>CM059197.1:9969373-10324562 GCA_030323885.1 Branchipolynoe longqiensis
TCCAATGTTTGAATTTAGAATTTTCAATATCTCATCATAAAAAGGAAATATAACACTATCAAATGGCATTACGTACAAATGAATAATGTGAAACAACATACGAAGCGTTGGTTAATTTACTGGTCTCACCCAACCAATGATCGCGGCCTTCATAAGAACCGCACAAAAATGCTGTCATAAGTATAATCCGAATGCAATAGATAACAAACAATCCACCTAACAACCGTATGGCTGTCAAACTACGACTACGTAGTTTTTGGTAGGGCGGGGGATATAGACACTGACACTAGGGTGACATAATAGAAAGTGACATAGTCATTATTAATAGCCGTGTTCACACGGACGATGTAAACCGATTCGTAGAAAGCGACTTGTATAGTTGGTTTAGGTTGTTGTGGTTGTTGTGTTGTTTGGTTGTGTCGACTGTTGGTGGTTGTAGGTTTCAGTAGCTGTTTAGTTTGTGTTGTTGGTTGTTGGTTGTGGTTGGTTGTTGGTTGGTTGTGAGTGATCTGTCGGGGGGGGGGGGGGGGGGGGGGGGGGGGGGGGGGGGGGGGGGGGGGGGGGGGGGGGGGGGGGGGGGGGGGGGGGGGGGGGGGGGTGGGGAGGGGGGGGGGGGGGGGGGGGGGGGGGGGGGGGGGGGGGGGGGGGGGGGGGGGGGGGGGGGGGGGGGGGGGGGGAGGGGTTGTTGTGATAGAGGGTGGTTTGGTTGCGTTGTTTGTTATTTGGTTGTGTTGAGTGTTGAGTGTTGTTGGTTGCGGTTGGTTGTTGGTTGTGTTGTTTGTTATTTGGTTGTGTTGACTGTTGTTGGTTGCGTTGTTTGGTTGCTGGTTGTGGTGTTTGGTTGCTGGTTGTGTTGTTTGGTTGCTGGTTGTGTTGATTGTTATTTGGTTGTGTTGACTGTTGTTGGTTGCGGTTGGTTATTGGTTGTGTTGTTTGGTTGTTGTTTGTTGTTTGTGATTGTTTGTGTTGTGGTTGTTGATTGTTGGTGTTGTTGGGTGTTGTTGGTTGTGTTGACTGTTGTTGTTGGTGATTGGCGTGACATGATTGGTTGTTCAGTTGGTTGTTGTTGGTTGTTGTTGGTTGTTGTTTGGTTGTTTGTTGGTTGCATTGGTTGTTGGTTGTGTTTGTTAGTTGGTTGTTGGTTGTGTTGTTTGTTGGCTGTGTTGTTTGTGTTTGTTGATTGTTGTTGGTTGTTGTTGGTTTGTTGTTGGTTGTGTTGACTGTTGATAGGATTGGTTGTTCAGTTGTTTGTTGTTGATTGTTGTTTGTTTGGTTGGTTGGTTGGTTGTGTCGACTGTTGTTGGTTGTGGTTGGTTGTGGTTGTTGGTTGTGTTGTTTGTTATTTGGTTGTGTTGACTGTTGTTGTTGGTTGCGGTTGGTTGTTGGTGGTGTTGTTGTTTGGTTGGTTGTTGGTTGTTTGTTTGTTTGTTGGTTGGTTGGTTGTTGTTGGTTATTTGGTTGTGTCGACTGTTGTAGGTTGTGGTTGTTTGGTTGGTAGTTGGTTGTGTTGTTTTGTTGGTTGTGGTTGTTTGTTTGTTGTGGTTGTTGATTGTTGTTGGTTTGTTGGTTTAGGATTGGTTGTTGTGGTTGTTGTGTTAGTTGTTTGGTTGTTTGTGTTGTTTGTTATTTGGTTGTGTTGTTTGTTGGTTGTGTCGACTGTTGTGTCATGGTTGTTTGTTGATTTGTTGTTGTTGTTGTTCGGTTGGTTGGTTGTAGGTGATTGATTGCGGTTGGTTGTTGGTTGTGTTGTTTGTTAGTTGGTTGTGTCGACTGTTGTTGGTTGGTTGTGGTTGTGGTTGTGGTTGTTTGTGTTGGATTGTTGTTTGTTGCAATGTTGGTGATTGGCGATTGGCATTAGGCGCGATTGGCGTTAGGCGCGATCAGACAATAAATACTATGTTCAGCATTTACGTTTGCAAAATTGATTTGGCATGTTTTTTGCTTCAAAGATCACCGAATCAATTTGTCGATAAAAACTCGGCGCTGACACGACACAACACTACGCGATGCTAATCCACAAATGAACGTATCATCCGAGCTCACTTTTGTAAAAATAACAGATTAAAAAAGATTTAAAAAAATAAAAGATATAAATCCTAACAGTGCACCAGCAGGAGTATGGTGCTACAGTGGCGTCTCCTAGTGGGGAAAGCAAGAGTTAAGGGGTGGGGGGGCGACGACTGGCGACGACTGGCGCCACCTAGAGTATATTGGCAGATGTAAACAAAGACAGTGATCGGCAATATTGTTCGGAGAATAAAAGAGAAGTGCAATGGTGTAGGCCCCCGACTCGTTCTGACTTGTTTTTATATCGTACTTATATCGTATTTGCAGGACGATGCTACAAGGACAGATAGTGATACATGATAGTACTTAGGTGAGCCTTTTTTTTTTTGTTAAGGTGAGTGCGGCCCTATGGGGCTCAAAAAGGCAGAGGATACGACAGCCAATTATCCACACATCGATGTGCGGTGACCACTTCTATCGTCTTTTTATTATTGTCCAAAGCTATTTGAATCGCATTGCAGGCTGAAAAAGAATCAGATAAAGAGGAATCCATATTATTACTTTGTTGTGATATTGTTGAAAACGTAGGGGGGCCACCTCGGGAGTTGACCAGAGTTGACCAGGTCAATCGTGTGTACCGAAAACATTGATGGCGATATTAACAAAAATGAAGTCTGTATAATCCAATATCTCCAATTTCGACTCAAAAGCAATAATAAATAACATTTGAAGCGTACGTGAGGTAGCAAAATACGGAGGTGAGCGCAAACAGAAGAGTACAACTTGATCAAGTTGTTGTTGATGTGCTATGGGGCCGGGCCGAGCACAGCTTGGTCACCGATAAGTCCACCTGCTGGACGGATACAGTAAGAACAGTAGCTAGTAGCAACCACTGAGCCGTGGATGGCGGTCCCTTTTATAGTATGACAGAGTCGTTGTTGATAGTAAGCGTCCTCAGTCTTATTTTTATACTTTGTACTGTTCTTTCCACCTGCCCATTGCTTTGTGGGTGGTGTGGACTCGTATACACCGGCTTAAACCCATATTCATTGCCCTGTATTCGGCACACGCGAACTGTGGTCCGTTATCTGTGACTATTGTGACTGGAATACCATGCCGACCAAACAATTGTTTGAGCACTTTGATAACCGCTGCACTTGTTATCGAACTGAGTTCCGCAATTTCAGGAAATTTTGAATAGTAATCGATAGCCACTACAAACATTTGGTCTTTGATTTGAAAAAGATCTACTCCAATTTTTTGGTACAGTAATCCTGGTATTTCATGTGGTTGCATCGGTTCTTTATGCAGTTTCTTTCTGAAGTTTTGACACAATGCACATCTTGCTACGACATCCTCTAGCTCTTTTTGCATGCCTGGCCAAAACAGGTAGTCGCGCGCTAACTGCTTACTTTTCGTAATACCCATGTGTGTCTCATGCAATTTTTTAAGCATCTGTGACTGCATGGATTGCGGAACTATTATTTTTGCCCCTTTGAACAACATTCCATTATCATATGTTATTTCCGTCTGATACGTGTGAAAAGCTTTTGCATTTTCTGGCACTAAATTACTGTGCTCAGGCCATCCTTGCTTGACTAATCTAACAACCTCTACTAGAGCTGCATCTTTTTTTGTTTCTGTACGTATCTGTTTTGTAGCTTCATCTAATAGCGTGATCGATGCAACATGCATGTTCTGATCGAAGAGGTCGTTCGGTTCGATAGTCTCGCTGTGATCTCGTGATAGCGCGTCTGCAACAAACATTAGAGAGCCTTTAACGTACAAAACATTTATGTCATACGTTAACAGCCGCATTCGCATGCATTGCATTCGGGCTGATAACTCATGCAACGGCTTACTCAAAATCGACACCAAAGGTTTGTGATCAGTTTGGACTTGTACTGTTTTCCCGAATATATAATTATGGAACTTTTTACATCCAAAACAGATTGCGAGAAGTTCTTTCTCAATTGTGGCATAGTTTGACTGGGTTTTGTCTAACGACTTAGAAGCTAAAGCAATAGGACGATTTTCTTGTTTTAATGCAGCCCCAAGCCCTGACTTGGATGCATCTACTTGTAGCGTTACCTCTTTTTTCACATTGTAGAATCTGAGTACTGGTGCAGATGTAAGCAATCTTTTCAGTGTGTCGAACGCATTCTGCTGCTCTACATCCCAATGCCAAGCAACTGTTTTACTTACTAGCTTGCTTATTGTTGACAGATTAGGTATGAATTTGGCTACATACGCAATCATCCCTAAAAAACGCTGTACTGCAGCTACACTACTCGGTGTCGGCATGTCTGTTATAGCTTGCACCCTCTCCTTACTTGGCAATAACCCTTCTTTGGTAATGACGTGTCCCACATACGCTACCTCCGTTTTACAAATTTTGGACTTAGCCGGATTTAGTTTGAGGTTTACCTCCCTTGCTCTACTTAAGACTGCTCTGAGGTTCGCATTATGCTCCTTTATCGTCTTGCCATATACCAGAATATCATCAGTCACCACATTGACTCCTTTCATACCATCTAAGATTTTGTTCATCTCATATATAAAAATGTCACCTGCCGTACAGATGCCAAACGGTAACCTTGTGTAACGGAAGCGCCCCCACGGGGTGCTAAACGTGCAAAGTTTCGAGCTCTCCTCATCCAGTTCCACCTGCCAGTACCCGCTATTAGCGTCTAACACCGAGAAATATTTGGCTCCGTCTAGCTTAGACACTACTTCTTCAATGGTACGGGTAGGATACGGCCTCTTTTAATGGCTTTATTTAACTTTGTCGGATCCAAACAGACCCTGATTTTGTTTGGCTTCTTAACAATGGTGATGGAATTGACCCAAGGTGTTGGTTCAATCACTTCTACTATTACATTCAGGTCAATCATGCGATCCAACTCGGCTCTTACTTTACTTTCAATCGCATGTGGAATCCTATGTGGTGGATCCACGCATGGCTCTACATTCTGGTCTACATATATTTTAGCTTTAGTTTTAATTTTCCCTAACCCTTGGAATAGATCAGAATATTCTTTTTCCAGTTCATGAGCTTGCTCGCTGCTGTCCGGCACGGCTGCTTCCCTTGTTGGCCGTGTGCTGCTTCCGATCGCTGCTTCATCTACATCAACCGTGTCGATGCGTGCCACCAACTCAAGACGAACACACGCCTCTTTCCCCAGGATCGGCGCCCCGACGTTGGTGATTTGGAAGCGCAGCTCTTGTCCTCTGACGTTCGTCGTACATTCTCCCACTGGATGAATTTGCGCTCCTCCATATGCGACCAGGTTGCACTTGCTTGGTTTAATTTTCAAACTCCCGATCTTCTTGATGATCCATGCTGGCAAGATGTTCGCCTGAGATCCAGTATCCATCTTGAATCTCACTACTGCTGCTCCTATCCTGACGTTGACGAACCACAGGTCACAATTGGCGTTATTGTCTGACAACGCCCCCACAAATAAGTCATCCTCCAGTGACTCCTCTGACATAGGGCGTGCCACTTCAAGTGGCATGTTGTGTTCGTCACCAACAATTTTGTCCACTGGTGTTCGTTGCACTTGACTCCTGCATACTTTTATGAAATGTCCAATTCTACCACAGCCGGCGCATGCCTTCCCTTTAGCTGGACACTGACCCTTATGGTGGTTGTAGCCACACCACCCACACGGTGTTCGTCCTGCATTTGGTATTGTGGCTCGTTGAGTTTTTCCTTCCCCATGTAGGTGCCGGCTTACGTACCGGTGCCGCCGCCTGGTATGGTTGATGCCTACCAATGGCGTCCACTACTGCCGTAGGCTTTCCCCTTGACAGTTGAGCCGCTGTGTGCTCACTCATGCGGCACATGTCTTCGCATAACTGCAGTGTTAAGTTGGAAGTTTGTAATAACTTGTCCCTTAACGTGTCACATTTTACACCACACACAATGCAGTCACACAACAATGACTCTTCAGCTTCTCCGTACTCACAGTGTGGTATTAAATTCTTCAGTTCTCTTATGAAAGCGTCCATTTTCTCTTCACCTTGGTCGTACGAATTAAATTTATACCGTAAAACTGTTCTGTTCGTCTTACACTCACAGTACTGACGAAACGCTTCTACTAGCGGTGCTAGTTTGTCTTGTTGAGCAGGTGCGAATTTCATTGTACGAAACACTTTTTGAGCCTCCGGCCCTGCCACATGTAGGAAAATGCACGCTTGCATTTTTTCAGGTTTAGCAGCCAACCCTGCTTTAGTAGCGTATATTTCATAACTTCCATACCACTTGTGCCAATTTGAAGCCAAATGTTCGTCCATGTTCTGGTGCCCCGGTGGTTTTAGGCCTTGCAGCGACATTTCGGTGTCGTGGTCCGGATCTGACACCATGTAAAGAATGTAAGTCTTGACTCTACCGTGTCCGTGATACAAGTGGTTTATTTGCCTTCCTCTCGCTGGTTCCTTCGCTGGTTCCGCAGCCAGTTCCCGGCCACCCTTCACACACCGTAACCAGCTCACCAGCTTATTAGCATATGTTACAGAGGGGGCAGGATGGGAGGAGACGGGGCGGGGAGTGGAGGGGGCGGGGAGTGGAGGGGCAGGATGGGAGGAGAGGGGGCAGGGAGTGGAGGGGGCAGGATGGGAGGAGAGGGGGCGGGGAGTGGAGGGGGACGGGATGGGAGGAGACGGGGCGGGGAGTGGAGGGGGCGGGGAGTGGAGGGGCGGGATGGGAGGAGAGGGGGCAGGGAGTGGAGGGGGCAGGATGGGAGGAGAGGGGCGGGGAGTGTAGGGGCGGGATGTGAGGAGAGGGGACGGGGAGTGGAGGGGGGTGGGGTGGGAGGAGAGGGGGCGGGGAGTGGAAGGGGGTGGGATGGGAGGAGAGGGGTGGGGAGTGGAGGGGCGGGATGGGAGGAGACGGGGCTGGGAGTGGGGTGGGGGGACTGGAGGGGGGCGGGATGGGACCAGGGGGGGTGGGGAGTGGAGGGGGCGGGATGGGAGGAGAGGGGTGGGGATTGGAGGAGACGGGGTGGGGAATGGAGGGGCGGGATGGGAGGAGAGGGGGCGGGGAGTGGAGGGGGCGAGATGAGAGGAGTTGGGGCGGGGAGTGGAGGGGCGGGATGGGAGGAGACGGGGCAGGGAGTCGAGGGGGTTGGATGGGAGGAGACGGGGCGGGGAGTCGAGGGGCAGGATGGGAGGAGACGGGGTGGGGTAGTGGACGGGAAGCGGGTGGGATGGAAGGCGGGGGAGTGGGGGACTGGACGGGGCGGGAGGGGCGGGGGACGGGAGGGGGCGGGAGGAAACGGGAGGGGGTGGGATGGGACGAGAGGGGCGGGGGAGTGGAGAGGGCGGGATGGGACGAAATGTGGCGGGGGAGTCGACGGGAGGGGGCGGGGGAGCAGCCAGGGCAGGGCAGGAGGGGGGAGGGAAGGAAATGGGAGAAGGGAATGACAGCGTGAAAAAAAACAGATGAGAAAATAAATAATGGAGAGGGGGTGGCAAAGAAAAGCGGCAGAAAAGAACGGATACTATCCGGGAGGAGAGGAGAATGAGAAATGATGAGAAGGGAGGGGAGGAAGGGGTGGGGGAGAGGTCAAATAGAAGACGAGGAAATAGGGAATAGAGACGTGGGAAGGACGGGGCAGGAAAAGGGACCATACAAGAACGGTTATTAATCGGTATCGTCCAAAGTTGTCAACATGTTCATGGTACTACAGAGAGTACGCCTCCTATTCTTCAGACCCCCTCTGCCCTCCAAAGTAGAACACATCATTATTTTACTACAGACTCCGATATTTTGGGAGATCATGGGATTCAAACCCATGTTTGAACCATAGTTGTGTGAATCTAATAACTTAAAAATTGACATGTGTCACTACCTAGCCTGGTGTTTGGCATTACTAGGATATGGCAAATAGGAGTGGAATGATCAAGACCAATTATAAACAATTGAAAATTCTTGCTTAATCAAATAATGTATTATCACGGAGGTGATTAAAATGGGAAGCATTATGCCTAGCGCAGGATTAGAATCCACACATCCTGCCATTCCGGGGCTAGTGTACTAACCAGTACACTACCTAGGCTCCCTGATGTAATCACCCTATACACATGTACCTCTCTGTGGTTCCTTGCCAGAAGCCTACTTGCAGTACCAAAAAAAATTATCACTGAAAAATATCATAATTTTATTAAACACTAACAATCGTACTTTACTGACAACCCCCTCCCTCCTGTCGTACGCTTTGTACGACCGTGAAAATGTAGACAACTTTGGACGGCCCCTAACGATAGATCATTCCAAGGCGGGCGTCCGGTAACGGCGCCCGCTCTACCAAGCGGTTACTCCCGCCACTTGGGGAGGCTCGGCTACAGGACGCCACACGACCCGCAGCCAGCCCGCCCCATGGTGCCTGGTGGCGTCAAACCGCCATGTTCTACCTGCAGCTCGCCCTTTAATACGCTTTTGTTTGTTTGTTGTTGTTGTCTTACGTCCTGGCAACAATTAAGATCATATCAGAAGGGACACCAAGTTATGACAGTGTGCACTCACGGCAAGTTTATAGTGCTGCCCCACTGGGAGCCCAGGCCCCAGGCACCATGACCCAAAATCCCACACCGTGCTAACCAGTCCTTTTCCTACCCTATTAATGCCAAGTGCCAGGCTAGGTGTGACAAGTATCAATTTTATAAGTCATTGGCTTGACTCAGCTGGGATTCGAACTTCTGACCTTCCACATGGGAAGCCTGCCAAGCCTGCCACCACGTCCGGTCCTTAATACGCACTGCACACATTAATTATAACAGCAATGTGTTTAGGATACCAGGAGTATGGCTTAGGATAGCAGGGGTGTGCTTAGGATAGCAGGAGTGTGCTTAGGATAGCAGGAGTGCGCTTAGGATAGTAGGAGTATGGTTTAACATACATGAGAATGGTTTAGGATAGCAAAAGTCTGGGTTAGAATAGCACAAGTATGGGTTAGGATAGCATCAGTGTGTTTAGGATATAGGAGTATGGCTTAGGACAGCAGGAGTATGCTTGGGATAGCAGCAGTATGGCTTAGGATAGCAAGACTGTGGCTTAGGATAGTAGGAATGTGCTTAGGATACAGGGGTATGGCTTAGGATAGCAGGAGTGTGCTTATGATAGAAGGAGTATGGCACAGGATATATCAGTATGGTTCAGGTTAGCAGTAGTATACTTAAGATAGCAGAAGTGCATTTATGATACAGTAGTATGGCTCTCCGGTGGACTGGACACCTCATGAGGATGTCATCAGACATGCTACCAAAGCAGATCCTCTATTCTCAACTGGCTTCTGGTTACAGAAAGAGAGAGCGCCCTTGTCTCCGGTTCAAGGATACCATCAAGAGAAACCTGAAACTGAGAGACATTAAGACCGACTCCTGGACATCACTTTCACAGTAGAGAGCTAAATGGAGAGCGGCAGTCAAGTAATGAAAGCAGTCTTTGTCGCATCGCAACCGACAGCATGATGATGATGAATGTGCTTAGGATACAAGAGTATGTTTAGAATAGCAGCAATATTGTGATTAGGATAGCAGGAGTGTTTATGATATCAGTAGTATTTTTATGATAGCAGTAGTGGGACGTTTCAGATAGCAGTAGCATTTAGGATAGCAAGAATGTGCTTAGGACAGCAGCAGGGTTTTTTAGGACAGCTGGAGTATAGTATACAAACAATACATACATTGTATTTAAGATTACAGTAGTGAACTTGGGATTGCCACAGTATTCCTTGGGTAGCAGTGATCTGATTAGAGTAGCAGGGTTGTGCTTAAAGTATCAGGATAGTGCTTAGGAGAGTTGAAGTGTTCAGGATAGCAGTATGTCACATATAATAACAGCAGCGTATTTAGGATGCCAGAGCTGTTCTTATGATAGCTGTAACGTTCTTGGAACAGTGAGTGTGTGTTTCACTTTTAAGAATAGCAGAATTGTGCTTAGGATATGAGTAGTGTGATTAGGATAGCCCTAGAGTGTTAGAATACGAGTAGTGTTTTTAGGATATGAGTAGTGTGCTTAGGATATGAGTAGTAGTACTACTAGTGTGTTACGATAGCAGTAGTGTGCTTAGGATATGAGCAGTAGCATTAGCGTGCTTAGGATAGCAATAGTGTTTCTAGGATAACAGGAGAGCGCTTATGGTGAAAGAAGCGACCTAGATCTCCGGACACTCTCCCCGCCCTCACACACTCCAACACCCCTCACACATACATACACATCGTGTAACACAGGACGTCACGGCGGTGTGAAGCACTGCGGTGTGGAATGTGTGGTCACCTGACCTAAGCACATGCAGAACCCTGGATCCTCACCACGTCATCTCTTCTCACCGGGACCCGCGTTATGACGAGATCGCCGACTAGGTCCACCGAAAACAACGCGATGCGAGTGATTCGGACCAGGATGAATCCCCGGCCAAGTCAAACCAATGACTTACATAACTGATACTAATTTTGTCATTGTTTTGCCTGTCGGGGATGGAGCGAGGATTGGTTTGCTCAGTCTCAGAATAATATGATTTGGTGGGATGTCGTGTCATGATGTTATCGGCAATAGGCCTACTATATAGTCACCATTGGTGAGTGTGAACTGCCTCGAGTTAGTTCATATCCCTATATGTTGCTAGGACGTACAACCCCAACAAACAACGAATAGACCTTCGACTGCAATAAATACAGTTGACTTGCCAGCACTCGCACTTATATGGCTACATGTATCGCCCCAATCTAAAACCACGATGGCCACACATGTCGGTAACTCTGTCGGGAAAGTGTGCTGGGCGAAACGTGCGGCTAGGATGTCAAACCCCAAAGGACCAAGCCTCTGTGTCGTCGGCGAACTGCTGCCCGACCGCGGCTGGATCCCCACCGCCTTCCCCGCCTGACCGCCCGTAATTATAGGTGGGACCATCGCATTATCATACCGCGTGTATGAAGGGTACGTACATCGATACGGCAGTCGCGCCGCCACCCCACCACCACCTCACCGGGCGCCGCCATCTTGCCACAAACGTCGCGCTCGTCATAAGGCCGCCATTATTAAGGCCATAAGTGGCCCTCTGCGGTTACCAAGGCGACCGCAGCAGTGCCCGGATCACTGAACAAGGAAGACAGTACTTCTGGGATAACCTGGCGTCACGTGATTGATAGCCCGGTGTGGCGTACTCAGACGTGTCCCGTGCTCAGCCGTGTCCATTGCTTCTGCGCATGCGTCAGAATCTAATAAACATGGCCGTAATTGATTAACATGACCCGGGCGACTCGGGTCATCCGAGTGGTCAGAATTTCAAATAGAACACGGCGAGTGGAGTCGACAAATACACGTGCCGTGTGCAAAAAAAGAATAACTTAGGTTAATGAAATGGAAATATAGCTAAACTAGGCCATCATAAAATACTCTAAATCCTATTTTGCTGTAGTTTTATCGGTTATTATAAAAAAAAGAAAAAATTGTCCACCCGACCGCGGAGACGTTTATTCTATTATTTGACCCGAGTTTGTAGGGTGTGCGCATGTGCCAATAAGTGGCTCGGGTGACCCGAGTTGATGCGAAATCTGCGCATGCGCAGAAGCAACTGGACACGGCTGAGCACGGGACACGGCTGAAACCGCCACACCGGTGTGGCGTGCTCAGCCGTGTACCGTGCTCAGCCATGTGATTAGACTCAAACTCAAGGCATTGTCAATGGTCGTGAGTAATCTTCATACAGAAAATACAGAACAAGTGAAATATCTCTAAAACCACACCACCTATTAACAAATCGCTTGGTACACATATAGAAAACATCTTCACCAAAAAGATTATATTAAATTGATAAGGTTAGGGTTCATGATTTCTATTAATTTTGATTAAAACTAATGTTTTGCACTGCGCATACCGTCAAACTCAAGGCATTGTCAATGGTGGTGAGCAATGTTCGATTTTGATGCATGCGCAGAAGCGATGTGAGTGTCCCTCGCAAACTGGTGTGCCACGGAAACTGCAACACCGGTGTTGTGGTTTTCGAGACACACCAGTTTGCCAGGGACGCATCCATTCAAATGCATTGTCAACGGCCTTGAGCAAATCTTCATACAGAAAAAGTCAAATATCTCTCAAATTAGACCACATATCAACAAATCGCTTGGTACACATATAAAAAACATGTTTACCAAAAAGACTATATTAAATTGATACGGTTGGGGTTCTGGATTTCTATTAATTTTGAATAAAACTAACGTTTTGCACTGCACATATCATCAAACTCAAGGCATTGGCAATGGTCGTGAGCAATGTTCATACAGAAAATACAGAAAAAGTGAAATATCTCTAAAACCACACCACCTAGAAACAAATCGTTTGGTCACATATAGAAAACATCTTCACCAAAAACATTATATTAAATTTATTAGGTTAGTGACGATGCTGTTCGATTTTGACCCATGTGCAGAAACGATGTGTCCCTGGCAAACTGGTGTGCCTCGGAAACCGCAACACCGGTGTGGCGTGCTCAGCCGTGTACCGTGCTCAGCCGTGTGCATAGACTCAAACTCAAGGCATTGTCAATGGTCGTGAGTCACTAACCTTATTAATTTAATATAATGTTTTTGGTAAAGATGTTTTCTATATGTGACCAAACGATTTGTTTCTAGGTGGTGTAATTTGAGAGATATTTGACTTTTTCTGTATGAAGATCACTCATGGCCATTGACAATGCATTTGAATGGATGTGTCCCTCGCAAACTGGTGTGCCGCGGAAACTGCAACACCGGTCACGGTGGAAGTGGTGCGGGATTAGTTGCATTACAAGACAACTTATATGTATTGAATTGTATCTTACAAACAGGTGTGAATAGATAACAATGTGTGGATAGAAATCACTTGCCCCCAATAATCTATTCCCTGGATAATCTATTCCCTGGATATTATGGCTAATAGTATTTTGGTCAAGAAGTGACTAGTTATGTGACTCAACTGTTACTGACAGTTAAAACAAAAAAGAGTAAAATCGGCCATCTAATTCCTACGACTTTCTCCATGAAATAGAATTTAAACACACTTACACTCATAGGTCACTAATTATATAGAAGGGCTATAAAGAAGCAGTCTCCTGCAATAGAGATCCCCACATAACGTATCACAAAGCCTACTTTGATTAAAGTTCCATGGTCCGATGGCGTTTGAATTTGTTAGTTATATTTGAGATAAATAGCTCAGGTTAACCATTATATCCTAATATTCGTTAGTTCAGAGTAACTTTAGCCGTGTTCACACGGGCAAAATGTGAGGCGAATCAGTCAAATCGAATCATATGATTCGATTTAGTTTGAAAGTGTTGCGCGTTCACACGGGCAGTGCTTTGAATCGGTTTAAGGCGGAAGTGGATATCTGCGCATGAGCAAGTCCAGACTAACCAGTGCCAGTTTGGGTGCGTCGACGTCGACTGAGAGAGTGTGGGTTCGACCTAGATATGTATGGATTGAATCGTATTGGTTTGGAACGGTCAAAACTTCTGCTGGGCAGTGAAACCCTAAAAATAAATGATGAAAAAAATATCTGTGCATAGATAGCGGTTTCATTAATTAAATTATATAATATGCGCTTTTGATCGACCGGAAAGTCAACAAACTAAGGTCTTGACTGCGCATGCGCGTTACGTCCTTAATCCGCATCAAGTAAGTCAGTTGCGTTCACACGGGCGATCTAAGTCGAATCATAAAATTCGCTTCATATAAACCACCTCGCTAGGTGGATTATATAAAGCGAATCATATGAATCGATTCAGCCCTAATCCACCTCACATCGCGTTCACACGGCAAAATGTGAGGCGAACTAGGCAAGGCGCTTCATATGAAGCGGATTAAATCGCCCGTGTGAACACGGCTTTTGATGAAAAATGGCTAGTTTTGGAACAATTTGAGCTGAAAGAACCCAAAATAATTTCGACAAGCTTGCCAAAAGTCCTGTGGCTATGACCCAGATGGTCATCTCGCGCTGACCACGTGATGTGAGATGACCTACTAATCCTGGAACCTGTCAGGGCTGTAGGTAGGTATTTCTGTTTTGCGGGTGAACATTCTGGGAACGGATTGGTGCCATAGGCCTGTGGCACTAGGGCTTTTAATAAAATATTATTTTGTAGAAAGGTTAATTTGATTTATATCTATCGAATTGACCAAGTAGCATCGGATATCCAACATCACATATACATTGGTATATGATTGACAATATCACATATACATTACTATATGACATCATCCCAATGGCAGAAGGTCAAAACCATCAGACTGTGCAATTTTAATCAAAGAATGTAAATAACACAAATTTTCAAGTATGGAATGAGCAGGGGCGCTCATTCAGGTTCATGGCTCGATGTGGCGGGCTACGAGGCTGACCTCTCCCCCCCCCCGCTTCCGCTGGGGGGAGGGGGGGAGGGGTGGAGGGGTGACACACAAACTTGTGTATATCATATGTATGATATATATACTAGTCATATATCAAATGTATGTGTCGCGAGGGCAGTAAATACATTTTATATATGCACTAGTATATATGTCATATATATACAACGTATACACATGGTATGTATATATATATGTCTCAAAAGGTGCTAAGCAATATGGGACAAAACTTTGTCCATAGTAACGATCAACACACTATCTACTTATGCATTTACTCAGGATAAACTGATTTGTTTTTTACATGGTGTTTCATAATCCCAATAGAATACATATTGATTTGAAGCAAATGTCCTTGTGTTTTCAGTGTAACCGTTTCTGTGCTTTTTTGTGTCAATCGTTACTATCGACAAAAAAACGAAGAGTTAGCACCTTTTGAGACAGGCTCATATATATATGTATATATATATTTTACCTCGATATAAAGCCTCAGGCTAGCCGCAGGCTAGGGAGAGAGAAGCAAATCCGGTCTAGCAATTAGCATAAACAACTCACAACCAGAGGACGTTTGTTGAGTTGCTCTGGCAAGATTTATCTACAACAAGTGAAATAACCGTAAGTAGTAATGAAAACTTTGGTCAAGCTTGTCTATGATGCATTTTAGCATCTAGATTTGAAAGTTCAGAACTTTCCTAAGTCCAGTTTGGGCTAGATTAGCGTTTATAATAATACGGATAGAACAAAGGATTCTTTGTACTCGAAATGAAACATGGTTCTATCAACCCGCTTTGATACGGGTAGAGATGTTGGCACGGTCACATCTCCTGTGGAGATTCCCTCGGACCCTAATAGAGGGTGTTGTTGGGGATGATCCTGGGTTTCTTTTATAGATTCCCCTTTTTGATAAGGCGTTCCTCTGAGTTTCGTAGCATTTTCTCCGACTTGCTGGCGCAGAATGCTGCAGGAGGGAGAAGTGTACGGGACAGAGCGGTGGGAGGTCCCAGAGGCCTACCCCTCGTAAGGTTGGTTTCGATACCACAAAACCTATGACAATACACTTAGCTTACAACGCCTGTATTGAGAACGGTGTAAATACGTTACTTGATACCACATTGATCCTCAACCCAGGTTACCCTGGCGTCACTTCGGTGTTCAGTTGAGTGGATTCCGGTTTAATAAGTAATCTTTTTTGGTTACAGAGTACCGATGGCTACAAAGCGAAACAAACCGCCGCCCGCTGCAGCGGAGGGGCACGCACCCACCGGCTACGATTCGTTGCCGGGGTTGACGGCTCCCCCGTCTCCCCAGCCCGGGGCTGATCTCGGGTCTGACCGCGAGAGTGATGACGGGGCGACTTATCCGGTAGACTTGAACGCCCGGATAAGCAAAAGCTGAGACAACTCCAGCCCAGTAGCCACACCGCCACAAGACGGCAGCTCCCAGTCCTTGACTTGGATTGGGAAGACGTGTCGGATTTTGAAGAAACCGATTCGGCACTAGAAGTTCCTGGGCCAACAAAGCCAAAGAAAAGAAAGAGGGCAGTGAGTTCGTCAGGAGACAAATTCACAAAAGCTACTAAGGGCAAGAAAGCTAAGAAGCCCAAGAAGAAGAGTAAGAAGAAGAAACATTCTTCTTCCCACTCTTCCTCGGACTCTTCGACTACAGAGTCCGACTCAGAGACAGAGAGAGCTGGTCTCTACGCAAAGATAGGCGGAAAAGTCCACAAGTGCTGCCAGGAAGAAAAGGCGAAAAAAGTTAAGACCACCACAATGATGCGAGAGACTATTAAAGGGCACTTTAATACGTTCAAGCTGGCCAAGATCATTAACAAGCTCACTGAGCAGATCTGAGGGATCAAAGGAATCCCAGATACAGTGGTGAAGGAGATGGACTCAGGAGTCCATCTCAATGATGAGAAGAGACGTTTTGAAAACGCTCTCTTCACTGTTCACAAAGCCGTGCTGGGAGCACTGACTTCGGTGGCACCGATCGCCAACAGAATGCAGACAGAGAATAAGTTCTCGTCTCTAGCAAGGGCCATGGATAAGAACATAGCCTTGCTCACTGCAGCGAGTAACTTCTTAAGTTACCGGAGATACGAAAACATTTACAAAGCTGTCACCACTCCTGCCAGTAAAGAGGGTCGCAAGATCTAAGAAGGTGACAGACAACGACGGGAAAGAGTACACCCTCTTTCTAGCACCAAGACCCGTCAAAGGCAAACCCCTCGATAAACCAAAATGTTCGGGGGCCAACTTTCTTATCTCTTCAAGGAAGTTGAAGCTGAAGCCAAAAGTGGCAAGAACATGGAGACTGCCCGGAGGTTAGACAACTCCTCCAGATTCCGCTGGCCCTGAGGGGATTTTCGGAATCGCCGAGGCACGAGGGCTGGGAGGTCAGGCCACTCCTACGGGTATCTACCAAGAGGCAGAGGACGGGAAGAGCGTCAAGGTTGGAACGATGGCAACTGCCCGTTCCGCAGGGAGTTTGCTCCCAAACAGCTGTTCCCATGCCCAGGGAACAAATAAACACTGCTACACAGACTTTAACACCAGTGGTAGCAGAGATGGTGGCAGAGGAGACACAAACTGATGTAAGGAAATTTCACGCAGGCAACATTTCTAATTGTTTCTCAGAATGGGTTCAAATTACTAAAGATGAAGACATTTTAGATATAGTTACAGGGGTTAAAATCCCATTTACGGAATTACCAATTCAAACACGAATTCCGTTTCCTTATAAATTTGATTCATTAGAGAAACTTGCCTTAAGTAATCAAGTCTTATTCTTTAAATCTAAGGGTATAATAGAAAAAGTGGATCACACTCCTGGGGAATTTATTTCTAATATTTTTTCCAGGCCTAAGCCTAATGGTGACATTAGAATGATTCTTGATTTAACTAAATTAAACGAATTGGTAGAATATCGCCATTTTAAAATGTTTTCCTTAGAAACTGCCAGGGATTTGGTTATGCCTGATGCATGGATGGCTAGCGTAGATTTACAGGATGCGTATTATACGGTTCCTATTTACACAGAACACCGAAAGTTTCTGAGGTTTGTTTGGGAGGATGATCTTTTCCAATTCACTTGTATGCCAAATGGGTCAGCTTGCGCCCCTCGCCTATTTACTAAATTGTTGAAGCCGGTTTTTTCGGCAATGGCTAGAAAGGGACACACTATGTTTCCTTACATAGATGACTCATTTATAGTGGCACAGTCATTTAATGACTGTAAGAATGCGGTCAAAGATTTGTGTCATATCCTGACGAAGCTAGGTTTTTACATTCATGAAAAGAAGTCAGTGTTTTTACCGACAACCGAACTAAAATGTTTGGGGTTTATTGTGAATACACAGGCTATGACGGTTTCACTTCCGCAACAGAAACTCGAGAAGTTTCTAGATACCGCGACCCGCTTGGTCGGGTTAACTAGGCCAAAGATAAGGCAGGTCACCGTCTTGGTGGGTATAATGATATCATATGCGCCTGCTATTTTATACGGCAAGGCACACATAAAATCTCTGGAACTAGATAAAAATTTGGCGTTGGCACGCACAAAAGGTAATTTTGAACGGAAAATGTTTATTTCGGAAGAAGGCATGAATGATATTAACTGGTGGTTTGAAAATATTCATGACTCTCCCAATCCCATTAGAATGGGAGAACCCAACACGGTGGTAACCACCGATGCTTCGCTTGAAGGTTGGGGAGCACATCGTAATGATGTTTCAACAGGAGGGAGATGGTTACAAAATGAAATTTCGGACCATATTAATGTCTTAGAATTAAGAGCCATTTATTTAGGACTAGCAAGCCTCGTAAAAGTGCCACGCAATCATGTTAGAATCCTAACTGACAATACAACTGCCATCGCATATGTTAAAAACATGGGGCGAACAAAGTCCAAACCATGTAATGACTTGGCAAAGATGATTTGGGGTTGGGCGCAGCTAAACCAAGTTTGGCTAACAGTAGCGCATATTCCAGGTATTCAAAACACATTGCCATTTCCATGATCATTTGGAATGGGCCCTAAATCCAACCATTTTTGAGATTATTTGTCAAAAATGGGGACGACCTGATGTGGACTTATTTGCATCCCGAAATAATTTTAAAATAGAAAGGTATGTGTCATGGCACCCAGAACCAAATGCCTGGCAGATAGATGCGTTCTCATTGATCTGGGAAAATGAATTTTACTATATTTTCCCCCCTTTTAGCATGATAAGCCAAGTGGCCAGAAAGATCAAGATGGACAAAGCGCACACAATTCTAATCGTCCCCAACTGGGACACACAACCCTGGCTACCGGGCATAGTGGCGACAGCCAAAGATTGCCTACAATTCCGAAGATCCCCAGGAAATCTAACACACCAAGGCCCACTGACACGCCGCGGGGACGTGTCGACGACGCCTTTGCTGGCATTCCTTTTTTAAATAACTATTTGAAACAGTTTGGTCTAGACAAAATTACACAACAAAGAATAGTTTCACATGCATGGCGGAAAGGCACAGTAAAAATGCACACAACTTATTTAAGAAAGTGGGGGCATTCATTGCCTAATTAAAAAAGTTAAACCTATGAACCCGACCATTTCATAGGTTGGGAGATTCTTACGTATGTTAGGAGATGAAGGGTTAGGTTTCGGAGCCATAAATGCAGCCAGGTGTGCTTTGTCTGTTATTCTTCCCAGAATTAATGGCCAAACTATAGGGAAACACCAAGTTATCCACTGGGTTCTTAGATCGATTTATGAAAGAAATCCTCCCAAACCAAAATATAGTCGGTTCTGGGATGTTTCGATGGTTTTCAAAATGTTTAAACAATGGCCACATAACAAACATTTAGATGTTAAAAAGTTAGGTTTCAAAGTGGCAATGCTCCTCTTACTAGTGACAGGACACCGGGGACAGACGATTGTCGCTTTATCACTAGATGGCCTTGAGATAGATAGGAAAGAGGCCACTTTTGACTTGACCCAAATGTTAAAATCAAACCGATTAGGAGATCCCCTGTCTACAATTAATGTAATAGGCTTCACGGAGGATCCAAAACTATGTGTAGCTTCAGCCATTAGGGCATATATATCCAAGACGAAGGCCTTTAAGCCCCAGTCACACATACCCGGATCAGAGGCCGGACGAGCCCCGGACCGCCATCCGAGGTGGTCCGGGGTGATCCGGAGTGATCCGCGGCTTTTCCATGGCTCGTCCGTGCTGACACCCCTGATCCGGCCTGATCCATCGCTTGTCCGGTGCCATCCGGCCTCGGCCCCGGATGTTATAAAATGTTTAAAACATCAGGGGTGGTCCGGGGGATTTTGCTATCTGGGCTCAATCCGGCCTGGTCCGGCCTGATCCGGGGGTGGTCCGAGGTGGTCCGGGGGTAATCCGGCTATTCCGGGGGTGGTCCCGGCCTGTCTGGGGGTGGTCCAGGGTCATTTTGAGCCACGGTTTGACCCGGACAATCCCCAGACCATCCCCGGACTGTCCCGGAGTACCCCCGGCATAGCCACGGACCACTCCCGGACAGCCCCCGTTACACCCAACTTACCCCGGATCACTCCGGATCACCCCGGTTCACCCCGGACCACTCCCGGAACACTCCCGGACAACTCCTGGACGGGCGTTTTGTATATATATAACCGGGTGCAAAAGCACTTCACGCATCACTTGCTGCCTGACTCTCAAAGGGTGCAAATCATGGGTTACTGCTTGCAGCAGCGCATGAATCATCTTCAGCTGGTGAACTGGCAATTGCAGCTACATCAACAACAGAATGTTAACAACATGATTATGTTGCAAGTTATGCAAATCAAGAGAAGACGTACAAGAAAAGTGAGAAGAAGTGTGTGGGTTCGACCTTGGTTGGAGAGGAGAAAAAATGCAGTTCGGGCAGTTTGCAAATCTTATGCAAGAGTTACGTATCGAAGATGTGCGAGCGTACAGAAACTTCCTACGCATGGATCCAGCTATGTTCGAGGAGATTCTCCTTCGCATCGTTCCAAGAATCAAGAAAAAGGACACATGGTACAGAAAGGCGCTAACACCGGGATTGAAACTGTCGTTCACTCTCCGCTACCTAGCCTCTGGTGACAACTATCATTCTCTGATGTACGGTTTCCGAGTTCCACACAACACCATCTCGCTTGCCATTCGTGAGGTGTGTGAAGCTATAATTGCAGAGTATGCTGAGGAGGTCATTCAAGCTCCAACTACAGAAGAGCAATGGAGAGGTATCGCTGAGCAGTTCTCCACAAGATGGCAGTTTCACCATTGCCTGGGAGCCCTTGATGGGAAACATATCCCCATCCAATGCCCAGCCCATGGAGGGTCGGAGTACTACAACTACAAGGGATTCCACTCGGTCATATTGATGGCTCTAGTTGATGGTGACTACAAATTCTCCTGGGTCGACGTTGGGAGTAATGGCTCTGCAGGCGACGCTCAAGTCTTCAAACGTTCTGAACTGAAAAAGTACATTGAAGAAGGACGACTTGGTATTCCAGGTGCCGAACCACTACCGCATGATGAGCGTGACATGCCTTTCTTCATAGTTGCTGATGATGCGTTCGCGCTGAGAACGTGGTTGATGAAACCGTTCTCCAAACGTCATCTAACAATCCCGGAAAGACTGTTCAACTACCGACTCTCCAGGGCATGCCGCATTGTGGAAAATGCATTCGGGATTCTAGCTCACCGGTACCAGTGCCTCCTAACAACAATGCGACAGAAGCCAGCAACAGTTGTGTCGATAGTGTTGGCTTGTGTCTGCCTACATAATCTGACGCGGATGCGGTACGCAGCTCATCACAATGCAGAGATGGACCAGGAGGACAGCAATCACAACATCGTTCCTGGAGACTCAACAATCCTCTAGCCGACATCGACGGCGTCCGTGGGAACAGACGGACACTCGCAGCGAAATACCAGAGACAATATCTCAGTGCCTATCATGTGTCCGAGGCTGGAGCGGTGCCTTGGCAAGATGCTATGATATGAACTATTGTGAAGTGTGAACTATTACCAATTGTGCCATGAGAATTGTATTTAATGTGCTATTGTTATGTCTGTGCCTAAAAATGAAATAAATGTCATTATTGTGAATGTGAAATCAAAAGAAACCTCAGTAATAATAAAAATATCTTAACTTAATTTAATTTGTTTGTTATTTGTTGTTTTTGTTGTGTAGCTATAACAGCTTTAAGTTATAATCTTATTAAAATGAAATAGGTCCTAATAAAATGTGACAGTAATAAAGAAAACATTTCTGTATTATTGCTTTTTAGTCTATGCCTTTCTAATTTTTATGCTGCAGTTAATGCCAAAATCTTAAACTCAATAATGGGTTCTTTTCTTGTACTTTATTGTTGGTGTAAGAGCTTAACTTAGTTAATGTGCTATTTTTCAAAAAGGGGTCTTAATACTGAATTTAATGATCTTTTCTCCAATATTGTTGGTATAAGAGCTTAACTTATTTAATGATCTGTTCTTCTATATTGTTGCTATAAGAGCTTAACTTATTTAATGTGGTATTTATCGAAAAGGTGTTTTTTGGGGAGGGAAAAGGGGGGAAATTTATTTGTAAATTATTTGTTAAATAGTTATTACTTAATTTATTAAAAGTGACTATCAACTTAATAGATATAGCATACAGATTGTAACAAACACAAGGGAGTTAACGATGTATGTATATTTATATATATATTTTCAACTAGTCATCATCATCATCATCATGCTGTCGGTCGCGATGCGACAAAGACTGCTTTCATTACTTGACTGCCGCTCTCCATTTATCTCTCTGCTGTGAGAGTTGCGTCCATGAGTCGGTCTTAATGTCTCTCAGCTTCAGGTTTCCCTTGATGGTATCTTTGAACCGGAGACGAGGGCGCCCTCTCTTTCTGTAGCCAGAAGACAGTTGAGAATAGAGGATCTGCTTTGGTAGCCTGTCTGATGACATCCTCATGAGGTGTCCAGTCCACCGGAGATTCTTTTTGATCAGAAGATCTTCCATATAGGGCAGCCCCATCCGTTCGAGTATTTCCTTATTCGTCACTTTGTCCTTCCAGGTTAGCCTCATGATTGAACGCAGATGTCGCATCATGAAGGCATGCAGCTTTTTCACCTGCTGTCTGTACACTGTCCAGGCCTCGGCACCGTATAGTAGGGTGGATAGCACGATTGCGCGGTAGATCTTACCTTTGACCCGAATGGACACATGGTGGTTGTTCCAGAGTCTCTGGCGTAGTCGGCCGAAAGATGCGCTAGCCTTGGCCATCCTCCTCTGTATCTCAGCATCAATGCGTCCATCACTTGATATAGTGCTTCCGAGATAGGTGAATTCCGGAACAGAGTTCAGCTTGTTTCCGTCAACCATGATCTCCTCCTCTCGGGATCTTGTAGAGTTGGGTTGGCACAGCACCTCCGTCTTCTTGATGTTCATTTTCAGGCCAAACTTCTTTGATGCATCGGAGAAAGCGTCCACTATTTTCTGGGTCTCTTCAGCAGAGTGGACAACCAGTGCACTGTCATCTGCGAATAGTAGCTCTCTCACCAGTATCTGAGTAGTCTTGGTCTTCGCTCTGAGGTGTGCGACATTGAATAGGTCAGCGCTCTGTCTGGACTGTATATAGATGCCATCCCCCATGTCTCGGAAAGCCTCCTCTAGCATTGCTGATAGGAAGATGGAGAAGAGCGTGGGGGCCAGTACACAACCTTGCTTGACCCCATTGGTAACCCCGAACGATTCCGAGACTTCCCCTCCAGCACTAACGTTCGCCATCATTCCTGTATGTAGAGCCTCGATCATAGTTGTGAACTTCTCTGGGCATCCATACTTCCTCAGTAGCTGCCATAGCCCGGTCCTCCCGACTGTATCAAATGCCTTAGTAAAATCGACAAATACCATGTACAGTGGTCGGTCCTGCTCAATGCACTTTTCTTGTAGCTGTCGGAGACAAAATATCATATCCACAGTGCTCCGGTTACCTCTGAAGCCACACTGTGACTCCGGAACTACACCAGGTGTTATGTGACTAGACAACACTCTGTTGAGTAGGATCCTGGCGAAGATCTTCCCTGCTATGGAAAGAAGAGAGATTCCTCTATAGTTCCCACAGTCTGTTCGATCACCTTTCTTGTAGATGGTTACAATGCTGGCATCCTTCCATGCTTGGGGTACAGACTAGTAATAATAGTATATATAATGTACAAAATCAGTACTCTTGTCATTATCACATTCACTCATCCATAATATGTCCATAATAAATAGTATGTAAAAACTGTTCATTTCACAATGTTCACAATGTTCACAGAGGGTTTTCCAGGTTTTCCGGGTCTTGTCCCATCCCAGCCATTAGTGTGGTAAAGCTGAGATCTGACAGACCTGTAATGTTCACCCCACTTCCTGGGGTGCTGGATGGGCGTGCAGTGGTGCTGGAAGGGCCCGGTTGGGGACTCGTCCATTCCCCTTCACAGGGGGCCGGTGGTAATCCCGCCGGCTGGACGGGGAAATCGGGCAACGGGGCTGCTGGATCAGGGTCTGGACGACGTGGTTGTGGATGGTGTGGCTCCTTCTTGTGGGCCAGCTGTAGTGACTGGGAGCGTAACCGCATCGCCAAGGCGAAACTCTCGGAGTAGAATTCCCCGAGAAGCGACTCATCAATGTCTTCAGCTATGGCCCCTAGCCACGTTCCCCACTGCATCGCCGGCGACACTTTGGGCGGTTGCATCAACCCCCTCAGGTGGCCTTGGATGATGCCAGCCTCCAGTTGCTGGTCCTACACTTGGGACTTCAACTGGTCGAGGTCGGTGTTGATGATGGGTGTTCGGGCGCCGCCCTTCCCCTTGGCTGCCAGGCGTGGAGTTGGGGGTTGCGTTGCTGGTGCGGGTGGTACACTCGACAGTGGTGGAGCCTGGTCAAGTGGCACGACACTTTCATCGTCCACATCGATTAAGATTGCGTGGACCGGTTGCAACCGGGACTGCAACGTCACCCCCAATCTGGATGGCTGCCGCACGATATGCGTTCGCAGGAACGAGAAGTTTTCCTGTATGTACAACTCGCACTCAGACAACTCCCTGGCTGCGGCACCTGACTTCATGTCACTCAATTTCCCCACCTTTGTGCGTATGGACTCATACCATGTGATGAGTGGTTTAGGGTCGTCCATGCCCATCTCCTTGGCCTTCTCCTCCCACACACGTCTCTTTAATGCGGTGTTCTTGTAGTCGCCACGTCCCTTCACATAGATGTAGTCGTGCGTCCGTAGCCACTCCGACATGTCCAAGTGCTGCTCACTTGTCAGCTGAAGAGCTTCCACCTTCTTCTGGCGCACTGTCACAGTGCCTTGTGACAATGGCACTGTTGTAGTAAGTGGCATCACAGGACGAGGAGGTGGCGACACGTCCCAGACAGATTCCTTGTCGGAAGACAATCCGGAAGTTGAGGGTGATGGTACAGGCTTCCTCCGTACTTTTGTGGCGACCTTGTGTCCTGCAGGCTGCTTCATGGCTATCCTTTTGGAGGCTATTTTCTTTCCTGTAGGTTTCATGGTGTAGATGTGTGCTCAGTGCTGCTGGATTTGGAAGTGAGCTCTGCAGAGCCGCGCACTCTTATATACTCATGGCAGTCCGGGAGTAGTCTAGGGGTTGTCCGGGATAGTCCGGGGATGGTTCGGGGGTTTGTTTGTTGTTGTTTTACATCCTAGCAATATCTAAGGTCATATCAGGACAGGTGGTTCTGGGGTGGTCTGGGGCTCGTCCAGGGCAGTCCGGGGGTGGTCCGGGCCAGTCCGGGGGTGGTCTGGCCTTCTCCGGGTTAGTCAGGGGCCAGTCCGGGCTCGTCCGGGGGCAGTCCGGGGGTGATACGGGGCGGTCCGGCCTTCGGTCCGGGGCTCGTGCGGGGCTCGTCCGGGAATGTGTGACTGCGAGGCAGAAATCGACAAAAACAGTGATTTTATCCAGGGCGGTCCGGGACAGTCCGGGCCGTTGGTCCGTGGGTGGTCTGGCTCAAAATCCGGGGCTCGTCCGGCTATGTGTGACTGGGGCTTAAGGACATCAAGACAGCTTTTGGTGAGCTTTATTAAGCCACACAAGGGCATTTCGCGAGACACTCTCGCACGATGGACAATTACAATATTAAAATTGGCAGGTGTCAATACAGACAAATATGCGTCTCATTTGACGTGAGGTGCTATGGTTTCAAAGGCACGACTGCTGGGGATTTCGGTTAAACGGATCCTAGCCCATGCTGGGTGGAAAACCCACGGTCGTTTGCAAAACATTACAACAAACGACTGGAAAAGTCAAGCGGTGTCGCCCGACGATTACTGAAAGACTAGACTACAGAGGTGAGAAAAACAATTTATGTTTCCATTCTCATCAATAGCTGATTTACACTGTACTTTAACATGTCATTTGAGTAGTTAACAATACGATACAGGATAAAATGATATTACGTAAAGTTCTCCCTAGCCTGCGGCTAGCCTGAGGCTTTATACCGAGTAAAATAGATTAGTTAGACAAATCTTACCTTGGTATAGATGATGGATAACTGTTGTTTTCCAGAGGTATAAGCCTCGGATAGACATGGGCGAGGGCCCGCCCACCACACCCTACCACGTCTATTCTATTGGTTTATACTAGGAAAACTTCACAGTTTAATCATTATTATTATTGTTAGTTAGATCATTTTATCCTGAATAAGTAGGTAAAAATTGCTGGACCGGATGTGCTTCTCTCTCCCTCGCCCACGTCCATCCGAGGCAGTGATTTTAGGGTTGGGGTATGATGGCCACACAGCTCCCCTCTAGGTATGGCCCTGCACAGTAGGCCTACTTGGTCTTGGGAGGCTAATGAGGTCACAGGATTGGCCTAATTGGTTAATGGCCTCCCTGCATAATGGGTGTTTCAAAGTCATATCAGGACGGATACCAACTTGTGACAGTACACACTCATGGTAACTTTATAGTGCTGCCCCATTGGGAGACCAGGCTGCCAGCACCATGACCCGATATCCCACTCAGTCACATTATCCTGACACTGAGCCAACCAGTACTTGACCTATCCTAATTATGCTGAGCACCTAGCTAGGAAGTGACAAGTGTAAATTTGTAAGTCATTGGTTTGATTCGACCAGGATTCGAACCTGTGGATTAAAATCTCACGATCTACCAAAACAGGAGACGGACGCGTCAACTCATTCGGCCATTCCATATGTACGAATGCGTTGTCTACTAATACTATATTTACACCCTAATTGACTGGGTATTTTTCTTTGTTCCATAGTTGGCTGGTTAGAGTTTTACCTCCTAGCAACACCTAGGAATATATCACAAAAGGTCCTTGTTCCTTCCAGGTTAGAATTACAGTGTTTCACGGGCGATGTGGTAAAGAGACTTCGGGAACTCAATATGTAGCAAATACTCACACAACCCTCAACCCCCCGTCCCCCCGACCCCTCAACCACCAAATCTCCACCCCGACACCTCGACACTCCTCAACTCCCGAATAATCCTATGGGGGAAAATCCATGTTTTTGTGGAAATTTGCCGCTGGTGTAATAATCTCGACTTGACTTCGATTTTTGCCAGACACCACTTTCAATCGTAAATCTAAGATCTTCCCCATTCACATCTACACAATTGTTGACAGCACACTACCATTAACCCGCAACAGCCACCCGTGACATAAGCTCGACCCCAACAGCCCGCCATGCAGCCTGCTGCCACCACCCAGCTTCCCGCGGCACAGCTGGCTGCCAGGGAGGCTGCCCTGATGATGAAGGCCATCAGCCCGATGATTTCCAACCCTGGAGTCATGGCCCTTGTCACAGGCAGGAGGCCCACCTTGCCCGAGGAGTGCAGCATGTCCACGATGGTGTCCAGCACCACTGTCCCAGTCATGATGGGGGGTCGGAAACCATGCAGTGGTCAAGGGCAACATCGGCGATGTGGGTGAGGTGGAATTCCCACACATCGAGCTGGCCAAGCTGGACATGATCAGCAGGCCATGGTGGGTCGTGCCAACACTTCCCCATAGCGAGCTGGCTACGCCTGCTTGATGCCGCCATTGATCTTTGCAAGCGAGGTGAGTGGTGGGCTCTAACAGTATAGGCATAGCTGAACCCGTGACTTGAGTAGTTAGCTAATGCAGATCGTCGATTTGGAAGACCCAGGAGCTCAGGTCAGATATGTGTGAAAGCACATATTTCACAAAGAAAAACGGAGCGGGGGTAAAATAAACAACCCCAAAACGTATTTAAAGAATACATTACAATGTACATTATAGGTTAGAAAACAAATGGAAATAACCACCATAACCCTGAGAAATATGTTAAATTAAACCCAGGACTCAATTTTCTGCAAGTTACTCCCTAAAAAGCTGACCCATGTGTTTCCAACTCCCAGAAAAAATGTCTTACTCAGAGCCCTGCCATCAGTGCCTCATACATCTTTCTTTCTGTTTTGATGTCACCTTGAATGGTTAAGGACGCACCTCATGCTTGTCGTTTCCTTTACATAACTAATTCTTAGTGTCATTTACTTGCTTACTGACTTTCGGGATGCCCTGGTACAGCCATGAAGAAAAATCTCACAATAAACAACATCAGATCGTATATGCCTGATAAGTATATCAAGCAAAAGTGCTAAAAACTGCCTGGCTTGAATCAAATGGGGTCATTTACTAATTTAAAAAAAAAAAATATATATATGTGCTCTATAATCTATTATGGGAATATAAACAAGCACACTACCCCCTAGCAGTTTTCTCTCCCTTTACTTACTCTATACCCTAATGTCATTGAGCTAGTACTACCAACCCCATAGGACTAGGTTAGTTCCTTCATTCTCCATTGCACTGCCACCTGTGAGCAGCTCATGAATGCATGATACCAGCTGCGCCTGGTCACTACCACTACCGCTCCCTCTCAGCAGGACGGATTTTAAAACTCATGGACGGATTGTCCCCTGGACCATGCAGGATGTGACGGATAATGTGACGGAATTAAGTCGGTAATGTCCTGATAGTCCTGATAGTCCTGATAGTCTGTAATGTCAGAGAGTCTCTGTGTCCCGTGTGGGAAAATTCATCCCGGACAGAGGTGTATTCCAGACGTAATACGGGAGGACGCTGCGGGTGAGCAGATCAGGGTCACACGAAAATTCTCAGCGATCAACATGGCATCTGGTGGATCGGGATCGGAGGACCGGGCGATGGAGGCGATCACCAAGGACGTCCAAGACATCGAGATCGACCAGGACGAAAAACTGATGCGGGAGGAAATAAGGAAGCTAGAGAGGGAGAAGAGGATGTCCGACCTCACCAAGCGCCGGGACGCGCTCATACAAAAACGGGACGGCCGGGAGGCACCCGGTCCCCCCTCACCGGCGGGGGCCGAACCGGCCCCCACCAACAAGACCCCTGCGACGGCAGTGTCGCCGGTCGCGGATAACGGACACTCATCGTACGGGGAGGTCTCAGGGAGGAGCCGGCACCGGAGGAGGCGCTCTCGGTCATGCAGCATGTCCGGATCCAGGAGCCGTACCTGGAGCAACTCAAGGAGGAGAAAAAGTAAGTGGTCGCTAAAACACTTCACTGAGGAGAAGAAGGAGGTGAAAAAACTGTCGGTGTCCGAACTATATGAGGCGTCGGGCCATTGGTTTGCCGGTCTAGATGGTGTAACTATTGCAGATGCCAAGGCCTTATTCGGGCATCTCTCTTTCATAGCATCTAAGGCTGAGCATGAGATTTTTAAGGACACGGCACACGTCCATTATGACACGGCAGTCCGGAAAGTGGCTGAGAGTGAGGGGTTCGCCGCCTTTACCGGTGGAAACACGGCGGCCAGTTTGCTCCACTATGGCCATGAGTCTATGAAACCCAGGGCAAAAAGCCTGGTAGGTGCCGCAACAAAAACGGGACGTGTATTTGAACATGAGGGCAAAAGGGCGTGCTTCAGATGGAACAGAGAGGGGGGTTGCAATACCGGCGAGGAGAAATGCGGTTTTGGCCATTGGTGTAGCCGGTGTAGAAGCAGGAGCCATGCCAGGATAAAATGTACCAAGGACTGACTGGACCCCGGGCAGGGCTACACCGGGCAGCCCGTGCAACAGGCGGCCCGGGGGAAGTGCGGGGTTAGGGATGCTACCGCTGACCTGCATCCCAACCTTTTGGCGCGAATGCGCGCCACGGAGACGCGTGGGCCAGAGGCCTGCGCTACCCGTGGGAGGTGCGGGGCTGGCGAGGGGGACGCCACCGCTGACCTGCATCCAGCAGTTTTGGCGCGAACACGCGCTGCTGACACGCGTAGACCGGAGGTCTGCCCCGACCGGGGAGGAGGCGGCATCGCTGGTGGCGATGGAACCCACCCGGTCACCTACGGCGAAGACCGGAAGGATACCAGTAAGATACACGAAAGATTACACGATGTACACAAAGGAACGCAGGAAATGGTGCACGCAGAGATGCGAAAAAGCTTTCCCATCGCCGGTGGCGGTGAGACCCGGCCGGTGGCCAGCGGCGCAGACCCGGGTGTAGGCACCGGCCCGCGTGTAAACAATAGCACGTGGGATGGGACCCCCGGGAGGGCGTGGCCGGTGGCTGCCCCTGGGCATGCCAGTGAGACCCGGCCAGTGGCCAGCAGCGCGGACCCGGGTGTAGGCACCGGCCCGCGTGTAAACAATGACACGTGGGATGGGAGCCCCGGGAGGGCATGGCCGGTGGCCGCCCCTGGGCATGCCCCGGCGGGAAAACTATGGGTTCGACCGGCCATTGCCAGCGATACCGCTGCGTCGGCACCAGTTCAGCCAGCCGCGGCAGGCCGGCTGTACCCCAGTCGCTGTACCCCAGGCGATGGGTACAGCGACCGGATGGCCTGAGACCTGAATGGCTCCGGGTGGAGAACGGGGACCACGCAGACGAGCGGGTGTTCTCGGTCGAGGTGTCGGAACCCGGCGGGGGCCGCGCTATGGACTTTGGCGTCTGGGACAGGTGCATAGGAGGCATATGTGGCTGCATACACAAAATCGAGGGGGTGATCTCCCAGATGAGGCCATGCAGGGTTTTCACAGAACTCTTCCTACGAGGAGACACCGACCCTGACGCCGAATACATACTGAAAGGGGTGTGTTTTGGTTTTATGGTCATAAACCACGATTGCACGGCGGCCTATGACTGCCCACATGGCAGGGGGGGGCGACAGCGCCGACACAGCCGCCATGTCGAAAAAACTCTACACGGAGATTGAAAGCGGTGCCCTGACGGTCGTCTGAGAGCGCCCTACCTGCGTCCACAGGCTGTTCTGCATCCCCAAGGACGGGGGAGGAGTCAGAAGTATAGTGGACTGCAGTCGACCCGAGGGGGAGTCGGTGAACAATTACACGGATGGGGTGGCCGAAAAATTCTCATACAACAGCGTGGATGATGTGGCGGCCCTCATGCAGAGGGGGGACAGCCTCACGACTATCGACATCCGGGATGCATACCGCACGGTCAGCATCCACCCACGGGATCGCGAGAGGCAGGGGATATTCTGGGACTTCGGTGACAACCCTGTCTACCTCCGTGACAACAGGCTCTGCATGGGCCTAGCCTCCAGCCCATACGTGTTCAGCAAGCTCTCGGACTTCATAGTCCGCTGTGCGGTCCGAGAGGGAGCCGGTGAGATTGTCAACTACCTTGATGAGTTCTGCGTGGTGGCAAGGGACTTTGAGGCGGGGTGCGCCGCCCAAGCCAAACTGATCGCCATCCTACGGAGGATGGGGTTCCACATCAGCTTCCGCAAGGTCACTTCCCTGGCCACCCGGACCAGGTTCCTGGGGATCGATATCGATACGGTGGTGCTGGAGATGTCACTACCCGAGGACAAGCTTGTCAAGATGACGGCAGCCCTGGGGGAGTTGGAGGGGAAGCGGAAGACCACGAGAGGCCGACTGGAGAGCCTGGCTGGTCTGCTGGCCCACTGCGCCAAGGTGGTCCGAGGCGGACGGACATCCTGTAGACGCATCTACGACACTGTGGGGAGGGTGACAAAGCCGCACTTCAAGGTCCGCCTCTCCAGTGGTTTCCACGAGGACAGGAAGTGGTGGTTGGCCTTCGCAAGAAGGTTCAATGGTAAGGCCAAGATCATCGGCCGCCACACCCCGTACGTCTCCACATACAGTGATGCCTCCGGTGAGGGTTTTGGCACCATCCACGACCGGGACTGGAGGGTGGGGGCATTCGACAGGGAGGCCGATGACACAATCAGGCGCCAGGTGGGCCACCATCATGCGCCCCCGGATGAGGCCTGCCGAGGAGCCCACATCAATGTACTGGAAATGTGGGCGGCGTTCTGTTCCTGCCAGACCTGGGGCCACCGATGGAAAGATAGCATGGTGGTGATTGTAACGGACAACGAGACAGTCCGGGCCGCCCTCACCACGGGCAGGTCGAGATCGAAGGGGGTGATGTACTTCATCCGGAGGCTCTTCTGGATAGCCACAGAGCACAATTTCGACATCCAATCTGTCCACGTGAGGAGCACCGACAACACCATCTGCGATGCCCTGAGCCGTTGGAACGAAAAAGAGAGCAGGACCAGGGTGAGGGTGGCGGACGCCGCCCAGCTACTCTGCTGCAACCATATATTTACGGACCGTTTGCCTTCCTCTACTTCCAGTTGCGGAACTGCACAAGGAGAAACTGGCGATGCAACGGCAGTACTACGCCCCTAACTCGAGGACGACGAGAGGAGTCCAGGTGAGACGATACCTGGACTTCATCGAGGAATTTGGAGGACATTTTCCTACCACACCATGCCCGCCATCCCAAACGGCACTGTACGCTGTGTGGCTGGCGCAAACACTCAAATACACATCGGTTTTGAATTACCTGAGTGGCTTAAACTTCTTCTTGAGATCGGAGGGCGCGGAGGCCATTGACTACAAGAGCTTCGAGTTGGCCTCTACTCTAAAAGGTATCAAGCGGGAGTGGGGTTGCCATCCCAGACAGGCAGCTCCCATACTACCAGGCATGCTCAGACGGATCTTCTCCGGCCTGACCTCCTCCGAGGGACACACCGCCTGGAGGGCGGCGGTCCTGTGCAGCTTCAGGGCTCTCCTGCGGAAGTGCCAGGTGACCTCCTCAGACTCATCTCTCCTCAGACGAGACTTTTCCTTCCTCCCTTGGGGGATGATGGTGAGGGTGCGCCGCTCCAAAACCATACAGTTCTCGGAACGTGTGCTGGAGATTCCCGTGGCCGTTGCCCAGACCTGTCGCTGTGTGCGGTCCACTGAACCGAGAGGCACTTCGGGCAGGTCCCGGCTGGACCCGATGACATGGCCTTCCGGATCCCGACACCCGCAGGCTCATCGACATCCCTGCTGTACTCAGGTTATCAGGGGATGCTGAAGCATTGCTGTGGTGTGGCGGGGCTGGATCCGGCTGATTACTCCTCACACTCCTTACGACGGGGGGGTTGTACCTTCCTGTCCATGTGTGGCGCCACACTCGAAGAACTCAGGGTGACGGGGGACTGGGCGAGCGACACCATCTTTGCTTACCTCCAGACCCCCCTGAGTGTGCGCATCATCAACGATATCAGGGTCTCCGCCTCCCTCTCCGGAGGTCCGGGGGCTGAATATCAAGACTATTAAGACTTTCCGGGTTGGGTGGACCTTGGGGTCTCTTGGCAATAATATATTCCCGCCATAGAATATATACTCTTTCTCAACCACTCCTGTCTTTGTTATTCTGTTTCCAGGGGACAACTGTTTATGTGCTCTATAATCTATTATGGGAATATAAACAAGGACACTACCCCCTAGCAGTTTTCTCTCCCTTTACTTACTCTATACCCTAATGTCATTGAGCTAGTACTACCAACCCCATAGGACTAGGTTAGTTCCTTCATTCACCACTGCACTGCCACCTGTGAGCAGCTCATGAATGCATGATACCAGCTGCGCCTGGTCACTACCACTACCGCTCCCTCTCAGCAGGACGGATTTTAACATTTTAGGTGGGCAATAATATATTCCCGCCAGAGAATATATACTCTTTCTCAACCACTCCTGTCTTTGTTATTCTGTTTCCAGGGGACAACTGTTTATATATATATATATATATATATATATATATATATATATAGTTAATGCTTTGCTTTGACCTGAGGGTAGAATACAACCTGTTTTTTTATGTTTGTCAACAGGTCAAGTGATAAAGTGTACAAAAGAAGGGGAAAGCATGATTGTTTAATAGACCAATGATTAGTTTGATATATAATAGATTATAGTGTGGTTTACCTTGTATTTGCAGGTGTTGATACACAGAGCGAAGCATGTGAGTGATTCTTTAGGGAAGGTTTGACAATCTCATTTAAAAGATTCTCTCGGATGAAGCTTTGTTTGTTTGTTTGTTTGTTGTTGTTTTACGTCCTAGCAACATCTAAGGTCATATCAGGACGGGTACCGACTTGTGACAGCGCGCACTCATGGTGACTTTATAGTGCTGTCCCACTGGGAAACCAGGCCGCCGGCACCATGACCTGGTATCCCACTCAGTCACATTATCCTGACACTGAGCACACCAGTCCTTGCCCTATCCTAATAATGCCGAGCGCCTGGCTAGGAAGCAACAAGTATCAATTTTAAAGTCATTGGTTTGACTCGACCGGGACTCGAACCCACGACCCCACGATCTACCAGCACGGGAGACGGACGCTCTAACTCATTCGGCCATCCCGTCTGGTCCTCGGATGAAGCAGTCAGCGGCTGGAAATATGAGATTCATGTAAGGGGCATTCTTTTTCAAGCACTAATGGCAAATACTTGTTCAGTTTGTATTAAGCTTGTAGTAGGTGTGAAAGTACGACGTCTGAACACTTTGACTTCTGGATACTGAATGGTTTATTCACGGCCTAGGGCACGCTTGACCCGCCGGCTAAACTTTCCATGACATCATCTTATTTGCATATCTCTTTGTCTCAACTTCTGCATCTCGTTAACATATATTAACCACACACCTGTACGCCTATTACACATATATCACATCCCCCCCTCAAAGTATTTCTGAAACATGAAATGTATCAAAATAACCATGACAAACACACAATATACAATAAAATATATGCGTACTTAACTTCAACACAAGTCCTTGCAATGTCCGAGCGCTCAAAGCACTTAAGTCCTCAATGTCCGGCCGTAATGCCTGACGTCATAGAATGTCCATCAAATATCATATACTAACGAAACTTCTGAAATAAACTTAATCCTACATGCACATGTTACACGTGTACACATTCAATCTACACTAACCTCCTACAGGTCTAACCTGCTCGCCGGCCTTATCAGCCGACCTGACCTACTTAGATTAGCTGCACTGTTTACATTCGGCACTGACGCTGACCCAGTTTGCGTCTGCCCGACCAGCTCGGGTCGCCCCCCCCCTCCCCCCCCCCCACAGGCACCCTGATAATCTGCACCCGGTTACGATACAACATATTACCCGACTCGTTCAAAATTTGATATTCTCTCCCAGAAACACCAGTCCGTTCCAAAATAACCCCTTTTTTCCATGACCCAGCATGATTCTTGTACTTTACATTATCTCCCACTTTCATAGGCTTGTGCGGCTTACCACACTTCCGGTCATGAAACACTTTCTGACTTCGCTGCCGTTTGGCTGTCTGGCTTCTCTTCGGATTTTGTGTTTCTGGCACCAAACTTTCCTCCACCATAGGCAACCTACCCCTCAACCTCTTGCTCATTAGCAGCTGCGCCGGAGATGCATTTAAGACGGGCAACGGAGTATTACGATAGTTTAGCAAAGCTAACTGAAAATCAGACCCAGTTTTCTCGCACTTCTTTAACATGTCCTTGACTGTCTGCACAAACCGTTCTACCTGCCCATTGCTACGAGGATACTGTGGACTGGAATACACGGCCTTAAACCCATAGTGTAGCGCAAACTCCCTATACTCATGGCTCTTAAACTGTGGACTGTTGTCCAAAATGACCTGACTAGGAATACCGTGCCTTGCAAAATTATCCTTCAACGCTTCAATAATGGTGACAGACGAGGTATCGCCCAACAGCGTCACCTCTGGATACTTGGTGTAGTAATCCACAGTTATCAGGTAATTCTTATGATCTAATTCAAACAAATCAGCACCAACTTTTTCATACGGTTGACAGGCGATCGGATGATTTATTAAGGGCTCGTTATGCAAATTTTTACGATTATTCTGGCAAGTGTCACACCGACTGACCTTATCCTCAATTTGCTTGTTCATATTCGGCCAAAACATACAATCACGTGCCAACTGTTTGAACTTTGTCACACCTAGGTGAGTCTCATGTAACGCCTCTATCATTTCCCCACGAAGACCCGGAGGAACCACCACCTGATTGCCGTTCATTACAAGATTATTTTCTACCGTTAAATCGTGTTTGTATGGGATGTACTGTCTCAGACACGGTGGTGTCTGTATTCGGGTAGTGTCCCATCAATCTTCAATGTATGATATCAACATGGACATGGATACATCCTTCTCATACTCATTGACAATCTTACTCAACAAACTCGACGACTGCAGGTCCACTGCGGCAACGCAGAACGTGTCATCAAACAGGCTGTCATGACCTACTTTGATGCCATGCGCCCTGGATAACTTGTCTGCAAAAAACATCAAAGAACCCTTCACATGACATAACTGAATATTGTAATTTTGCAATCGCATCCGCATTCTCTGCATTTTAGCCGAAAGTTTATGAATTGGCTTCTGCATTTTCGCCACCAACGGCTTGTGGTCCATTTGAATTTGAACTTCTTTGCCAAAGATATACTCATGAAACCTCTGGCATCCGAAACATATGGTGAGCATCTCTTTTTCTATAGTGGCATAACCACACTGCGCCGAGTTAAGCGCACGAGAAGTGAGTGCGATCGGCTTGTCATCCTGCATCAATACGGCACCCAGGCTTGATTGACAAGCATCTACCTGAATAAGAATGGGTTTCTGAACATTGTAATACACTAACACAGGAGCAGTTCTTAACTTCTCCTTCAACTTATCAAACGCACCCTGCTGTTCGGTCTGCCAGTGCCACGCGACGTCCTTAGCGAGGAGCGTGCGTAGTGGTTTAGCTATCTCGGACATGTTGGGTATGAACTTGTGCACATATCCAACCATGCCCAGGAACCTTTGGACGCCTTGTTTGTCACGCGGCTCTGGCATGTCAACTATTGCTTGTATTCTGTCTGGATCAGGCTTCACACCCTGCTGGGTAAGTTGATGACCTACATATTTCACTTTTTTTTTGCATAGCAAAGACTTAGCATCGTTTAATTTCAGATTAACCGACCTAGCTCGGTCCAACACAGCTCGGAGCCGCTCGTTGTGCTCCTCAACCATTGACCCATATACCAAAATATCGTCCGTGACTATCCCGATACCGGGTATATCGCCCATGACACGGTGCATTTCCTGAATAAAAATGTCACCGGCTGTTTTGATGTCAAAAGGCAAGCGGATATACCTGTACCGGCCCCACGGAGATTGGACGTGCACAAACGTGAACTTTCGTCATCTAACTCTATCTGCCAATAACCTGTCTTTGCATCTAACACTGAAAAATACTTTGCATCTGCCGTTTTGGCAATAATTTCGTCAATCGTTTTGGTAGGGAAAGGCCCTCTCTTTATTGCCTTGTTCAACTTAGTCGGATCCAGACAAATCCTGATCTTGTTGGTTTTTTTTACGATAGTTATAGAATTAACCCACTCGGTAGGTTCATCCTGTTCAACTCTGACACCTAACTCAACTATACGATCAAGCTCACTTCGTACCTTACTCTGAATGGCAAACGGAATCCGTCTAGGCGGATCAATGACAGGTTGAATAGATTTATCGACATGAATGATAGCATTCGCCTTGATTAAACCCAAACCCTGAAACACATCTTTGTATTCGCTTACCAGCTTCTCCGCCCGAGCGCTGGGACTGTTCGTCGGCTCGGAAATGTTCGTTGGCACAGCACAGTGCACCTCATCCACACGCACCAGCAGGTTCAAAGTCACGCAAGCCTGCTTGCCCAAAATAGGATGACAATCCGGTACCACTTGGAATTTGAGCACTCTGTTGTTGACGTCCAGCAGCGCCTCCCCATCAGGTGTGATCCGGTGACCGGAAAACATCACCAACGAACACCTGGTGTTCGTCGGCCGCCCCGGAGCAACCGTGTCGAAGACGTACCTCGGCAGTACGTTCGCCTCCGAACCGGTGTCGAGCTTGAACTTGACAGGACAACCGTTCACCCGAACGATCGCATGCCACAGCTCGGCATCCTTACCAGCACCACGGCACCCACGAAGAGATCCATTGCCAGCACGTTGACCTCCGCCGGATCCGGGTCTTGCTCAGCATTGTGAGGGTCAGGCTCTTCCATGGTCAACTCGCTGACCCTGCCCAGCCTGCTCCTGCAGACCTTCCCGAAGTGCCTGATCTTCTTACAGGCTATGCAAGTGAAGTGGGCGTGCCTACTCGCCTTGAGCAATTTGTGCACTCGTTCAACGGGCGTGCAAATTGCTTCTGCATGTGCACACAAGGGTTCGCGGGGGTAAAGCATTGCTTGACGACTAGCTAAGCAACGGTGGGGGGTCAGGCATTCGGGGCCTGACCCGGCAGACGTGCTTTTGTGCGCTCTGTCATTTCTGCCGATATTTAGGCTTTTTACGATATAAATTCCAAAGACTAAATTAACCAAGCGACAGGGGAAGATGGGAGTCATTTACTTCTTTATTTCATATGCATATTTCGCTGGTATCCTTGTTAGTTATGGTAAGAATAAAGTCGTGAGCTCTTGTGAAGGTGGATTGAGACGTTCCTTGCATTCTTTACTATCCTCCAGTATTACTGTAGATTAACCGCTATGGACAACCTGATATTCGATTGCTTTATATGTAATTAAGGGCCTTAAGCCTAAGCAAGCCTTATGCAGTTACTCACCCATCTGCGGGAATATAATGTCAACACATTCACCGAATTAACGTAGTGTTACTTTAGGGCGGAAATTAAAGACATTGACATAGAACTGGTTAGCAGTGACCGCAGCAGCATCTCTAGCTGGACGCGTAATTCTGGAATAATTCCGTAACATTAATCATACCCCGAGATGCGAGGGGGACAGCCAGTTAGTTGAAATAACCTAATTTATAGATATATATATACTTCAGGCCGATAAATGCGTGCGATGGCAAATCGCACATGTAGACGAAACTCTGGCTATCCGCCCATAGCACTGGGAGGACACCGACGGCGACGGACTAACTGCAGACGGGAGGAGGAGCCGCAGCAGCCCGCGGCAGGCCCAGGAAATTCACCTGGAAAATATTACACAATCTTACATAAAATTAACACGTTAGGCTCGCCTCAAGCAGGGGTGGAATAGCCCGACGGTTAAACAAGCCTTCCCTTTCGCTGGGCAGACTCCCCGGCGGTGTTCATATCCACAGTTCTGGCAGCGGATCTTGAACTCTCCAGCACCGGCGCCGCTGGCATTCCAAGATGGCGATTTCCAAGATGGCATCGCCGATGACTGAACCGCCGGTGCACCGGTACGCGCATTAGCATAGTTCCGAATGAAATCAATCTCCTTACTTTCCACGTCTGATTTGGTGTCCTCCAACAGATCTGAACTAAATTCACTCATTTCACACATACTAACACATTTTCCCAACGTTAACTCCATAGTTTGAAGCAGTTTGTTCTGTAAGTTCACACTTTTTACGCCAGCCACAATTCGATCGCGCAACAGCGACTTCTCCACCGTACCATATTCACAATCCTTCACTCTGTCTCTCAATGCCGTGATATATGTAGCCATATTTTCTGTAGCCTGATTATGTGAATTAAACTTATAACGTGTGATAATGAGACTGCCTTTACCGACACAGTAAATCCGAAATGCTTCCTTATCTTGATCAGCGAGAGCGATATCCATATTGGTGAAAACCTTCTGAGCCTCCTCACCAGCAACGTGAAGAAAGATGCAGCATTGCACTCGTTCTGTCTTCAATACGACACCTGCCGCAGTAGCGTATATGTCATATGCTCTGATCCATGTTTTCCAGTTTGATCTCGCATTGTGGCTGAGGACAAGCTGACCAGGCGGCCGCAATCCCGGCAACGTATTAGTGGGTGGCATCTGTAATAACGTACGTCCGAACACGGGGAGTTGTTAGTCGCTACTGTTTTATTACCTTTCCTCACCCTCGTGCGCGACCACTACACTGGTCCCTAGCACGGGCTATACGCACACATCACATCCCCCCTTCATACAGGCGATACGGCCGGATGTTACATGGCCTGTGCGTTGCTCTGGGGAATCCCTACCATAATTATTTAATAACTCACATAGATATATTCACTCCTACATTATTTTTTTTTTATCTCAACAATCTGACCTACTAACATCTTAAATCTAACGCCCTGTACCGTCACATCGTTCTTTATATATCCGTACAACATTGACAATTTCATCTGTGACCCCGTCATAGATCTAATCGACCAACTGGCCTAATTGTTCGACCGAACCGCGATGTTTTGATTGGGGGTGGGTTGATGTCCTTAGTGAGCGGGCCTGGCCCTCGATTATCTACCGGTGTGTTTACCTTTGTGGTGCTTGCACTGTTTGTCCCCTGAGGCACTTTAATGAGATGCACTCGGTTCCTGTTCAATTGGTTGTTCGACTCATTCTCTATTTGGTACTCGCGCCCCGTCGGACCCAGGCACCCTCTAATGACCCCCTTTTCCCACAGCCCGCGGTGATTCCTATATTTTACTTTGTCCCCCGTGTTTAACAATCGATGTGTCTTACCCGCTTTTTTGTCATGGTAGTATTTCTGCCCTTCTTGGATACTGGCTGTTTGTTGTCGTTTCATGTGTTGCACCTGTGGTTTAAGGTTCTGATCTACGTTGGGTATTCTAGATCGCAACCGCCTGCTCATCAGCAATTGAGCTGGAGAAGCATTTGGAACGTGTATCGGTGCATTTCGGTAATTCAATAAGGCTAACTGTATGTCTTTGCCTGTCTCGGTGCATTTTTTTATCATATGCTTCACTGTCTGAACAAACCGTTCGATTTGCCCATTGCTCCTTGGGTATTGCGGGCTCGAATACAATGGGGTAAAGCCGTAATGCTCTGCAAAGTCACGGTACTCGTGGCTTGTGAACTGCGGACCATTGTCTGATGCCACTATTCTGGGTATCCCATGTCTAGCAAAGTTCTCTTTCATCACATTAATTACATTGTTAGAGGAAGTACTATCTAACTTGGCTATCTCCGGATACTTTGTATAGTAATCTATGGTGATGACATACGTGATCTGATCTATCTCAAACAAATCTACGCCAATTTTATCGTATGGGACACATCGAATGCTATGGTTTATGCTCATTGTGTGGTAGCTTTCTATTGTTTTGACATGTTTCGCATCTACTGGTTCGGTCTTCAATCTGCTTATCAATATTTGGCCAAAACACGCTCTCTCTAGCGAGTTGCTTTGTTTTAGTGGCACCCAAATGCGTCTCATGAAGTATATTCAACATGTTGTTTCTCACTTTACCTGGGACAATGATTCGGTTCCCTTTCATTATCAGACCGTTATTTACTGTTAACTCATCTTTGAATGACGCATACTGTCGCATACCTGTGGGCATGCACTCTACGCTACAGTCCCATCCCTTCTGTATCTGGTCGCGCAACTCTACCATTGTCTCATCCGTCTTAACTTCATGCTTAATGTCATTCAGGATACTCGATGCTGACGAGTCGACTGTGGCGACACTTACACTATCATCAAACAAACTCACAGTACCGCTGTCTTTACTGTGGGCCCGCGACAGGGTGTCTGAAAAAAACATAAGCGTTCCTTTAACATGTGTCAATTTCAGGTCGTAGTTCTGTAACCGCATCCTCATGCGCTGCATCCGCGCGGACAGTTTATGGATTGGTTTTTCCATGATTGCCACTAGCGGCTTATGATCCGTTTGAACTTGGACCTCTTTCCCATACAAATAATCATGGAAACGCTGGCACCCAAAACAGATGGCCAGCATCTCTTTCTCGATAATCGCGTATTTTGTTTGGGCTGAATCTAATGCGCGAGAAGCCAGAGCTACGGGTTTGCTATCCTGCATGATGACCGCCCCTAATCCTGACTGACAGGCATCGACTTGCAGCACTATTGGTTTATTTACGTCATAGTAAGCTAGTACAGGTGTGCTTTGCAATTTATGCTTCAGCCTCTCAAATGCATCTGCCTGCTCTATCTGCCAGTGCCATGCAACATCCTTGTTAAGGAGGATGCGCAGGGGTTTAGCGATCTCTGACAGGTTGGGTATGAACTTATGCACATACCCCACCATCCCCAGAAATCGCTGCACGCCCGCTTTGTCACATGGAGCTGGCATATCCACCATTGCTTGAATCCTGTCTGGATCCGGCTCAACGCCATCCCGTGTTAGTTTGTGACCCACATACGTAACAGCTGTCCTACAAATTTTGGATTTTGCGGGGTTCAATTTCAGGTGGACAGACCTTGCTCGTGCCAATACCGCTCTAAGTCGCTCATTATGCTCTTCGATTGTAGAACCATAAATGAGGATATCATCGGTTACAATGCCTACTCCAGGCAGGTCACCCATGATGCGGTGCATCTCATGTATGAAAATATCCCCTGCTGTTTTTACCCCAAACGGGAGACGAGTGTACCGATATCGCCCCCACGAAGTATTAAAGGTGCATAAGAGCGAGCTAGAATGGTCCAATTCGATCTGCCAATATCCTGATTGTGCGTCTAGAACCGAAAAGTACCGTGCATTTGCGGTTTTTGCAATTATTTCTTCGATTGTGGTAGTTGGATAGGGCCCTCTGACGATTGCATGGTTTAGCTTAGTTGGATCCAGACAGATTCTAATACCCGTTGCTTTCTTCACTATAGTGATAGAATTCATCCACTCTGTTGGCTCAACTTGCTCTTTAATTACCCCCAACTCGATCATGCGCTTTAGCTCTGCTTTTACCTGACCTTCAACTGCATAAGGAATACGTCTAGGGGGATCTACCACTGGTGCTACACTTGCATCAACATGAATTACAGCGCTCGACTTGATCAGCCCCAGTCCCCTGAAAACATCCTCATATTCGCTTACCACATTTTCCGCACCCTCTCTACTGTCCCGATCGATCACCTCAAGGTCGTCGATCCTAGCGAGCAGTCCCAATGTCACACAGGCTTCCTTTCCTATGATCGGGTGAGCCCCTCGGACGATCTGGAAGACGACATCCTGTCCCTTGATGCTGATGATGGCCACCCATCCGGCTTGACTCAATGCCCCGAGAAGGTGATGAGGCTGCATCTTGGCTCTGTCATCTTGGCTCCCTCCATGTGATCGAACATCTCTCGAGACAACACGTTCGCCTCGGATCCCGTGTCGAGCTTGAATTTTGTTGGACGCCCCTGGACCGTAAACTCCCGGAACCACAGTTTCCTCCTGTTGGCGTCTTTCTCCAGTTCACCCACGAACAAATCTGCCATTAGTTCGTCCATCCGTGTACTGTCATGTGATGGCTCTTGGTTGTGAGGCTCTGGCATGTCTACGGTAAGCTCACTGATCGGTGTTGGCCTGCCACGGCAAACCTTGGCAAAGTGTCCAATCTTCCTGCAGGACATGCATGTCTTCCCTTGTGCTGGACATGCTCCTGGACGGTGCGGGTACCCACAGCTACCACACGTGCCACGATCTGTGTTGTTGTTGCTCTGGGCACCCCTTGGCCTCCAAGATGGCGTCACTGTTCGCGCTGGTTGGGCACCTCGTGATGTGGCTGGCGCACCGGCGCTCCTAGCCAAGTAATCCAACTCCTTCTCTGCCGTGCCCGTAGCTCTCCCATCCAGGTGCTCCGCTCTGAACTCACTCAGTTTGCACAAGTCCACGCAGCGTCGTAGCGTCAAATCTGCAGTTTGCAGCAATTTATTGCGAAGGCTAATATTTTTCACACCGGCTACAATTCTGTCACGTAGCAGTGAGTCCTGAATCGGGCCATACTCGCAATCCTTGACCCTATCTCGAAGCACAGTCAAATACTCCGATATACTCTCACTTGTCTGATTATAAGTATTGAACTTGTATCTAGTAATAATCAGGTTTGTTTTACCCATGCAGTAATCCTTGAACGCTTGCACTAGCGGTTCAATCTTGTCTTCCTCACTCGGGTCCACCTCCATGTTCGAGAACACTCGCTGGGCCTCTGGCCCGGCCACATGCAGAAATATCGAGCATTGCACTCTCTCCGGCCGCGTTTCCACGCCTGCTGCCGTCGCATATATCGAATATGCCCTGAACCACTGTTTCCAGTTGCTTGAATCATGACTGTCCAGAATTAACGGCCCGGGAGGCTTCAGACCGGGAACCTGTATCGCTTGAACGTTGGGCATGTTTCCCTCTATCTGACACCATGTAATAACGTATGTCCGAACACGGGGAGTTGTTAGTCGCTACTGTTTTATTACCTTTCCTCACCCTCGTGCGCAACCACTACACTGGTCCCTAGCACGGGCTATACGCACACATCACAGCATCCTTCCTCATCTGACACCATGTGAAAGTATGACGTCTGAACACTTTGACTTCTGAATACTGAATGGTTTATTCATGGCCTAGGGCACGCTTGACCCGCCGGCTAAACTTTCCATAACATCATCTCATTTGCATATCTCTTTCTCTCAACTTCTGCATCTCGTTAACATATATTAACCACACACCTGTACGCCTATTACGCATATATCACAGTAGGGGCTACACCAGTGCCACCTATTGAGATTACATATTTCTTTTACTAGAATATCATGAGTGCATCATGGGAATGACCACTCATAGAGGATATGTAGTGGATGATGAGTATATATATATCTAGATATTTGCTACCATATACCGGACGCAGGTGGCCGAATTGGTAGAACGCAGCTTACCTGTGTTGAAGATCGGGAGTTCGAGTCAAATCAATGATTTATCAAATTTATACTTGTCACTTCCTAGCCTAGTGCTCGGCTTTATTAGGATAGGGCAAGGACTGGTTAGAGCAGTATCAGGATAATGTGACTGAGTTGGATATCAGGTCATGGTGCTCGTGGCCTGGTCTCCCAGTGGGGCAGCACAATAAAGTCACTATGAGTGTGCACTTTTACAAGTCAGTACCCATCCTGATATGACCTTAGATGTTTCAAGGATGTTAAACAAATAAACATCTACTACCATATATGTTATTTGCTTTTACAACAAGTAACATCCTATGGGAAGTAGGATTGATGAATAATATTTTTTCAGTTTTTACAACTCGTGAGTGACCACTTCTTATATTTTTATAATTTTATTATTGATCTTCTAAATTGCACAATCTGACCTCTATATCCAACAGTATGGGATCATTGTGCTGTTTCATAGATGCATTATGACGAACACAGAATGCCTGATTGAGTTGTGCATTGTCAAACTCAACCAGGACTGGTTTCCTCATCAACCTCCTCACTGGCACTCAATCCCTCTTGCAAGTGAGTATCTGTCGAATTTGAAACGACAGTAAAACCTCTCTATCCGACCACCTCCACAGATCGACCACCCCCTATATCGATTGCTTTATTTGGGTCCCAACAATACAATTGTAACCATATTCTAACTCCCTAATCCAACCACCTCCCTAAATGGACCACTTAAAGTTGGCCCCAAGGTCAGTCGGCTTAGAGAGGTTTTACTGTATTGTGATTACATTCTACAAAATTATGAAAAACAACTTGCCTGGGCCATTCCAGTTTCCAATTTCTGATAGTGCAAAGTTGATATTGCTCAATGATTTTTGTCTCTGAAAATTATGCAATTAAGATATTTGACATAAATCATATCCATTCCAGTTGTTTAATGTGGTGTTTTGGGGGGTTGGGTAAAATTACATGCACTGAGCATTGGTCGTAATGCTCGCATTACGCTTGATGCGAGGGAAGGAAGAGACCCTCCCCCCGCCTCTGCCGCCGCCCGGCATTCTCACCTCCCCTGTCATCCTTCCCTCAGCTTTCTCCCACCTCGCCCTCTCGCCCTGCCCGCCGCTTTCTCACCTTCCCCGCCTCTCACCTCCCCGCTCCGTCCCTTATAAGGCCGCCCGCCGGCCTCCCTCAGTCACTCGCCTTCCAGCCGTCCTCCCTGCTCAACCTCCTCTTTTTTCTCCACCCAACCACCCAACTCTCCCTACAGCTGGTGGAGGGCTCTTCGGCGCCCCTCGCCACGAACTCTGGAAGCTCCCCCCGAGCTCCTTAGCCTTAGGTTGATTTTCCCGCTTCCTTGTACTTACTCTGCTTTTTCTCCTCAGCTACCAGCCTTAAGTTTATGTTTACCTTCTCCTGTACATACTGTCTTGTTTCCTGAGGTGTTTTCAATAAAGCGCCTGTTTTTTCCCACCCCCGCCTTGCCTTCTTCCTTTTCGAGCATCAATAATTTGCAATGTTTTCTGTTAATTAATTTTATACTACAAAATGACCTGCTCGATTATTCTATGACGTGTAGTGAGTAAAATATAAACGTCTGTGGGCAGGCATGTGTAATACATGACTTGTATACAGGGATGAAAGATCTCCATGATTTCGCAGATTTCCGTGATTTTTTATAATCCCTGATTAACGTTCACAAAATGTCAAGGATTTATATGACAGCAATTGGTCAGCCCAAATCCTGTTCTTACATGACCTTAGGATATAAACATATAGAAAATTAAGCAGGATTCGAACCCACACTTCTTGCTATTGCAGAGTCTACTACAATACAAACATTTTTATTTTACATTTTGTGAGGAGAGCAGGGGAGTGGGCACTATATTTGTCTAAGTGCATGTTTTGTACACTTGTGGAAATGTTTATAATTGTAAAGGAGCCCTAAGACAACAACAACAAAAGAATGACCACAAAACATTCAGGTCCAACTTACAATAGTTTATTGACAGGCTGTCTATAATTTACAAGGCAGATTAGTAGATAATGTACACTAAGGGTTATGTACAACGTAAGACTACTTGTATGTAGTGGTGTATCAACAACAGGGGGCAGCACCCGCCAGTACCTGGAACCAAACACTCCTCTCCTTCCCAGTTCAGTCAGAGCGACATGGCTAGATTTAAAGGCTAAGCAAACTTTCTCACATTTGTAATCAACCGTTTTGTTTGTTATCAATAAAAATATTGTTAGCTTAACATTGACAGTGATGTAACAAGATAGCTGCATTGTTTAATAGCACAAACTCCTAAGCCTCACACCCTGAACAGTGACGGGAAGTGACGTCAGGATATAAGGCATGCCCATTATAAGGAGCCATCTGGATGTCCCATTTTGGGACCACCACGGCATAGCCGGTCACCGAATAACCAAGGTATAAATGTGGCGATGAAAAATACCAAATAAATAGACATCACAGTACATTTTGTCCAGTTTTTCTTAGAGCTGCATAATCCGATGAAAGTATAAAATATTGAAAACATAAATAACTTACCTAGCTTTGATTCTAAATATCCAACTTAGATACTCGTGTATGTGTTAGATATATATTGCAGTTTGGTGTTTGTATGCTACACACTCGAATTGACCAATTTCATATGACGTCAGCATGGCTATTCAGGTCAGTGCGTGCGCTGCTTGGCTGCAGGACAACATCCGGTCACACTGCAAACTCAATGGCTATGGGAAATCTTCATACAGAAAAAGTTAAATATCTTTAAAACCACAACACCTAGAAACAAACTGATTGGAATACAGATAGAAAACATCTTTACCAAAAAGATTATATTAAATTGATACGGTGAGGGTTCTGGATTTCTATAAATTTTGAATAAAATCGACGTTTTGCACTCCGCGTACGACAAACTGCCCGCGAAGGGTAAAATACGGCAATGCTGTCTATGTGAAGCATTTATTTTTGTAAAATAAATTTTAAAGCTTTCATTGGATCGATTAAAAATATCTTAATGCGCGATTGAAGAGGAAGATCTGAAGTATTTAATGTAACCTAAGAGCAATTTACGCGGAAAGTATTAAAAACAGAGATAATAGTGAAAGTTGGGATATTCTGAGTGTCAGTGCCAGTGCATTGTCAATGGCCGTGAGCAATCTTCATACAGAAAAAGTGAAATATCTCTAAAACTACACCACTTAGAAACAAACTGCTTCGTACACATATAGAAAACATATTCAACGAATAGATTATATTAAATTTATACGGTTAGGGTTGTGCATTTCTATTAATTTTTAATAAAATAAACGTTTTGCACTGCACATACTGGCAAACTCAGTGGCAGTGTGCATTCGTTCTGCAGCCGAGCTGTGCGCGCATACACAATGTTTACAAACATTGAAATAGGTCTATATTGGTACAGCATTTTGACATGCACAACAAAATTAATGTTCGGTTTTCCCTTGAAATGTTTCCAGTTACCCTTTTATAATCTTCAACTTAAAATGGCTATAATCTATAACTCAATATGAAAGAAAACATGGCAGAAATGAAAAATCATCGGATTGTTCAATCTTAAATAAATTTGGACCTCTTTACGTGCAACATTCATTGATAGGTATACGACACATCACTAGCGGTGTCCACATATTTTACTAAATATAAATGTCATTAAAACTGGTTCTCGGGTATCTGATTCCACAGCAGAGGTATCTCAAAATACATATTATGTTCGCATCACACACCAATGCACAAAAATACACTAGATCAAATTAATTTCCAGAACATGCTTCAACATATTTTCCACAATTTACAGTGGACTTTTGTTCCGTTTCTTTTTAGTCTTTTCCCCTATTTTCAAACAATTATCCTACAAGGAAATAATGTACACAATTTCAAGTGGAAAAAAAACACCTAAAAAAATCAAATTTTTTGTTGTTGTGAGGGGGGGGGGGGAAATTGTTTTAAAACAGGCAACATAAAATGGTCGAAATTAGTCCAACGGGTTTAATTCTTTCAAGCCGCAATGAAGAACGATGTCCATGTTTCCATATTTTGCTTTAAAATGAAAAAGAATGTCCCGCATATACCAGCAGATGGAAATGGGTTGGGGGTTATTATTTTAGGGAGGGAAGGAGGTAGACAAAAAATGTTAATCACCATTATTTGCCCGTACCTGTCTTCCACTTAGTTGTCTGCTCTTTGTGCACTGCACGGAGATTCAGGCCACGGCTTTATATGTAAAGGGTGTAAATAGAAACAGAAACATTGCATAAGACGAGAGGAATGACACTGCGCAAGACGTCAAAACCCATGTAAACACGTTAACAATACAGCTACTTCTCACACAAGTTGTCGGTTTACAACGTACAGCGCGAGCAAAATGTCATCCAAAGTAGTTGTACCTTAAAGGTGGGCTCAAACGAGCATGTCAAATATGGACCTAACTTCTGAGAGGTCATCCACAGTTTTCAACATCTACAGTCGTACTAATTATATAGTGGGGAGCGGAGAAAGGGATCCGAGTGGAGGTGGGTGGTTAGTCAAGGACAACCTTCATGGTTTGATCTAATTCAATGTAAACTGTTAATATAACGTAAACCACGCTCTCATGTGCCGTGATAAAATGTTGATTTGACAAGACTGTGAGAAGACTGACAACTTTGAATGACCCCTTACGTGTAGATATTATCAGTGGACACCACTTTTATATATTACCTGTGTATGGCTACTTTCAATATACATAAATATGTTCTCGTTTCCACCAACTCTGAGGGGACCTGACGATTACAGAACAAACACAATTAACACTAATAAGGGTGTTCTGAGTTTTGCTGGTCCCTCAGGAAGGACTGTAGTTGTGACCCAGCATGCCGGTGTCGCAGTTTCAGCGCCCGGTCAGTTTCATGCGCATGCGTCAAAATCTAACATCAACGTCACTAACCTTAGAAATTTAATATAATGTTTTTGGTAAAGATGTTTTCTACATGTGTACAAAGCGATTTGTTTCTAGCTGGTGTGGTTTTAGAGATATATCAATTTTCCTGTATTTTCTGTGTGAAGATTGCTAGCGACCATTGACAATGCCTTGAGTTTGACGGTACGCGCAGTGCAAAACCTTAGTTTTATTCAAAATTAATACAAATCAAGAACCCTAAGCTTATAAATTTAATAGTCTTTTTGGTAAAGATGTTTTCTATATGTGTACCAAGCGATTTGTTAATAGGTGGTGTAGTTTTAGAGATATTTCACTTTTGCTGTATTTTCTGTATGAAAATTGCTCACGACCATTGACAATGCCTTGAGTTTGAGTCTATACGGGCGGTGGAAACTGACCGGGTGCTGAAACTGCGACAACGGGTCATAGCTACAGCTTACACCGTGGTAGGTAAGGGAGCGGGTGAATCCACATACATATACCATGATGCATAAAGTACTATCTAGTTTAGAGAATAGGGTCTATAGTGATGGATGAGGACTGGCAGGGAGACCCAGGGAGACCATCCCCATTTTCAACCAGGCGTGCTGGGTCTCAACTGTGGTTCTTACTGAGGGACCAGCGGAACTCTGAACACACTAATCGGTACAAACATTACCTGCACACACCACAGGACGACCCTGAGGGGGGCGGGGGAGAAAAACCCCAACAACAGGAGAATAAATGCCACATGGTCACCGCACTGCTCTCAATTATCTTACAATAAATACTGTTAACATTCGTCAACACCAAATTCCTTTCCCCGCCTTTTTGTAACAACTGCGAGACTTAATACATCGTTAGTACAACATAACATCAGACAAGAGGGATCAATGGATCGATACACTCACAGATCACCTCACGTTTTCGCCAACAAAACAACTTAGAAAGCACCAGGCTACATGACCTGTAAATATGCGTACACACCAAATGTGCAACGGTCAAAGTTTACAGTATCCCTTTCTCGATCCTTCCCCATAAGTTTTATTATTATTATTAATAAATGGTGCACAAAATAGGGTAGCGATTTTGTAGTAAATCAGATACCGATATCAATTCACACGATACAACTTCCAGATACGGTAAACATAGCATGTATTGTTGTTAATTGTGGAGATGGGATAAGACTAATCGCCACGCTTGCGCAAAATGCTATCACTTGTATATTTATCTTGGGAGGTGCTATCACAAACCCATATGCCATTCATCTGTGGTCAAGTTTATCAGACTGAAATCTTATTTTTAGCAATTTCCGAATCTTAGAAACTTCTCATGAACACATTCATAATTTTTTTTCAAAACCAAATTAACTAAGCTTCGAGTACGCCAATTTAACATTGACAACAGCCTAGCATATTTGCATTTCTGTGAAATGAGATCCTAAGCTTAGTTCCCACCATGCAATGAAGTGAGCACTTTGTGATGTAACGACGCACCACATACCCATATAAGGAATATTTGTCACAGGACACAGTAACTGTAAGACCTTGGAGAGTGCATGGATAATGGGTTGTTGGTTGATGGAGCTTTACGTCCTGGCAACATCTAAGGTCATATCAGTACGGGTACCGACTTGTTGCAGTGTGCACTAATGGCAACCATCACCATGAACCGATATCCCACTGTCACATTAACTTGACACTGAGCCAACCAGTCCTTGCCATGGGTTCGAATCCCACGACCAACCGAAACGGGAGGTGGACGCTCAACTCCTTCTGCCATCCTGTCTGGTATAGGGATCATGGAAATGACTGGGAAAGTAATGGTGGAGTTATAGAGGAATCGATATTTAGATATATAATTCTGCTGAACGGGCCTACAAAAAAAAACATTTTAAAGTGACATGGTGCTTTGAGGTGTGTAAATTTATACACATAAAATCGGACCTTATGTGGCTGTCACACTACGACGACAAGGGGGTGACGACAGCCCGGCGACTGGGATTTTGTGAAATCCCGACGACCTATGCAAATTCGGGCTAAGTTGGACGGCAATCGGACGACATCCGGACGACATCGGGACAACAGACGGGACGACAGTGTCTGTGTCTGTCTCTATGTGTGTGTCTGTGTCTGTGTGTGTCCCTATGTGTGTCTGTGTCTATGTGTGTCTGTGTGTGTGTCTGTGTGTGTGTGTCTGTGTCTCTGTGTGTGCCTCACTCTGACTCTGAGTCTGACTCTGACTCTGACTCTGCCTCTCAGTCTGACTCTCACTCTCAGAGACACACACAGAGAGACACACATAAACACAGAGACACACACAGAGACAGAGTCACACACACAGAAACAGAGACACACACACACACATAGAGACACACACACAGACACAGACACAGACACAGACACAGACACAGAGTCAGACTGAGAGTGAGAGTGAGACTGAGAGTGAGAGTGAGAGTGAGGCACAGAGACAGACACACACACAGACACACATAGACACAGACACAGACACACACATAGACACAGACACAGAGACACATACATGGAGAGAGAAGCAACTACAGCTTAACGACAAGGCGATAGTGCCGCGACATCGGCTGTCGTCGAAGTTTTTCAACATGTCCAAAACACCTATGACAACCCTGCGACAGTCGAGAAAGAGTGGAGAAACTGGAGGTGTCGCGCAGGTGTCGCGGCGACACCTGCGCGACAATCGACGACAGACCGGAAGTCGCTGTCGCAGAGCTGTCGTCGCTGCTTGTCGTCGTAGTGTGACTGCTACATTAGTTAATCGCATAGCGATTGCTTTCTCATTGACAGATAAGATCAGCAGAATTTGTATTTACATTACCAAACACATGTACCAGTGTAGTGGTGTTTATACACAACTGCGCATGTCCGATTGAAAATTGCCCTTCGTAATCAATGAATGAAATAATAACCAAATTAAATTGCCCAATAGTATGTTCATCTATATCCCCGTCCCCCACCTATGTTCATCTATATACCCGTCCACGACTTGGGTAATGCCTCAAATAAAAATAACCCTCACCCCCAACAATACATTTTTTTTAAACAGTCACGACTCAATCTGAGTGGGTGTCCATTTGCCATACTTATGAAATCTCTGACCATAACAAAGGATCGTAGGCCATGTGTATATGAGGGAATTGGTAGATTACATAGCAGTGCTCGGGAGGTGGGCGGTTACTTACAGAGGTAATTTATTTAGCATTCAGATTACAATAACCTAACATTTACACACGAAACAGTCAGAGCAAAATTATGGGATATCATATCCACATACTAAGTTAGGCATCCACAATGTAAAACAGTAAAATAACCAAATTATTTGTTAATTAATCATATGTAAAAAAAGTTGTCGCAATAAATTTAGCCACTGCGATAATAATAATAATAATATAAATGGAGGTGGCTGGATGTGCTTGGCTAGTAGTAGTACAACATACAATATATGCTCACACAAACACCTGCTGAAAGACACCCATTTGTGAGAATAGCAATGGTACATGCATGAAATGATTGGGAAAATATATAGTCCTTATTCAATTCCCTAAACCTGTCCATTTATTTGCAACCAGATGAAGTCATATTGTGTGGATAAATATTACACACTCGACTCACTCACTCACTCACTCACTCACTCAGTCACTCACTCACTCACAGCATCACTCAGGTTAGGTTATGGACAATCTCGAATCGAGAGCTTTTTTGTGGCCACCATCTTGAACCATTGTATTCTCTATCAATTTGTCAACGTTACCTCAACATAGAACAATCCTTCCCATTGGGACAACTATCACCACTGTTAGTTCTTATTTGAAGGAGTTTTCACTTGGCTGTAAACATAGTTGTCATTCACGTCTACTGTGGATAGGGGTGAATCTTGTATCTACTATAACAGGCGCTGTCGTGGTAGTGAGATGAGTCAGGTTATATTCACAAAAGAACCCAACTTACATGATTAAATAGCCCAGCTAAGTGTGTGCTGTTATTAGGAACCCTTCCGCATTCCATTGAAGCCAACCTCAGCAGCTGAACAATGAAACAAGACAGTTTGTAATATATATGTCAACTTCTGAAATAGTGAGTGATAGCTGTCAACGTTCACCATAGTGATTCATACCGGTCAATGTCCGCCATAGTAAGTGATACCACTGTCAACAGTTGCCATAGTAAGTGATACCTGTCAACATCTGCCATAGTAAGTGATACCACTGTCAACATCTGCCATAGTAAGTGATACCTCTGTCCACATCTGCCATAGTAAGTGTTACTTGTCAACTTCCACCATAGTGAGTGTTATCTGTCAACTTTCACCATGAGTGATACCACAGTGTTACCGTTGTCAACTTCCATTATAGTGTTACTTGTCCACTTCCCCCATGGTGAATGAAACTTGCCAATGTATGCCATAGAAAGCGATACATCTGCCATGGTAAGTGTTACCTGTCAACTTCTGCCAGTGTTACCTGTCAACTTCCACTACAGTGAGTGATACCTGTCAAGTGATCTAGTTCTTGGCGGAACTTTTTCAATTGGGTGCTTCTATTGCGAGAGCACCTTGAGCACCAAGGGAGTATTAGCAAAGTAGTATTGTTAACACATCTGTAACTTTGGTGCTTCTTTTCTGCTTCTTTTCTTTGTGTTTTATATTTTAAGAATAAAAACCACCACATTCCATTAGTCCCAATATTTGCTTCAGCACAAAATTAGACCACTCCATATTTAGGGATTGTATTTGTATTCAGTTTGGTAAAAATACAAAGGCAAACCGACTGCCATTGCCAAAGCTGAATTGTCAGAACCTTTCTAAGATCTATCACCAATTTAAACTAAGTGCCCCACTGGTTGCTGGCATCGACAACAAACACAAATGGCGCCATGTGCCACTAAGTCGAGTTAACAATTGGGGTTTAGCCAAAGGTAATGCAAATGATTCCATTAACACATAGTGCAGCACGCAATATACGACGATCGACATGTCCAAGAGAGTTGCATTTGAACAAATTCATATATGCTTATCAGTGCTCTTTTTTGTATATGGAAAATTGATGAAAACCACTATAACCTTTCCTGATATGATCTCACAAGTTACTAGAATGTAAAACCCCATTCCTACATTAACAGCGATGAAAGTGGTATCTGGTTTTTAAAAAAACTTTAAAAAACGGAAATATATTGCGAGGTATTGGTAAATAATTGAAAACACTGAACACAATGTTGCTTGACTAGTCGTATCCTTATCCTAGTAATTAGTGTCTAACATTATCCAATAACATGAACATCCCAGCATGAAGTTAATAATTGCAGAGGAAAAAAAAGAAATTGGCGACATGGGCAATAATAGTGACAAGGAGAGTGCGATGCTCTCCACCACTGACAGGTCAGTGGAATGGATCTAGGAGTGTTTGGAGAGTCGCTTGGCGACTTATCTGGTTGGAATCACATACACAAGGATGAAAGTGGTCTCTGGTAAAAAAAACCCGAAGAAATCAGGCCGGGACACTGATCCACCTAGCGGGTTCCAGCAGAACCAAGCTGTGGTTATTACACTGATGAAATTCTGAAAAAAAATGTGGAGATTCCCCCATAGGATTAGCACCCTCGGAATCGCTTGGAAAATGCTGGAAGTGAGATTTTAACTGTCCATGTGTCTATATTATCGCACATGCCTAACGTTTTTATTTGGGTTTATGTTCTAGCAACATCTAAGGTCATATAAGAATGGGATTCGAACTAACCACTTGCTCTCATATATATCCTGATTCCTTGGCATTTTGGGAACATTGATTGATTGATTGGTGGTTGCTTTATGCCGTGTCACCAGTATAGGCCATATCAGTGAATATAAAAAAAAATCGCGAAATCGCAGAGATCTTTCACCCCTGCATACACTGTAGTCAAAGACACAAATTGACATATGCGTAGGCATATATAATAGTGGGAGTAGGCAGATGGAGTAATCTCAGATAGACAAATTAGTAGACCCTTATGAAAGCACTCCGCCAACACACGAAGAGTGTTATAATGCCTACAAGTATGTACAATTTTCTCATTTTTATCACATGTGTAGAGCTATTTTGATATGGAACTAGATTTTAATTACTTCAAATGGTACTGTAGTGTCATACAGCCAAGCAAGAAAGCACACCTGTATCAACACATGTGCAATATTGCCACATTGAGAGTGAGGTGATGTTGTGGTCATGGTTGCGCTTTTACTAGTCTGTATAACAGGCCGTCAATGGCAGTATATTATGCATCACCCCTGCAACAGTAAAAGAAAAGACTTTTCTCAGCCTTCAAATTTTCCTCGTCAAATTGCCATGCTTAAATTTAAAAGTTAGAATTAAAACAAACGCTCATAGTAATATGTCCTTGTTCCACCATTGGAAAGCTAGTTTGCCTGATTGCAAGTCAAGGCCTCAAATTTCACTTGTGTAATTATCATTAAATACTCGCAGACAAACGCATGTTCACGCAATCTACCCTAGTGCTGCTTATCGATTTGGTGAAGACTGCGCTGAGAGTCGGCAGATTGCACAGTAATATCTATCCAAACATCTCATGGATTCTCACTTATCTATACCCTCTGGACACACCAAGTCATGGCTGATGCACAAACAGAAATATTGCTGCGAACGGCTTAAATGCTAAACAGGGAAAAGCACAAGGCGAAAGTGGGAAACTACACCATGCGCACACTGCCACAACTAGTAGCGTGTTTATTTGTTGTGGTTTTACATCCTGGCAACATCTAAGGTCATATCAGGATGAGGAACTAAGTAGTAGCCCAGACTTTGGCGATTACTCGACTATTCCTGTCAAGCAATGAATTGTCACGTGCTAGCTTGTACATCCTATTTAAGTTGAATAACTCAATAGTTTTGAGTTTCGGCCATATTAAATTAAATAACTATATTAGGTCGATCGTTTCAATCTACTTCAGCTTAGATTAAAGTCACTTTTATCTTAAAAGCTTAACATGGAAGATATTTGAAGTGAAAAGATGCAAGATGAATCTTGAGGCATACACCGAAATACTGGACATGGGCTGTGTTTACATTTTAGAGCATTCAGTACACAATAGCACCAAACTGCAATAACTAAGTCTTTCATGAGTACACAAGTATCTCAGTGGGGTTCAAATCTAGGTCAGTGTTTTGGTTTAGACAATGTTGTGCTTTCATCGGATTATGCAGCTTTAATCCCCCCCCCCCCCGGCCCCCCAATCCTAATACGTGAACAGTCAATAAGAAATATTATTTTAAGGGTTTAAGTTTAACAGGCCATGGGCATTTCTCCAACACTGCCTTTCAAAACATGAGGAAATGGTTGGTACGGCCTAACCACTATTTCTCAAGTCTGAAATTCTGAAATAAGTCACCTCAGATCTTAACCTAAACAAATAATATTTACAGCACATCTATTGATGATTTCACCGCAACATTACAATATGTACAAATACAGGGTTTGAATAGAATTATTTGCGTCCCTAGCATTACACGTTGCTATGCTACTTAATGAAACTCACTTTGTAATGACATTTGGGTAAAATTAGTCACTCACATTAGATAACATTGCCTCAGTAGTAGTTCAAAAGAAGTGTATGATTGTGTGCTGAGGGAGGCAACAACCATGTGACAAATAGCGTAGCAAACCCCAGCCCCAGCATTGCATCGCGTATCAGGCTGGTTACTATGAACTCGTCAAAGCACTCGAAGCGCTAGTCGATATAAACTACAAAGTAAACCACAACTCTACATCCGTAACACTCGAATCTGCAGGAACTGAGTGGGGGGTGTGTGTGTCTGTGTACATATATGTGTGTATGTATATATAGGGTACTAGCAGCACGAATATAAGAAGATGTAAGGTATGTGAGGGGATGTGGGGAGCAACTGTACAACCTCCCAAATATTTAAAGTGGGAGAAATTAATTTGTGTTGCTTTAAATAAGTAAAGATGACACAAAATGTTTTTAAATTAACGTCACGTTACATACACGTGCACATACATAATTTACGTGTGCATACTATTATTATTACATGAAGCTAGCTTAGGCTTACATTTAAAATGACAGATCTTTCATAGGACCTGAATTTCAAGAAGCCATTTTGTAAGTTAAATCGGACCATTCTGAGGGCTGAATCAAACTGACATGCTAAGTGAAGAAAACTTTTGATCAAGAATTCTTATTACTTGGTAGACGTAGAAAGCAAGTGAAAATAAAATCGGAAGTGAAATCTGGGAGTTAGTCACAATTCCCACTGGAGGGGGGGGGGGGCTAAATAAACAAAACCCATAAAACACCAGATGGCGCTGAGACAACTGACGGTCTCACGAGGCGTGAATATTTATTTATTCGTTTAAAGCATTCCATGACAAAATTGCCTAACTGGTTCAAATAAATTAACGCTAGATAGCTAACTGATGTACCAGTGTTTAGGATAGTCTCACTTCTAATACACTATGGTGAGCGGCAGGGATAAGCATAATAGCCTATGCATGTTTGAGTGTTGTGGGGCCGGGAGATGTGTGTGTGTGTGGGGGGGGGGGGGCGGCGTTATTCTTAAAGGTTTGCGATAGTATGGCCAAATTAGGTATTTTTTGGAGTCACAGAAAAAAAAGTGCCAGAAGCATCACCAAATACTACCGAGGAATTATCGGTCTCAAAGTTGATCGTGAAGGCCACCAAGGGATAAGCGTGGCTTAATATGCGAAATGACCGCAACCACCGTGGCCACGACTTGTCACACCTGTACCGACTTCACGTACTGCCACCGTCTCCAATTGATGTCCCTAACGTGATGTCTCCAAATGTTTGCTAAAGCTGTAGTAACCCCCCCCCCCCTCCCCCCCCCCGAAAACTTCCCACAAAAAAACTAAATAATTTGGCAATGGTTAATTGTCGTAACGTTTTATAATACACACCATTGGAACTACAAAAACAAAACAAAGAGAAGAAAAAATCCAACCAAACAAAAACACCAGTCAGTATGCGGTTAAGTGGGTACACTACAATGACTTATATGCTGAGGTCCTATTCTTGCACAAGGTTCCGTACCGGAAATCGAACCCCAGTAAAAAGGCAGTCCAGTGCTACATAGCTGACGTATGAAAGTGCGACATTCATCCAGGAATGTTCATCCCGAACCGCACGCCACCCCATGACCAGCCTACTTATGACTATTGTGTCCAAACGCGCCTTAGTTTTGAACATTATACTAAAGAATTTAGTTATTTACACCAATTTCTTTCCACAAGCTTATGTGCACAGCGTTCCGAGATTGGTTTACTAAGAAAATATGGACAAGTTCCATCACGGTTTACCAAGAGAATAGGGGAGACCGGGGCACATTGAGACATGGGGTACAGTGAGACAAACCAATTTTCTAAAAAAAATTAGGCAGAAAAGAGCTGCCATCTATTGTCAATATATAATACTACATTGCCCCCCCCCCCCCTTTCACCCATGTGACCTCAGAGCTGATGTTCACAGAGGTAGGTGTATTAGATTTGGGTAGTTTTTTTCCCACCCAAAAGTAAAATTGCACCCCATGTACAGTTAATCATAATGCCTACCTAGAAACTCCTAATTTGCATTTTAAGGCCACAGTCTACTGCAACAAGGCATGGTAAGATATGGCTGTTGTTGCCATGCATTATTGTACATGACAGTGATATTTGTATAAAGCTATTATGGGGCACAATAAGACAAATTTACAATAGTGACGATGAGCCTGAAGAGGAATTCCAGGTATTCAATCCTACAGACACATTTCACTGAGGGTCATTATGTTCTCACCGAGTTTGAGATTGAGAAAAAAAAAAAGAAGAAAATCTACTACATTCGGAAGGTGCTGAGCAACAACGGTGAATCAGCGGATTATAAGATCAGCTTCCTCAAGCCTAGTGAAAAGATGATGGGAAGGTTTGTGATGCCACGGGTCCCCAAAATAGAAATTGTCGGTGAGCAGGCATTGAAGATGATTTTACCACGACCTACGTTATATGGCAACATCAAGAGGCAGTTGTCTCATTATTCATTTGAAGTGGATTTTTGTGGTATTGAAATGCGCTAGTAGTACATGTAGGCCACGCATAGCATGGATTGATTCTTGAAAAAATTTGTTTAGTTTGGTTTCCTGGAACTAGAAAATGATTCACTTATTATTGGTTTGAAATCCATTTTTCTATCAAGTGTTTGTTGCAATTAAAAGGTGTTATAAGAAGCATTTCTAATAATAAAACATTTATATAGCGCCCGATCCAGCAAGCCATTCTCAGGCGCTTTACTTAACAAACAAATATAGGCGGAACAGCAGCTGGCATAGTAATTCCAGCAGAAACAGCAGCTGGTGCCGGCTGTGTTACTTTGGCAGCAATTGCTGCTTGCAATAGACCTTATGCAGCAGATGTCTTTGTCATCTTAACATTAACAATAACCGTTGATGGCTCAGTTCTCAGTGCCACAGTTCCCTTCCTTGTGGTATCTAGTAGAGGTTTAGGAAATTGTTCTCCAGTCCCACTGCATGGTATTCTATCACCAGACAGGATTCCTCTATGGATAAAAAATGCAAAGGTTGAGGATGCAAAGACAGTCATGCAGTTTTAGAATAATTTGAAAAAGTTACTTTCATAAATTTCCGTTAAGAATAAATGTTGCAAACAGTGAAATTCTATTGGATTTGTTATTGTATCATCTATTTTCAGTGGACCTGCCTCTGAGCATGTGTGCTGTCTCAATGGGCCCCATCTGCTGTCTCAAGGTACCCCGGTAATGGGGACACAGAGACATCCCACCACCCACTTAAAAAAGTGCTGTTTTGCCATGTTTTGTGTTTCATAATTATTCATTATTACATAAGGATGGGAACACCATATTCTATGGCATTATTAGGGGAGAGAGCATTCCATCCTCTGCTGATTAAGGGTTGGAATTGTGTTTGTCTCATTGTGCCCCAGTCTCCCCTACCGATGAGTCCATCAGGAGTCAAACCTTTACCCAAACACATTCCGGGATTTTCTTTTGGGGGATCCCATTTCAAATGTTAGTTGACTTCACCGAGTAAAAGGTCTATTAAACTCTTAATGTTAATTTGACTTTCCTCATATGTTATAAGTAAGCTCTTCAGGGAGGAAAACAGGAGCAATTGTTACATGAACAAATATGAGGCAGTCTCTGTGCAAACATATTGACTACATGTATTACAAAGATAAATAAATAGTGTTTAATGTCACGGGTATTTACCATCAGTCAATACTGCTACGATTCGTGTTGTGACAGTAACTGTGACATCTGTACATGTAATACCTGATCTTTGGAATACCGTGCAAACCCAACCAAGGGATTTGAACCATGCTGAACCGAGTGTGAGGCTTATCTCTTTGACATAATTTTCTCAATCAGTTTCACCTCTTAATTAAAATAAAAAATAATAAAAACACACCCTACTCCATGTGCTATAATATGCTGGTATGATGTAGCTGCGAACTAGCGATAGCAATCCACTACCTTGACCGGGAACAGCTACGCGCCCAGGACCCTCCTTCCGGTCATTAGTAACAATTGTCGTTTGGCTTTTAATGTTTATGCCACAGTGAACACAAATACCCTTAAGACTGGCGTTTTTCGATTTGTACACTCATATCAACGCTCTATCAAAACATAAACACAGCAAACACATCAACATCTAACAAGCTGCACTCGACTGATAACATGTAATGATCTGTTGCAAGCGACACATTTCACTGAAGAGTTCCGACAGACGATTCACCATAAACCTCATTGTATAATATTTATCCTGCTCTCCTAGGATACAAACATTTGTGGTTCGGTCTATCACTTCTATTGGCGTTTTGTTCAGAAAACCCTTTTATAATTTAGTGAAGATTCTACTTTTTAGTTAAAGTACCATAACCACTGTCTATATTTGTGGATTCGTATTAAACATCGAAAAATGATGGTGATTCAATGAAAATCTTTAATAATGACATCTGATGGTGAAACTATTCAGCCAGTCACTTGTCGGGAACAAGCAAACAACCAATACATATTACCAGAATTCCAAAGCTATTTTCTGCTGATTTCTAAATGATATGATGACAATTTACTATCGAAAACTACTCAGCTACCAGTCACTTTCTCTTGTTTAATTTTGTTTGTTACATTCATTGATTAAGCAGGGGAAATTCCAATCGCGAACAATTGTCTTCCACATTTCATTGCTCCTTGCCTACTAGGTAACAAGTATACAATTTCAAGCCATTGTTTCGACTCAGCCAGGACTAAATCCTAGGGGCTCAAAACCCATGACCTGCCGACACAAGAAGCGAGCGGTCAACTCATTTGGCAATCATTAATTAATTCTCAACAATTCATTAAGACTAAAAGACAACAAAGAATCCAGTTTACACCAAAAGATTTACAGTTCAACTTTGTGCCACTCATAAATATTATCCACAGTACTAAGCAAGATTCTCCCAGCAGCAAATGGAAACAAGCGCAAGCATCCTGCTGCGGTTGTGCTTTACCGGAACTGGCTCTTGACAGGAGTTTAGATAAATTGTTGTTAAATGGTAAGCTGCTAACTGGCGCAGCTATAGTATGTCTAATCTGTCGGCAGGGCGTCGCGTTTGGGTTAGGTGAGCAACACTGCACCTGTACAACTCACAGGGATGATAGTGGTTTCAGGCACAAAAAAAAGCGGAAATCAAGCCGAGATTATTATCCCGACGGTAAATTTCCGTTTACACCTATATAAAAAATGCCCCTAGGCTGTGAAAAAAACATGGAAATCCGCTTGAAAACGGAAAAATATCATCCCTGAACTTACGTAGCCGCGCCACATACAGCTACGTCACCAGGTGTGAGTGTGTGTGTGTCATACCTGAGTGGGCCGCCCCGTTCCCGCTGAGCTGAACGAGCCGCCGCTAGAGGGCGACGAGTCCATTGAGACATTCAGCAGGTTGCCATGACTACCACTATCACGCTCCATCGCCACGCTGCTGTCGTCCGGCTGTGACGTGACGGACATGGCGGCGGCCTGCTCGTCGTGGTGGTGGTGGTGGTGGTGGTGATGGTGGTGATGGTGGTGGTGGCGCAGCTCAGAGGCCTGCTCGGCGTCACCTAGGCGGTGCAGGGGCCTGAAGGTGAAGGCCGACGTGGAGAGGCCAGCTCCCAGGGGCCGCGCGCCGGGCGAACCCATGCTGGACGATATGGTGAGGTTGGGCACCTGCTGCTCCGGGCTGCCGTTATCAGACGGACTCGACGAGGAGATACTGAGCAATGAGGCGTTTTGATGTTATTGGTGGTGTCATTGTTGTCGTTATTGTTGCTATTGCTAAAATGCTCTAGCACTGCACAGAAATTCAGCTGTGCATACTAATAATAACTGCAAGTATTATTGTTGTTATTGTTATTATTATTGTCAGCATTGTTTTATTGCTGTTATTGTTATTTTTTGTTATTGTTGTTGGTGTTATTTTTATTCTTGGTGCTTTCATCGTTGTCGTTGCTACGTTGTTTTTGCTGTCGTTATTGTTTTATTAATATTGCCAGCATCCTTATTGCTATAGTTATTGTTATTGAGGTATTAAAGTTGCATACTCCGATGGTATCCATATATTTTAGAAAGATATATTTGGTTCATTATAATCTACCTTGGTTTAGTTTGAAGTAAGTGTCACCGAGATTTGGGGGGAGGAAGTGTCGGGCTACAGTTAATTAATTACAGTGCAATTTATTAACAGAAATGATCCATTAAATCAATTCAAGCATAGTTATTCATGTGCTGGCAATACATTGTTGCAGCTGTATATGGATGATTTTCTCTAAATAAACTAAATCAAAACAAACCAAAAGGTGATTTGCCTTAATAATACTGAGACAATAAATTATAGCTATGCTTATTATAAGACATTATATTTCCATTCCAATCCACCAGAACTGAGAGGATCATGTCGTATTTCACATGGCTAAAGATATCGACAGGATCAAATAAACACATAATACAGCGCATTAAGTTGACTTAAAACAATACATTTAGGAGCCTAATAAGAAATAGGGCCTAGCTATTTAGATATTAAAGTGTCATTGGTTGCCTACAAATAAGAGGCTCTCCAAGACCGCCTGTAGTTACAATAATATTCACATTGCTTACTTTTCCTATTTAAATTTGTTAGTTGGTTTCTCTGGCTCACTAAGTTTCGTGAGATAAGGGCAAGTGCACTTACCAGTGAATAAGTGGATGACTAACACCCCCGAGCCGCTCGGGGGTGCAACTCCCTTGAATAGGGTGAAACCGCTTCGGCGGGCTAAAATACGATTCAGCATCTTCAAAGTCACCGGTTGCCACTAAATGTGAGATCATGAAAAGCATTAATAGTGGTCTATGTTATGTCATAGGGGGAGGTGGGTTATCTGGGTGAGGGTTAAAAAATATGAGGAAATGTTTAGTAATTTTCGTTGATGTACTTCTCTTCTAGAGAAGAAATTTGGTGCAATAAATACCAAGACCAATGTCTTTTTGTGTGTGTAAATACAAGACTGGTGAATTTTGGTACAAAAGACATTACCAAAGAAGCTCACGGAGAAATAAAAATACACTATCAAAATCTCCCACCCACCACCCACCTCACAACTACCATCTCAATATCCCAGCTCTATTATCTCAAACCGCAGTAGGATACTTTCAATACATTTACAAACTACAATCTAGTAGGGGGTCATCCAAAGTTGTCAACGATTTTCAAGGTAGTACAAAAAGTACTACTTTTCCAGACCCCCCCTCCCCCCTCCTCCCTCCCCGTGGTATACATCAACATTTTACTACAGACGCAGATAGTGTGACCAAATGAGTTGAGCACCCGCCTCCCATTTTGGTAGGTTATGGGATAACTTAATATTGATAACTTAAAAATTGATACTTGTCACTATCTAGTCTGTCATTCGGCATTAGTAGGATAGGGCAAGGAACAGTGGAATGAGGAAGAGCACTTGTCCCCGATGAAAATTCTCCTGCTTTTAAGCGAATGTACAAAAAGAAATATTTTTTCTCGAAACTATCAACATTCTACTAAACGATAAAAGTTGTACGTTACTAACAGCCCCCTGTCCCCGTTGTACGCTTTGTATGACCGTGACAATGTTGAAAACTTTGGACGGCCCCTAACTAGCAATAGCTGAAATTAGTTTTGATTCTTATTAATCATGGTTTTATCGTGCTGAGAGTTCCTTAAGATATACACACGGCCAAAAGGAGTGACATTATTTACGAAACAGGTATAAAATGTTAGCTTTGTCTGCTTACATTTGCGCTTTATGCTCAAGGGACTCGGGCGTAAGGTGACGGGACTTCCACTTCGCCTGAAGTCAATCGAAGACATCATTAATGACAAAGAAATAGCGCATAGCAGGGAAGGCAGAGATGGTCGGTCCTGGTGAGGTGGCGCCCCCTGGTGTTTCCCCATGACGAGCGCCCTAGTTCTAGACATCAGGACATCACAAAACTACCAGGCAGCCAAAGCTTGGTAGAGTATATGATCTTGGAGTTAGTGCTGGACTTCACAACCCCATTACCCACAAAAATAATGTGCATGTGTTTTGGACTGTGGGGTTACCATCACAGTTTACTATCTCTTTTTTTTCCTTTCTTTAAAAAAAGTATTTATTAGCACAAATCGGCACTTTCACTGCAACGTGGGTTTTTTTCATTTAATAATTTATCGGCCAAAGGAGCCGATTCATTTCATGAAAATCCATACATAGAATACGCCCAGACAAATTGCTTATTCAGATACATTAAAAAGCCCTTGAAGAAAACATGGCCTTGTAATGGTATTTGAGAATATTTTAGTTATAGTACATTTACTTGTAAGTTGTGGCATTACTAAGATTCTTACAAATCTATGAATATGAAGGTAAGGAGCAGGGGAGAGGTCAAGCACGTACAGACCCGGAAGTAGCCTCAGTATTCAAAGTTGGAGGAAACAAAAAACCTACTAATTATCTATTCAGGAAACCTACCCTCCCAGACACTGTATTTTTCTGAATTCTTATATTTCTATACTCCAAGTCTTACTTTATCTACACAGTGAGGATGGGTGGGCCCCTGCTCCTTACCTTCAAATTTGTAGATTCGTTAGAATTTTAGTAATACCACAACTTACAAGTCTAGTATAACTAAAATATTCTTACTTCATCTTCCAAATACTGGAAGTTAAGTACCCGGGGAGAGTCTTTGTAGCTTGTTTTTTTTGCTTTCCAACTTATCTCCTCCTTTTACTCCTTCCCTTTATTCCTTCTCATCCATCTTTTAGTCAACAATAATTTACATTTTTGTTGGTAATTTATCTACACCCCAGATAATTCCATGACATTCAATGTCCATCTGGCTAAAGTAGCCTGCAAGATTGGCTCATGTGGCCCGATGTATAAAATGAGCAATTGTGTGCAGTCCTTCCTCAGTTGGATGGTGTGTGCAATGTATCTCTTTAAGGTTCTAACGACACATAATTTACCGCCGTCTTTGTAGTCAAAGAATATGACTGAGTCCAGCGGTTGACCCAGTTGGTTATGTTTTAACAGACATTTCATTTTAAACACAATAGAATCGCTCTCCATCCTCATTCTGTCGATCAACAGACTCAGAATTGTTTGTCCCCTCTGGGACGACCCTGATAGTAACAACAATGTAAGTTTATACGATAATAATTTCAGGCTGAGCTCCGAATTGTTTTCCAAGCCTTCTATCCAATTTAGCACATTTTTAACACCGATGAACAAGTCGTATCTGGGCTGTGGCGGTCTTTGCTCATGGTAACTTTTTCACCAAATAATGTTTGACTACCGTAGCCCCGTTGACTGTTGGTAGAATTAGGCTTGATGCGCGAAAAGGAAGAAAGCAAGGCGGGGGTGGAAGAAAGGCGTGTTTATTTCACGCCTCAGCGGAGCAAATGTTAAGGGTACATACAAATAATGAATATATATGCACAGTGGTATAATACAAAATAAACAGGTATAGGATAAAGAAGGGCTCCCAGGAAGGAGCAGAGAGGCTCATAAGGAGCAGTACATAGTTAGGAAGTCCGGCTTATGTTAAATGTCAGCGGCGTGAGGGGGTGCCGAGGAGCCCTCCACCCTTGGGAAGGGGAAGGTAAAGGGAAGTCGGGTGGGTGGGCGGAGGAAAAGTGGAGAGAGGCGGAAGACGGCAGGAGGGTGAGTGCCTGAGGAGAGCCGGCGGGCGGCCTTATAAGGGAGGAAGGGGGGGGCAACAGCCGGTGAGGTGCGAATGCTGGCGGCCCGGGGGAGGGTGAGATGTGGCGAGCAGCGGGCGTCGGGTGAGGCGTGAGCGCCAGAACAAAGAAGGTGGCGGGGGAGGGGGAGGCGAGCCGGGGCTCGGCCGAGGTGAGCAGGCAGCGCCACAGCGGCGGGGGAGGGTCTCTCCCTTTCCTCGCATCAAGCGTAATGCTTCGCATTACGACCGATGCGCGAAAAGGAAGAAAGCAAGGCGGGGGTGGAAGAAAGGCGTGTTTATTTCACGCCTCAGCGGAGCAAATGTTAAGGGTACATACAAATAATGAATATATATGCACAGTGGTATAATACAAAATAAACAGGTATAGGATAAAGAAGGGCTCCCAGGAAGGAGCAGAGAGGCTCATAAGGAGCAGTACATAGTTAGGAAGTCCGGCTTATGTTAAATGTCAGCGGCGTGAGGGGGGTGCCGAGGAGCCCTCCACCAAAACGGCGGAGAGGGCTCGAGGGGCGCCCGAGGGCGCGAGGCGGGGCACGTATGCGTGCACTGCCGCGGAGGTCCAGGTGCCCTGTGCCATGATGTCGGTGATGGGGACCCCGGCGCGCTGGCAGGCCTGGGCGGCGCCACGGCGGAGGCTATGCAGTGTGAACGCCTCGGGCGCCGGCACCCTCTGGGCGGAGAGGGCCCCCCGGAGCAGCGCGGTGAGGGAGCGCGGATCGAGGGGCCGGCCCGAGGGCATCATGAAGGCGGGGGCGTCCGGCGCGGCGGGGCAGAGGGCGACGGCCCCGAACCAGGCCGCCACGGGGCAGAGGGCGGATCCCGGGATGGCAGGGACGAAGAGGGCGACCGCGCCCGAGGGTCTGGAGATGGTCTTGGAGCTGCGGATCCGGAGGCGCAGCCCGCCGGGCGGACGTCGTCTCGGGTGAGGGTGTGGGGGCCGCCCCACCCCTCGGGGCTCGGGGCCAGCAGGTTGGACTGCTGTAGCATCCCGAAGTACCCGAGGAGGAGCGCGGCCCGAGGAACGAGGGAGGCGGGGCCCGCTCGGGAGAGGTGGCTGATGGCGAGGGCGAGCTGCTGCGGCGTCAGGGGCGGCGCCTGCCGGGGGACGTGGGTGGAGGCTCGTTCCCCGCCTCGGCAGACGTCCTTGGGGAGGCGGGCGTCGAAGCCCGAGGTGAGGCCCCCGGCGCCCTCGACCCAGGAGCGGGCCCCCGAGACGGTGTTTTTGATGGAGGCGAGGGCGCGAGCCCGCGGAGGAAGAGGGCGGCAGTGAAGGCGGCCACGTCGAAGGGCGAGGGCGCGAGGGGATCCACGCCTCGGGCCACGGCGTAGGCGATGAACTCCTCGGCCTGGCGACCGCGGTTCCTCCAGGTCGCCGGGGCGAGGGAAGCGGCACGGAACCGGGCGACGGCGGCCACCTCGTCCAGGGGGAAACCTAAAGGCCGGGGAAGAAGGGGAAAGCGTCATGGGTGATGCTGGCAGGGAGGAGACCGAGGCGGGCCACCTCGGCGCGGGCCGTCGCGTCCCAGGGTCCCGGAAGGTGGGCGCGGCTGAGGGCGTCGGCGAGGAGGAGATCCGCCCCGGGCTTGTGGACGATGCGGAGCTCAAAGGAGCCCGTGGCCGCCATCAGCCAGAGCTCCCGTGCGCAGGTCCCGAGGGTAGCGTCTCGGGCACGTCCCGACTCGAGCGCGAGGGCGGAGGCCATGTTGTCCGTGTTGACCGTCACCGTCGCCCCTGCGACGTCGTCCGGGAGGAGGGCGCGGAGGGCGACGACGAGGTTGACCGCCTCGAGCTCGTGGATTGTCGGGAACCGCGCCCGGAAAGCCTTGGAGTACCCTCGGGCGTAGTAGTGAGTGGGGGAGAAAGCCCCGCCCCCGGTGAGGCAGGAGTCACACTCTATCACCCAGCGACGGCCCTCGGGAGCCCGGAGGAGGTGGAGGCCGTTGGAGATGCGGCCGTAGGCGGCAAACCATTTCAGGTCCCGGAGGGCATCGTCGGCGAGGGTGAGGGCGGAGGCCCCGGAGCAGCTGCGGAGCGCCCCGAGGAGCCGGCCCATGAACTTGCGGCCGGGGAGCACGCAGCTGCTCACGTGGTTGAGGCGACCGAGGAGACTGCAGCTCCTGCTTCCCGAGGGTGGGGCGGGCGATGCGGGCGTCGCAGTCGTCGACGAGGGCCTGGATCTTCGCGGGGGCCACCCGGATGGTCATGGCCTCGCTGTCGAGGGCGAAACCTAGCCAGATGAGGCGGACAGCGGGGGGGGTGACATTTTCCGGGTGCTACGTCGAGGCCGAGGGCTGTGGTGAGGGCGAGGAAGGCGTCGAAAGCCTTGCAGGCCTTCAGGTAGGAGCCCTCGCAGCCGATGAAGTCGTCGACGTAGACGAGGGTATGGAACCCCTCGCGCCGAAGGATCCAGGCCACCGCCGAGGTGACGCGGACGCAGGCCGCGCCCGAGGAGCGGCAGCCGAAGGGGAGGGCGAGGTCAATGTAGGTGCCCCCATTGAGGCATATCCCGAAGAGAGGGCAGGAGAGGGGGTCGGCGCGGAGCTGACGGTAGGCCCGGGATATGTCCGCCGACCAGACGTAGGCCCCGGTGCCCTCGGACACTAGGCGGCGGCCAACGTCGGCGACGGACGGGAGGGTGTAGGCGTGGGGTTCCCCGAGGTACTCGCGCCGGGGGATGCCCGAGTTCACGCTGGCGCCTCGGGGATAGGAGAGGTCGACGATGACCCGTCTCTTGCCGGAGTCGGACTTGGGGCGAGCCATCATCGGGGAGACCTGCGTCCAGGGGGAGAAGGGGGGGACGTGGAAAGGGCCGATGAGGGCGCCGAGGGCGAGCTCCGTCTCAACGAAAGCCTGGATGTGAGGGAGGAAATCTGGGGGCTCACGGTGGTTGGAAAATGAGGGCCGAGGGAGGGTCGGTGCGGAGTAGTTGGCGGGGAAACCGAACTCGAGGACGGCCTGGTCGGGGTAGTCCTGGAGGCGGGAGCGCCAGGCGGGGATGTGGAGGCCTGAGGGTAGGGGGATGCGGGCGGCCAAAAAATTAGGGAGGCCCGCTTCCCGGAGGGCGGTGTAGGTACGGAGGAAGGTGGGGTAGCGGTCCCACGCCTCGCCGGAGGGGTGGGGCCAGGAGGCGAGGATGGTGGGGCGGTAGTGGTGGGGGGTGGGGCCGCAGGAGGGGGCGGCGGGCAGGGTGGCCTGGAGGTCGGGGTCGATGACATCGACGGTGGGCTCGTCGAGGGAGGGGCGGGGCAGGGTGGGTGAGAGGGCGGGGGTCGGGGGAGGAGGTGCGGCGCGGGCGGGCTAGGGGGGCGGCGAAGTCCTGGGCGGTGGGGGGGGGGGGTCTGGGGGTGGGTCGGGTGGCGGGTCGGGGGGCGGGTCGTGGGGGTCAGGGGGGCAGAGGAAGGCGGTGTCGCCTGGGTCGAGGTGGACGTCTGGGTCGAGGGTGATGGGCGACTGGCGCCGGGCGGCGGTGGGAGCCTTACTGAGGGGGCACTGGGGCCGGGTGGCGGTGGGAGCCTTGCCGAGGGGGCACTGGGGCCCGAGGTGGGTGTGGTTGCCGGGGGGAGCGGCGGCGCCGGGGCGGCGGGCAGGCCGCGCCTCGGGCTGCTGGGCGGTGGTGTCCGGTGGGCTGGTATCAAGGTGGTGGGCGGCTTTAAGAAGGTGGGTGGGCCGGTCTGGGGCCTCCGGGCCGGGCTGGAGGTGCCGGCTCCCTAAAAATCCGGCGAGGCGTGGGCCGCTGCCCGGGCGCACTTGGCCATACAAGCGTCCTCACTGTGCCTGGTCAATACCTTCCGCACATTGGCGCAGTATGCGCAGGCGTGGAGCTGTTTGGAGGCCCCCTGGCCGTGGGCCTCCCCCGGGGCTGCGTGGGTGCACGAGTTGGGGTCCCGGTTCCAGGCATAACACAGTGGGCCGTGGGTATCCTTGCTGTAGGCCACGCGTGTGTCGGTGTGGGCGCGGGACTGGGGGCGGGGCTTTGCAGGGTCGGCGGGGCGGGGTTGGGTGGTGGTGGAGTGGGGGGGGCATGGCGAGCGACTCCAGTCTGAGGAGGTTTATGGCTACTGGGTCGTGCCACCCGTGGGGGAGGGTGCCGTCCGCGATAGCGGTGAAGACCGTCTCAGAATATTGGCGGACGGTCGCCCACGAGTATATCAAATTATCACGGCAGATAGCTAAGTTGTGGTGGTGGAGGCCCTGGGCGGAGTGGGCGGGGAAATCCGGGTGGTCGATGAGGGTGAGGAGGGCGAGGGCATATTCATCCTTGGTCGCCTCCCCCCTCTTCACCGGCTTCCTCTCGGGTCCTCGCCTCACCAAGTCGGAGGGAAAGATATAATTAGAGGGAATACCTTGGCGTCTGGTTGAGTGTCGCGCCTCGGCGGATGCCAGGATTTCCATGACGGCGTCGGCCGTGGAGGCGGGGTTGTGCCGGGTCTCCTCCTCTTGGTAGGCCGGCGACGCGAGGGGCTGTACTTGGGGCGAGAGGTGGCGGTACCTCCCGTACTCCGGGTGGGTGGCTCCGGGGAGGGCCGCCTGCGGCGGCGGTGGGGGCCGAGCCGCGGTGGTGGCTGGTGCCTGAGGCGTGGGGGCGGCCTGGCGTTCCGGGGCCGGCGGGGGCGCCTCTGGCGCGGGCCGGGTCCCGTTGGCGCTGATGTAGTCGATCCGGGCGTGGAGGTCGGCAGTGGCCTGCCGGTGCTCGGCATTGGCCTGCCGGTGCTCGTCATTGGCCTGCCGATGCTCCAGCTGCATGCGCTGGATGGCCTCCAGCACTGATGAGATCTCGGAGCCCGAGGAACGGTCCGAGGGCGCCGGGGGGGGGAGACCGAGACGGACGCCGGTGACTCGTCCCTCCCGGGCGAGGCAGAGGGCCCCGGGGTGCGGGGGGCGGCCCGGGAGCCCTTTCGTCCGCGTCCTTTCCCTTGAGGCATGCTTTGAGCTGTTGTGTAGCAGCGGTCCGAGGTGTAGAGCCAAACAGGAAAAGTGGAGAGAGGCGGAAGACGGCAGGAGGGTGAGTGCCTGAGGAGAGCCGGCGGGCGGCCTCATAAGGGAGGAAGGGGGGGGGCGACAGCCGGTGAGGTGCGAATGCTGGCGGCCCGGGGGAGGGTGAGATGTGGCGAGCAGCGGGCGTCGGGTGAGGCGTGAGCGCCAGAACAAAGAAGGTGGCGGGGGAGGGGGAGGCGAGCCGGGGCTCGGCCGAGGTGAGCAGGCAGCGCCACAGCGGCGGGGGAGGGTCTCTCCCTTTCCTCGCATCAAGCGTAATGCTTTGCATTACGACCAATGCACAACATGCCACATTTACGGCACCATATCCCACGCCTGTCTCAAAATACATACCAAAATATTTTAACACCTGGGGTAGGGATGGGTCTAGAATGCTCACCCCTTTCTCTAGTGCCCACACTCCCCATCTGTTGATGTGGGTTTTATAGCATAGTCTTGTGGATGATCTCCATGTTTGTTGAAAGTAACTTAGCGTCCTCTTGTCGATGACGTAACCATCTAGCATTGTGGCCAGAAGTGGTAGGCCATCAATCTTGACTCTGCGAGCCCCTGTTCGCCGGACTCGCTTCTTCGGTAGTTCTTTCCAATTAGGTTCCCCTTTCCTCTTGGGAACTCTACGACTTCCTTCGCTTTCCCTTGTAGTAGGGGGTGCCACGGTTGTGAAGGCCAGTGGGGAGCCACCACTATCGCTGCTATGCCTTCCCTCTGGATCTTGCATGTGACTCTGGGAAGTAGGCTAAACAGGAGAAAACAATAAATGAACAGTCCTGTCCATCTAAGTGAGAACACATCCGTTCTCCAATTACACGGTTCTGGCTCCCAGCTCACATACTTTTTTACCTATCGTTTAAGCTCTGGCTTTCCCAATATCCCACAAATTTTGTTGAATATTTTGGGATTCAATTCCCATTCCAAATGATCTATAACCTTTCTCGATCTTAAGTCCACCAGCACATTCTCAACCCTTGGTATGTGTGTAATTGTTAGCCAACAGTGTTGTTGTGCCCATTCCCAGATCTCGATCACTTCAATTAAGCAGTCCTCTGACTTGGTGCCTCCCATGTTTTAACATACGCCAGTGCTGTTGGACTGTCAGTCCTGTGTTTGTTGTGTTCCTTACATAAGCTCCTCAGGCCAAATCCAATGGCCCTTAACTCCAACGCATTTATGTGCGTAAACTCATCTTGGTGCCATCTGCCACCCATTTGTTTAGTGTCAGTGTGCGCGCTCCAGCCCTGGTGTGAGGCGTCAGTGAATTTCCTTTTGTTTCTTTTCAATGCTTTGATTTTGTCCCTTTCTAGGCTTTTGAAATGGGCCCCTGCATACTCTACCACAGGGGCATATGCTACCATGAGCCCTACTAGTCCCGCTACCTACCAAATGGTGAGCTCCTATGGCTCGGCTTGTCTTATTTCTTGGATTACCAAACATAATTTGAGCTTTTTCTCATCCGTGAGCGAAACGTGCATCTTGATTGAGTCAATTTAAAAAAAATAAAAACTAGACATTGTTTAGGTGTTGCACAGATTTATCTTCATTAACCTTGAACCCTAGGTCCGTGAAAATGTCTGCTGGATCCAGAATGGCTTTTTGACAATCAGATTTTGTTTTGCCAATTACGAAACTATCATCTAGGTACGGGACACCGACTTGTCCCAATTCTCCATGTTCAGCGTATATAGGTTTAGCAATTTTGTGAAAATACGGAGCCCTGGCGACAACCCGTTTGGGAGTACTTAATATTTGAGTAAACTGTTCCTCTGTTGGAACCTGAGGTATTTTTTGTGATCTTTCTTTACACTGACTGTATAGTAGGCATCAGTGGGAACCGCGCTGGCCATCCACATTCCTGGTTCGATAAGGTCTAGGGCTGTTTTCAGGTTGAACATCTTGAAGTGTTCATACTTTATTTGTTTATTAAGTTCAGTTAGGTCCAAAATCATTCCGGATTTTCCATTTGATTTAGGTCACAGAAAAATATTGGACACCAATTGGTCGGGCCGCTCGTAAACTACAGCCAAAACTTTCTTTTCAATTAAAGTTATTACCTCAGTATTTACAAACGATCTTTCTCTTTCATTCATTTTAAACGGGAAATGTTCCCACTCCTGTCCTGGAGTCGTGATAAATGGGATCTCCAAACCTTTCATGCAATTCAGTATCCATCTATCTGATGTTAGGCGTTTCCACTGCTGCCAGTGACTTATCAGATTACAATCTACGAACATGTTATTGTTATTGTGGATACGGATAGGATTATCCTTACCAGTTCTTAATGGTGTGGACAGGGTGGCTCACTTCTGAAAACCCCTCGTTTCGGGGTGCCCTGGCTTCCTCCACGGTTGTTTTGGAGTGCTACCGTACTTGGCATAGTCATCATTTGTTCTACCGAACCTGTTCGGTAGGTTGCTGTCTAGCTACCCAGCTTGAGGAACCTCGTCTTGGGTTACCACAGAACCTGCCGGTTCCCCTGGCCCTGTTGAACATGTTGTTTCCACGGTTCTGGTGCTTGTGAGGGTTACGTCTTTTTCCCCTGTATCCGTTGTTGGTTTGCATCCAGTTGTCTAATGCTCACACGGATTCATCAGCGGTTTGTTTCGTTCACCCAAATTGTCTCCTTGCAGATACTATGTTGGCTCTGGCAAGTCTCCGTAGACATCTCTTTTCGGTTTAATCAGTTCCTTCCCAAGGCGCGAGTGCACTACCTTGGTCACGCTCTGTTTTCTGTCACACCAACATCGTGATAGCATTAAGCATGTTGATTGCATGCTTGTTCAGCTCTGGGTCAGCCGACCCTCGCTGTAATATTATGTCCATGACTGGAGCGATCACTGTAAGTGAACCCAGCACTCCATTTCGTCACGGTTAACAGTGAACTCTCACCATCCCGTTTTCCTTCGTTTAGGGCCTGGACCCGTGCTGCTGGCACATCAGCCAGACCTGTGTATTGGCGTGAGATCTCCCTCAACGTCTTGAGTGTTTTGGGGCCTCCCTTGGTGGGCCCCTTTATAGTAGTGGTATATAACTCCTGCCATGCTCTCACTGATCAGTATCCTTGCCGCTACTGGTTTTTGCACCTTCTTGTACACTTCTTGGAGTTCCTTCAATAGGTTTCCTTTGTGTAACCCTGTATCCAGTTTGAACTCTTGCATTCTCCTTGGCACGTCGGTTTTTGTTGTTGTTGCTGCCTCAGCTAGCTTTGCCTTCGCCGGCTCTTCCGCCACCTGCTTCGGTGGCGGTGGCTTCCAAAAGATGCTGAACGATGACACCGTCACTTGGTTATCAACCGTCACTTTTGACATACTTGTCGTCAAGGCATTAAATTTTACTCATAATGTCGTGAGCTGCTCATTTATGTTCAATGAGCGTAACGAGTCTCCGTCACTCTCTTCTTCTCCGTACATGCAGGCATCCTCCTCCTGTGTGTCTTCATCGTACTCCCATCTGCCGCTGCATGCGGCGCTGCCATGTTGACCTACATAGATCGCCTACTCCTCCTGTGTCAACCTCCACACGGCACGCTCTTCTTCTCTCAGGTGAGCTTCTTGTTCTGTCTCCCACCAGTTTACGCATTTCAACCAACTCTGAGTACATCCTTTTAAATTCCGACATGTCATTTGCCGGCTCCGGCTGTGTGTGTGTGTTTGACCTGCATGAGTCGCTTCAGTGGTTTTGGACTGCGTTTTCAGTTTTGTGTCCGCCATCTTTTTTTGCTTAGGTTTGGCCTTAGTGTCCTGTGTCACTCCCACTCCGGCATGGCATAGTTGTAATTGCTGGATTATCGTCCATGGACATCATCCTTGCCATGGGTACTTCGGTCCCTTGTGCTTTTGCGACCACTCAGTTAGCTCATCGAGTATCGGGTTCTTGCTTTACGGCCGCGCTCGTGTAGGTGCACGTGTCTCGCAGTCTCAACGGATCTGTAACGACAGGGCATTAGAAACGTTTTAAGTATCGGTAAGCACTGTAGCACATATGTTAACGCAATTCACACACTTCACACAATGACCACATCTTTATAACACAATTAACGTTTCCAATTGGTAATTTACTTACCTCTGAACCTTTTTTTTCTAATCCTCCTCCAACTCGCTGTTGCTCCTCCTCTGCCGAATTACATACTGAGGCTACTTCCGGGTCTGTGTGGGCTTGACCTCTCCCCAGGTACTTAACTTCCGGTATTCACAAGATGATGTAAGAATCTAAATATAAATGCGTTATTTTATGACTTAAAGTACCTGGAAAAGGTTTTTCTGGTGGGACTAGGCGTCTTCCTAGGCTGACCTGCTTTCACTGCAGCTTGTAACGACGGTGAGAAACATTGCTGCAAGATAAAACTACATGAATGAGAAGAAATCAAAATTCTCTGAACAATATTTAGTAAATCAAGACAATGTGGTTGGGGTGTGTGTGGGAGGGTGTGGGGGTATACCAATAGACAGAGTGTGGCAAGGCGTGGGATTCGATTCCATGAGATGCAAATATGGTCGAGTTAAATCAATGACTTGAAAATTGATACTTGTCACTACTTAGCCTGGCATTTATGATGAGGTGCATAAATAACTAAGAACATGAAAACAAAACGCTGCTCCAATAACATTATTATTATTATCAAGTAATTATTAACATACATTTTCCAAAATCATAAAATGTCTGTCATAAAAGTGACCGTGGAAAAAAACAAAGGTAAAATCGGTGGAATGGTGGGCGAGAATACGGTCATAGGAAGGATAGTGGAACACTCTCCAAGGACAGTCTCTACTGACTGATTAGATTAGAGAAATGGAGCTAGGATAGTGCTAGGAGGGTTCTAGATGAAACACGTCTTCCAGACAGGAAGACTTCCACAGCGTATTTGTGGCAAATTGTTACCTTTCCCGCCCGTGTCGGTGAAGGAGAGCTGGAGATGGGGTAAGGAGACGTGAATATGTGCAGCTGCTCGGAGAAGTTAGCCGGCCGCTTCGGAGGCAGGCTTTCATCTTGCTGTGAAGGGAAATCAAATTACTCATGACCAGTGTTATCTGTGACTGTTTAGCACACATTTGCATATTGAGGATTTGTGTGTGACGTAGGCATCACACTACTCCTGTCTCGTGGTTGGATAGAAGCAGTTCCTTCTATCAAGTGTATGTGAATAAAACAAAAAGCACAAATCTATTCACTGCTATGATCTAATTCTGTTATATAGAATCATGAATATTAACTTGTGGGTTGAAATAATGTTAGTTATGAGAATAGCTTAATCAAAAAGTGAAATCCGGTTAAATTAAACCTAAATTAAACCTAATAACGCCGCCGCCGCATTGGCGGCGATATTGTCGAATGTAAAACAAAACAAAAAGCACAAATCTATTCACTGCTACGATCTAATTCTGTTATTTAGAATCATGAATATTCACTCAGGGGTTGAAATAATGTTATTTATAAGAAGAATAGCTTACTCAAAAAGTGAAATTTGGTGAAATTAAACCCAAAATCAAAGCGATATTAATGCCGCCGCCTCATCGGCAGTGTTATGGCCGTACTTTCTATCCAACCATAATGGCCGACGAGGCAGTGGTCATGTGGTGCTAATCGTTTGACGCAAATCCTCAATAGTGTCCTGAAAGTGCATCCTGTATGGCTAGAAATAAATTGTTAGTATACGGTAGAAACATTTTGCTACCATGCTTTATAATCGAGGAGCAAATAGGCTTTCAAAGTAGCAACAAATAATTGTCCTATAATCTTTGTTTCTGTCCTAATCTTTTCTTCTTCTTTTTTTCTTTCTTTCAGAACTTTCATTTCCATAAATTAATATGCAAGGGTCATTCCCAGTGATGTTTATTTGATACTACTATTGATAATCATGTAGGATTAATTATATAAATAATGCTAGTGGATTTAAAATAAGTTTAGTGGTCCTTTCAATATATCTTTCTATGACATACTGAACCTGCAATTTGTTATAATGAATAATGCACAATGAATAATATATATTTTCTAATTAAACCAAAGTATTTTTATATGGTGCTGAATGTACATGTTCTGGGTCATATCAATTATACACATGGAAACTTCTTTTATTCTATCACATGTCGTTGTTTGCTGTTGTTTTACATCCTAGCAACATTGAAGGTCATAACAGGACGGGTACCGACTTGTGACAGTGCGCACTCATGTACCACTGGGATACCAGGCCGTTTGCACCATGACCTGATATCCCAGTCACATTATCCTGATACTGTGCTAATCAGTCCTTTTTATGAATTTTTTGTCATTGGTAAGCCTCGGCTTGGATTCAAACTCTCGACCTTCCACAACGGGAAGCCTGCGCTCTACCGATTCGGCCACGGCGTCCGGTGGATATTCTATCACAAATACAATAAAGCATCATCTCATTTATCTTAATGGAATATAATTGCGATATGCATGTCAGTAATATGCAAACGTTTTCTGTAGACATAGTAAAGTTTGAACTAATGTGGAACAGACAAAATATCACGATTTGTGGAGAAAAATTCAACTATAATGAGCCGGACCACACAGATGGTCTTCCAACACAAACCGTTGTCAACGGAATTTGCACTTCAGTTTGTCAACTTCACAATGTAAAATCTGTTTACACAAAATTCACAGTGATTTCAAGGTTGTCAATTTCTAATGCCCTTTCAAGGCATTCAATTCGTTTTGAAGAGACACCTTCAAATTCCAAGGCCTTTTCAAGTGTGCGCAAAGCCTGTACATGACACGCAGTATCTCTGTCGAATCGGTAATATGACTGGGTGGGAAATTGGATCACTGTCAGTGGCCTGATTTCCCAGTAGGGCAGCACTACAAAGTTGCTATGAGTGTGCATTGTCACAAGTCGGGAACCATCCAGATATTATCTTAGATGTTGCCAGGATGCAAAACCCCAACAACCAAATCTCTGCCATAAAACTTCTTCCATCGGCCAATCCCAGATTCCATCCTAACCCCCACAACATGCTTCATTTACTTTATCTTGCAAAGTCAGACGTTTTCTTTTGATAATACAGACCGTGACGGGAAATAAGTCAAATCTAAAACTAAACCAGTGTGTTAAATCATATTTACTTCTTTTACTATATCTAGATATAGTTATTGAAATACAGATATAGGAAGAGAACAGGACTTACCAACGTGAGATCATCCCATGACATGGACATCTGCATTGTCGTTTGAACCTCCCTGAAATGAGCAAATCAGGATTAATATTGACAGTTCGTCTCAATTGGCTAAAAGCTGTATAATCTGATGAAAGCATCGCATTTCCAAAACCAAAACAATTACCTAGATTTCATCTTGCATATCCAACTTATATACTGGTGTACCAAATTAAACACTTAGTCAAGTTAGTGTAGTTTAGTACTACTGTGTTACGCTGCTATACTCGAAAATGGTGGGGGGGGGGGGGGGGGGGGGGGGGGCGAGAGCTTATGTCAGCACTTCTATGTGCACATCAAATTATGCTTCATCTTCCTGGGCTGTGAAAATATATAGGATAATTATACGAGACTTACTTGGCAAAGTTGAAGTATAATTGTTGTTTCACCAAGTAGTTTGGTTTGGTTTGTTTGTTTAACGACCACACAGCACAAAAAGTGGACATCGGCTATTGGGGGTACTTTCATCAAGTAGAGAGACTAGGCTATTAAAAATAAGCCAAATGACAGGAAACTTGAGGGAAACACACTTCGCATCAAAGTAAAATCACATGCACAATGTCATGGCTCTAGCTGTATTAGAAAATGAGATATGGCAGATTAAAAAAATGTATATTTTGGCTATTTGCGCAAATAACTCAAATTGCCATTTTTCAACTCATAAAATTAAAACTACTGATAATAAAGAGCTCATTTTTGCTAGACACAGTATATGTAACACAGTTATCAAAGAATTTTTTTTCTAGCAAAACAACAAAGGTAGAAAGAAAATATGCCTCAAAAATGGTATTCCGTGTAATTTGTGCAATGAAAAAATCCAAAAATGTGAATTTTAGACTTTTGCTGAATTTATTGTATTTATAATCAATTCTGCCATCAGTTAACAATGTACAGGCAAAACATTATAGATATCATAAGTATAATGGATAATTATGATATAAATAGACATACATGTGCTATGGGCAGGGTAAATAAATTCATAAAAAAACACAAAAATAAACAAAAAAGCCCACTTTCCGAGAGCGATATTTCTGGGTAATGTTATATATCATTTTAAAAAGCGATTTCTCCTCTTTTTAATGGCATAAAGTTATTTTAGAAGTGATTAGTCTATAATTTTATGGGCAAGCTAAATAAATTCATTAAAAAACACAAAAAAAAGGGGAAAAAAAAGCTGGACTTTCCAAGAGCGATATGTCATATATCATTTTAATGAGTAATCTCTCGTCTTCTTAATGGCATAGTGTTCTTTGAAAACTGATCACAGCCTATAGTTTTATGGTCAGGGTAAATTAAATTCATAAATATAAAAGACTTTCCAAGAGCAATGTGTTTCCATGTCTTGCCAAATATCATTTTAAAGAGCGAGTTATCCTTCATTTAATGGTACAGAGTTCTTTGAGAAGTAATCACAACTAAAATTGTATTAAGTGTCAAAATGGATACGGCAACTTTAACTTGTTTAGAACTGATCACAGGTTAAAATTGTTTGGGCATGATAAATAAATTCATTTAAAAAATCATTTTAAAACACTAAACCAAAAAAACTTACTTTCCGATGGCGGTATTTCCGGATCATGTTATATATCATTTTAATGAGTTATTTCTCCTCTTTTTAATGGTATAGAGATCTTTGAGAAGTGATCACAACCTAAAATTGTATTAAGTGTCAAAATGGATACTTGTAAAAAAAACTGGGAGACCAGGCCGCCAGCACCATGACCTGATAGCCCACTCAGTCACATTATGCATGTTGCCGGTAACATGGGTAATTCGAGAAGTTGGAGACCGTGATAGTGTTGCTTAGCGACATACCGAATTATGTTGCCGAGTATCCTAGGCAGTAGCGACGTATTAGCACGCCTGCCACCAAGGTTTCGAAGCGTTCTTGGTGTAGAACTCCTATGGTAAAGCATTCATGACGAGAGAAGCAAGCTGATCGAATCGGTTTCAAATCACCTCCGTGTTAAGCACGTCTGCGTTATTATTATGCCGTGTACATCGGGTGTTCGACGCATATTTAAGTCGAGGAAGCGGATCTCTATGGAGGAAGCTGGAGGTGGTGTCAGTGTTTCTGCTAGAACACAGTCGCCTCGCAGAAGATCGGAGGTTGCTTCGACATCTAGCTGTTTTGTGGACTCAGCTTCAAGGATGGAACGCCCAGCTGAAGTGACTGTGTCATATTTACATGATACACTGAAATCGCAGCGGGAAAGCAATAACAAGTTATTATGTGATAGGCTGGAACGTATTGAATCATCAATGTCGCAAGTGGCGGATGAGAGGAAAGGATCAACTAATCGGGAAGTACCAGTGGCGTCGACTAGTGGATCAGGGAGGAAACAGAGACGTGGACGGTCGCCGTCGTTATGTAGCAGCGGAGAAGATGTGCGGGTGTCGCCACATAGCGTGAAACGGGCGAAAACGACAGGAAGCAGACCGACCAGAGAATACGGCCGCCATTACGTACAGCGGCGCAGGTACAGGGACGCTTGGACAAGCGCATCAGACGATTCGGGGTCGGACGAGGAATGGGAAGACTCTGACCATGTAATACGACGATTGCTAAGACGACATGGACGAGATCGTAAAAAATCTGAGGGTAAGAAAGCTTTGCTGCTGCACTTATTTGTTATACACGATGATGTTATGGGTACTGTTGGTAAAGGGAGTGCGACTTGGTATGAGTACCTGTCGGCCATTAATCGACTGCTTGACGAACCATCGCTGCCAAAATATTGGGCAAAGCATATTACATGGCATGTTATTGATATTTCGGACATGTCAGCAAACTGGGAATGGCAGACAGTGTTGTTATGGTCAGAAAAAGTTTTTCCTATGGTCAATGATGCATAATTGAAGACGGGTGGGCAGACCGGGCTACTATAAAGGACATTCAGCGGGACATTTATGCAGTTGGGGTTAGATTGGACGCCAGGAGGGATCGGAAGGCGGATGGCGGAACGGGTGCGCCCTGGGTAGGAAGGGAAATAAATGAATCAGTGGATGGTAAACCATGTGAAGATTGGAACAAAGGTGCCACCTGTGGGTTTTTCACATCTCACGGTTCGCCACCTAACCGATTTTGTCATTGCTGCGCCTGGTGCGCCAAGAAGTTTAGAAGGTTAAATTATCACAGAGAGGTGGACTGCAACAATCGGAGGAGGATGCAGGGTGGTAGTGGGGATAATGATCAGGACCGCAAGGATAGCGCAGGTAGGCAGGTTTTTGCGGTTTAGGCCTCTTCGAGGCCGTTCATAGTGAATTGGTTAGTTCGGGTGTGGCAAAAGGGGATCGACTTGGCAGTCTACATGGTTGCGCGACATCAGTGTTATCTTCTCACCTGTCTACTGATACGACATTGTGTAAAAGAAGTGAGGTAGGTTGCAGTACATTCCAGGATGCTGTTGGGGTTTCGGGTCGGTTATTGGCTGAGGTTGGATGTGGTGTTAAGACTGATGAGGTAGGGGCTGAGGTTTCCGCATTACACACATCAGATCATACTTTGTTAGCGGAATCGGGGGATGTTTCTGCTTCAAAGTGTCTTGTCCCTCTTTGGCGCTGCCCAGCAGTACTCCCACACACCAATTCACCACAACCTTGCGCACTGACTAATGGACTTCACTCGAGCAACACGCTCATTCCTCATTCGCTCACCGGCAGTCCTGCTGTCATATCATTATCATTCGGATGCCTGCCGGATGACACAGGCCGGTTGTCATGCTCCTCATTTTCAAATGGTGTGTGTAATGTAGATGTTGGGGGGGTTCACGGGTTGAAAGTTGAAGATGGTCTACGGCAAGCTGTGTTGGATGGAGTTGAGTTAGGAGAAGAAGTTCTGGATGAGGAGTTGGATGAGTTGGAACTGCTGGTTAATGAAGACTTGGTGGATAAGAAATGGGTTGGGGTTACACCGTTTGAGTTTCGTAGTATGTTGCTAGAGTACTGGCCATCGCTGAATGATAGAGTTAATTGTGATGAATTTACTTACCTAGACATTTATAGACGAGTGAGGCTGACTGGGCTGCCTAATTATTTACAGGCCAAGATACGGGTGCCGTCCGGTCTGAAGTTAGAGGTATGGAGAGAAAAATTATTGCATTATGATGATAGAATTATATTAGAGTATTTAGAGTTTGGTTGGCCTGCCGATTATGTTGCTCATGACCCGCCTGTGTCTACGTTGCGGAACCATGTTAGTAGCGATGTTGATTTGTTTTGGATTCAGAAATATGTTGATGTTGTCTGAGAGTTGTCTAAGGGTACTCTGTTAGGGCCGTTTGTGACTCCCCCCTTCGTGCCTTGGGGTCAAGTGAGCCCACTTATGACTAGACCTAAGAAGGGTAGTGTTGAGCGTCGGATAATTGTTGATCTCAGCTTCCCTACGGGTAGGAGCGTGAATACAGGTATTTTGCGGGGTGTTTATCAAGGGGGGCCTTTGAAATTTAAGTTACCGAGCATATTTGGCGAAGTAGGTTGCTGGATTGGGTTCGGGTTGTATACTATGGAGCGTCGATCTGGCGAGGGCGTACCGTCAATTGCGGGCTTGCCCTTTGTCGGTTCCTCTATTTGGGATCAGATACGATGGGAAATTGTACTTTGATACCGCCCCACCTTTTGGGTGTCGTACATCGGCATTAGCTTGTGCTCGGACCACTTCGGCGGTAGTTTACCTAATGAGGCAGGCGGGGTTTTTCACGCTTTGTTATTTGGATGATTTTGTTGGTGTAGAAAAGTCGAGAGAGAGAACCTGGGAAGCGTATAGGTTTATAGTTGAGCTGTTAGGTGACCTGGGTTTGGATTTAGCTTTGAAGAAGTGTTGTGAGCCTGCTCCTCATTTAGTCTGGTTGGGTTTTGAAATCGATACTGTGGGAATGGTCATTACAATACCGGCGGACAAGTTGCTTGAGATACTTGGCCTCTGTGAGCGTTGGAAGGTGGGTGCTCTAGTCTCGCAGAAGGATATTCAGAGGTTTTGGGGAAAGTTGCAGTTTATCTCACGGTGTGTGACACTGGCTCGGCGGTTTATGAACCGTCTCTTGGAATTTTTAAGGGAGGCGCCGTTCAAAGGTAAGATCGCTACCACAAGGGAGGCAGTGGACGATATTGAGTGGTTTAGGGATTATGCGGGTACTTCTAATGGCCTCGTCTTGATGCGCCCCGACCCACTGCGGGACTGGGTGATAGAGTGTGACTCGTGCTTAACGGGGGGAGGGGCGTTTTCTGAGTTACATTATTTCTCAGAGAAGTATCGTGAAGACTTGTTGGCTAAGGGTTATCACATAGCTCAGCTGGAAGCGTTGAATCTGGTGACGGCGTTGTCGGCACTTGCTCCAGTTGCTCCCCAAAATGTTCGGATTATACTCAATACTGACAATGAGGCTTCGCAGCTGGTCCTATCGTCAGGCAGGGGAAAAGATAGGGTTTTGTGTGCCTGTGCTAGGAGGATATGGCGGCTTTCGGCTGATTATTCGTGTGAGATTGATGTTAGGCATAAACCAGGAAAGGAATTGGTATTGGCCGATGCTTTGAGTCGGGCTCATTTACCAGGGACTAGTAAGATTAAAGGTGAGGTGATGTGTCGGGAACGGGGTTTGTCACTGGTCAAGGTTAATCATATGTTTACAGTGCACTCGGTAGGCTGTGATGCTTTTCAATGACCTAGGAAGTTCGTTATTATTTGCCTAGGTCACCTAGGACCTTCCTAGGTCACCTGTGTCATCTGTCCAACAGTATCATTGAGGTGGTTAAAGCAGGACTAGCAGCTGGTTCATTGAGGAATAAACATTATCAGGTTGATTGCTATGATAAGTTTGCAACTGTAAATGACTTCAAAGTATACACGCCAAATAGGGAAGACATTTTAAAATACATTGTTTATTTAAATAAAATGCTTAAGTCACCAGGAGCTGTTAACAATTATGTAAGTGGCGCCAGAACATGGGTGTTAATGCATGGGGGTAATACGAAAGCTTTTGACTCATACGTGGTACATCTAATGAAGAAAGGAGTAGCGAGGCTAAGCGTGCATGTGCCAGTACAGGCGATACCGCTTACAATAACAGACATCAAAAAGGTAATTGAAGAATTTAGTAAAGTTGGAGAATCTGCATACGTATTATCGGTAGCCACATTGATAGCTTATTACACATTCTTACGGCAATGTAATTTGTTTTTTTACACTGAGGGAAACTGATGTGGATCATGCGCTTCGAGGGGCGGATGTGAAGATACGGTCCAACAGCCTGCTGATACAGGTATGCTCCTCCAAGACGGTGAGAGAGGGACAGGATGTATACACGGTGTTGCTACCATGCTCACCAAGTTCCTTGTGCTGCCCTGTTCACGACTGGAAGAGGTATCGCGGGACTACAGCGGTCGGTCATAGTGACTGCATTCCTCCATGCAGATGGGGCACCACTGATGGCGTCAACTTTGCTTAAAGCACTGCGTCTGGCGTTGAAGTTGATGGGGCATCCTCAGCCGTGGGCTGTCACGCTCCATAGCGTGAGACGCGGAGGGGCGCAAGCAAGTGCGAAGGGAGGTTCATCGGTGGAAGGGGTGCGACAGATCGGTCGTTGGGGGACCAACATGCTCTTCCAGTACGTGAGCAGAAAAGTGTTCTTGGAGGCACCTCAGACAATCTCCCACTTATTTGGCTGAGTGTCTGAGGTGCCGGTCTTACTCTTGAGAATCTCTATCTCTGGGTTTTAATAGTTAAGTGAGTCGAGTAGTTTCGGTAGGTTAATACAGTTGTTTATAGTACTATAGTAATTTATGTCTCTAATGCTATTATACCAAGAACAGATCGCAAATGGTCTGAGGATGTTGTGGCGTTAACAGTCATGATCTTCTTAAACTAAGGTCGTAGTTGGATGTGGGGTATCATAGCTGACTCTCCCGGTAATAGGAGTCTTCTCCACCGTCAGCTATTTAATATAAATGAAAGGAAAAATATTGGTAACATTATACACGAACATAGGCTGACGGAAAATATAGTCGTTTACTAGTTAAGTGAGTCGAGTAGTTCAATATACTAATACAGTCAAATGGTTTCAGTACTATAGTATGTTGTCTCTAATTCTATGAACACAAAGAGCAGATAGCAAATGGTCCAAGGATGATTATGCCGTTAATATGCATGGTTTGTTTATTAGATCGTTGTTGGAAGCTTGGGGTATCATAGTCGCTCCTGCCGGTACTAGGAGTCTCCTCCACCGTAACCTAATTAATAATGGAAGAAAAACATTGGTAACATTATAACTGAATATAGTCTTAAGAAAAATGTTATGCTGTCTTAAGTAATATTTCACGGTCTACTCTGTAATCACTATGGCCCTCTGTTGAAGGAATGTTGCTAGGAATAAGTGTTACTTGTATTATAACTTCCTGATCGATTAATAGTTGGATATCCTGAGCTGATGTAATCCTTCTTCTTGTAATAAAGGGTTTCGACCAGGATTCGAACCCATGATCCCATGGTCTACCAACACTGGAGACGGACTCATTTGGCCATACCGTCTGGTTCAATTCCACAGCTAAACCCATTTAGGGGGCCATTAACAAAAACGGCTACCAATTTTTATCTCATCTCATAATGGATATTGGTTCACTATCTGTCGAGATGATTGGGAAAATACGCAAAGAAAAGGTTACCAATCTTTATCGCATCTCATAAATTGGGCCATAACTTTTAATCGGCTGGTCTGAGACACATTCACTGTCACATAAGTTATGCTTAGTATGTCATTTGCCATATCTTAATATGAACTAATTAGATATCGGTGCACTATTTGTCGAGATAATTGGGAAAATATGAAGAAGAAAAATGGCTACCAATTTTTATCACATCTCATAAATTGGGCCATAACTTTTAACCGGCTGGTCTGAGGTACATGCACCCTCACATAGGATATGTTCAGTATGTGATTTGGCATATCTTAATATAAACTAAATATATATTGGTTCACCTATCTGTTAAGATAATTGGGAAAATATGCAAAAAAGGGTGCAATTTTAATGCAAATATGCTCAACTTGTTAGATATGCTATCATTATATCAAGCATTTCCCAGATTAGCTCCCAGCAATCGTATTTGCAACAATGTATATGAAGACTTTATATTTATATATTCATGAACAGCATTACTTTCTAACTAACCTGTGTTATGTATAGGAATGCCTATCGAATACCTGTCTGTTTAGATGAAGAATGATATATGGTTGATTATAGTCACTTGATATGCATGGTATATCATTATATGTAAACAATGTGTTATTACCATCAGAAGAAACATTTTCATTTGTAGAAATTTGTTTTCATCATTCATCATGTTGGAGCATATCAAAAACTGGTAGGCTTCTGTACATTTGAGTCCATTGATAGAACATGTGCAGTCAAATATGGCATATGCTGCCAACACGGCATTAAGCAACCACCGATCAATCAGTCAATCAAATGGCCAGCAAGATCAAGTGCACTTGTAAGACAGGAGACTTGTAATGACTTCTCGAGCCAGGGGACCTGTCATCCATTTGATAACTGGACTCGGATAAAGTCCCAATAAGGTACGACAAACATCTCATTCTCGTGCTGTAGCCAATTTGGTGATGTCGTCAAGCCTGACTCATGTCCACGTCTTCTGAAGATTTGCTGTTGATAGCAACTTCACACTTAGTGTGAAGCAAATGATGAAGACATCAGTGTCTTTAGTGACACAGATCAGGGCTGAATAGCTGTCTGGAGCGTGTTTGGCATGCAGAAATAGATATGTCTCAGCCTCTTCTTGGCTTGATCTGAGATCATAAAATTATTGCCAATTGTCATGGGTAAAAGCTTCAAGCAGAAATCACAACACATCACAAACATAACTTGGTTTCCAAACTTGTCTCTTTTCAGTTTGTCTTTCCAGTTCTGAACTAGGAAAAGAGTGAGCCTGTTTTTGGTCTTGGTACATGACAACAGCTGCCTCCAATTTTGTATCTTGTGGCCTGGCATTATTTTGGTGAAGGGAACACCATCTGCTGAATCAGGATTAGTGCACTCAGCGGCTTTGATTAATTAATCTTGGATCAAATACCACATCAATCCACTCACTTCCCTCGCTAGCATGGATGATTTGTGCAAATATATGATTAGAGAGTTCACTGAATGTGTGATTCTTACCATGAGGTTTCTGGATGAGTCCCAGTGCATCAATGAAGATAGAAGATGGGTCAGGGGCGCCTCTACTGGTGATACTTTGTTCTCTAGGTGCTTCGACAGAACAGCGTTAATGATCTTTTTCATAGTGCCATCAATGCTTGTCAATGCCCATCACCAAGAGAATGACATAGGACAGCATGCATCTCATGTTTGCAGTTTTAGGCAATAAGAACCATGTTCTCGAACAACCATCGGTCAGCTTTCAAGATTGTTTCTTTAGTTGTACCGTTAGCAATTTTCTTTTTCATGTCACTGAACATTTTTTAACAGCGTCTTGATTGTGTCCTCAAAGCCCTCTCCCTTTTGAACCTGCTGGTCCTGAAACACTAAGTAAGCTTCTTCTCCCTATTTGTATGCTGTCAGTAGGCTATTTATTGGAAACCTCAGGTGTAGCAATGGCTCCACTATAGATATATTAATAAGATCTGATAGATCTCTACCAATCCAAGGCTGATCCCATTTTTATCCATGAAATCAACCAAACTAACAACATCACTCATTCATCTCTCTTTATTAGTGCCTTCCAAAAATGACTGACTTTCCCAGAACATTGCAATGAAATCTGAAACCAGAATTCCCTTAGCGCTGATGCTCTATGCTCAGCCATAAGATAGTTGCATGCAACAATACATGGCTTTAGGCTGAATCCATGTGTGCCACCTGCAGTCTGGGTATCATTATTCACTGTTTCTTCATTTGTTTTATCCACAGCAATCTTGGTAGCTGGATTGGTATTTCTCTATTGGACAGAAAATCCACCATTCTGAAAGTGTGCATGCAAGTGTGGCCTTATTTTACGTAACCTGGACATTTGAGCATAACAGAAAGGCAGATATTTTGAGTAATTGGTTTTCTCTATGGCGAAGTCCCAAGTAATCATATTGTTTCTCATGCCTGATAAGTTGAGATTCCAGTCATCCTCTCTGTCAGCCCAGAGTAATCCAAGAAGGATTTCGATCATCTCTATGAAGTCATCCAAAATGCTGGTAGTGGACAATGACTGATCAGAGAATATTGCAATGTTTTCAATGATTGCTGCAAAACTTCCTGCATGGTTTATGCTTCTGTTGATGGTGTATTTATTGTAAGGTAGCCGATCATATCTACCATCACGGTCATGTGATTTTTGGCAAGAGTATTGAAACCAGTCCACAAACTAGCTTGTTTTTTCACCCATACATGTACCATTATCCACAGTGAGTTCAATTGATGTGGGAAATGCTTAATATAAATGATAGCATATCTAACAACAAGTTGAGCATTTTTGCACATTTTTTCCCAATTATCTTGAAAGATAGTGAACCAGTATCCATCTAGTTTCCATTAAAATAAGCCAACTGACATACTGAACATATCTTCTGGGAGAGTGCATATGCCTCAGACCAGCTGATTAAAAGTTAGGGCCCAATTTATAAGATGCGATAAAGATTGGTAGCCATTTTTGTGTGCATATTTTCCCAATTATCTCGACAGATAGTTTACATTAAGTTATATCAAATGACATATGAGCATATCTTATGTAGGGGGGGTGCATATGCCCCAGACCAGTCCATTAAAGTTAACGTCAAATTTATGAGATATGATAAATATTGGTGGCCATTTTGGAAAATGGCTGCCAAAATCGGCTTAGCTGTGGAATTGAGATGTACACCCCTTTTTGCCATACAGGCAACATGTAAGACTAACTGAAAAACATAGTGGCGACTTGCCCTCCCTTTTTGGTAGTCAAACATAAAAATTTGATGGCTGGCTCAAGGACTAGGAGTTCGAATCCCACGACCTACCAGAATGGGAGTCGGGCGCTCAACTCATTCGACCATCGCGTCTGGTTACCTGTTACGGCTACTTCAAAAATAAAATATAAAAACTGCCCGCCCGAACATGCTTTTAATTTCAAAAGGACGATCACCAATTTCATTTTATTTGGACTAAGTACAAATTTTTGTCGGCTTGACATGACCAGGTTTCAAACCAAGGAATTTGAATCCCATGTCCTACCAAACTCGAAAGTGGCTGCTCAATGCTTTTGGCCACCCCTTCTGGTTAATTTGAATCCGGTCTGCTGGCTACTTAAAAAAATATTTTTTTAAATTATAAAACATTGAATATGTTTTATTTACAGATGCACAAACACATCAATAAATTAATATGTATACCCAATTTGATTAATTATACCATGTGACTTAAATTACATATATGATAATGTGTCTGAGTGGGAAATTTAATCATAGTGCCATTGGCCTGGTCTCCCAGTGGGGCAGCACTATAAAGCTAGAGAGTGGCAGAATAAGTAGAGCACCCACCTCCCATTTTGGTAGGTCATGGAATTCGAACCTCCCGGTTTGAATCCTGGTTGAGTCAAACCAATGATCTAAAAATTGATACTTGTCACCACCTAGCTTGGTATTCGGCATTACTAGGATAGGGTTAGGAGCAGGGGAATTAGGAAGATCAAATTGTCTGTGACTGAAAATGCCCCAGCTAAATAAACTGATGTACAAAAAAAAAAAACACACACAAAAAGTGGGTATCTTCAGATTTTTAGTATAACATAGTCCATCTGAGTTGGAAATATAAGATCAAATGTAAGTATGTGGTTTGATTTTGACTAAAGAATTATGCTTCATCAGGTTATGCGGCTCTAAAACAAGTTTTGAACCCTAGGGTGTGAATCCCATGACCTAACACAACTACATCAGTAGGTCAGCCCACATCACATGCCAACAAACAAATGAAGGTGCAATGGTGCCATCAGTAGAGACCAGGCAATATGAGAATTAGGTCATCCCATATCATGTGGCCATCGCGAGAAGTCCCTACACGTCATAGCTAGAGGACTTTTGGAAAAGATTGTCGAAAGTATGTTGGGTTCAAAGTTGCATTGCTTCAAAATTAGCCATTTTTTATGGAAAATTAGTGCCGACGCCGTGTGAATGTAAGCACTATAAGCAGCCGGTGCTCTGCACATCCCGACCCCATGGACTACTATTCATCATAACTCTCTCCGTTATTCATGGATCGTCATACAATAAACTGTCATGTAACCAGAAATAATATAGCTATTGTGGAGTAAAAGGGTTTGTGCATAGATATATATTTACTATTTATAAATAACCATGGAAGCACGGTCATGTGGTACTCCTTGACCTGACAGCTCGGGCATGCCCACAGACTATGTGTGAGGGCACACCGTCTCCCAGCCCTGATGTCGGGTTGTAGATAGAGCAGCATGCATGTGGGTCAAGTCTAGGTCAGTAGCTCATTAACAGGGGTATACACTGGTCCACCGACGGATTCTCTAGGTGGACAAGTTTAAATGATAAACTATGATTGGGGGTGCAAGCTTGGAGGATAAGAATACGCAATAAGTCTTACAAGCATTTTAAAGCTCTTGAAATAAGGATTCTAAATCTTATTTGGTCCTGTATGTGGCACTAAAATTGACCTCAACATCGTGATTTTGCTACTGCAATGTTAGGAGTTATTTGTCTTTGTTGGGTCAGGCTGTGTGTGTACCCCTCTGCACGCGCTCACCCCCCCCCCAGGTCGCCCATTGTCTCTGATACAAGACACCATCTCGTCCCACCTCCAACCTGCCTTGCTCTACCCTCACTGGCCCGACTCAGCCGACTCCGACTCAGCCTACTCCGACTCATATGTGTATTTGGTTATATAATCCTGAATGTTCCATTTTTTGTCTGAAATCATGATATTCCTGGTCTATGGAGACCCATTTTTCCCGATACTTAAGACATAGGCTGAAGATCCTCATTTTCCCCCCCCAATTCTAATGTAGAAAAATATCACATTTTCTAACATAGCTCTGGATATTTTTGGTATTTGTTCATGATTCAAAAAACATGTTATTACTCTAACTGGGCTCGAGCTAACAGATGCTATTTGAACACAAGACAACGGATCTTTCTTTTTCCATTCCTGTTGCTAATTACTCTGGATAAATAGGTTATAACGACCAATTTCATATATTTATTAAAAAAAATATAATAACAATTCAAACGCCATCAGACCACGCAACTTCAATGGTGGCTAATGATCTACACAGTTTTGTAGACAAAGGAATTTTCTATGTAAATTGTAATATTATTTTTCTTATGAAGAATATTGAGCAAAATCAGTTTTTACGATCATCCTCAAGTTGTCATACCTCCTTCTTTTTGACCGCCAGAGAACGGTCATAATGGATATGAAACTAAAGCTAGTGATCTCTACTTTGTTGTGAAAATAGTTATTTTTAGTTCTAACACACACACTTGCACAACATTCAAAGAGGGGTAGTGTGCTGATAGCAAGTCTCCTATTTGGCCAGTCAAAATCAGCAACCAGTCCTTTGTTTGGAGTATATTTTAGTTAAACTAGACTTACTTGTATGTTGAAGTATTACTAAGATTCTTACGAATCTACGAATATGAAGGAAAGGATCAGGGAGAGGACAAGCTCACGCAGTCCCGGATGTAGCCTCAGTCTTTAAAGTTGGAGGGAATAAAAAACCCTAATAATTTCTAGTTTCAGGAAACCTACCCCCCCTTATGCTTCCCTTGTTTTCTGAACATTCTTTTTAGTTATTTACCTAGAGTTTTCATGGTTCTTATTTTTACAAGGCACGGGAGGATGGGCCCCTGATCATTACCTTTGTATTCGTAGATTCGTAAGAATCTTAGTAATACTTCAACTTACAAGTAAGTATAACTAAAATATTTTGACTTCATCTTCCGAAGACCGGAAGTTAAGTATCCGGGGAGTCTTCTTAGCTTGTTTTTTTGCGACGCATTCCTTATGACTGCGTTTAGGCTTGCACCCAGTGCTTTGATTGTTTGTTTGTTGTTTGTTTGTTGTTTGTTTGTTGTTGTTTTACGTCCTACCAACATCTAAGGTCATATCAGGATGGGTACCGACTTGTGACAGTGCGAACTCATGACGACTTTATAGTGCTGTCCCACTGGGAAACCAGGCCGCCGGCACCATGACCTGGTATCCCACTCAGTCACATTATCCTGACACTGAGCACACCAGTCCTTGCCCTATCCTAATAATGCCGAGGGCCTGGCTAGGAAGCGACAAGTATCAATTTTAAAGTCATTGGTTTGACTCGACCGGGACTCGAACCCACGACCCCACAATCTACCAGCACGGGAGACGGACGCTCTAACTCATTCGGCCATCCCGTCTGGTCCCAGTGCTTTGACCAGGAGGCGGATGCCCCTTGTGTGCTATGTCCTTTGTATTTTGTAGTGTCTACACCTCACAGTTCTAGGACATTTAGTGTCCACATGGCCCTTGAAATTGGCACATGTGGCCCGATGTAGGAAATCAGCAGCTGCTGTGTCTTTCCTAATGTTCTTCGTTCTCCTGATGTATCTTTTCAGTGCTCTTACTACACATAATCTACGGTTGCGTCTATATTCATGGAAGCGCACAGTCTAGGGGTTGCCCTAGTTGGTTGTGTTTTAATAGTATTTTCATTTTAAACACAATCGAGGCCTCCTCTATCCTCATGCTGTCTGTTGTCAGACTCAGGATAGTTTGGGACGACACAAGCAACAATAACAGTGTTAATTTATATGACAGTAATTTCAGACTCATAGCATCGTTGTTACCTATTGCTTCTATCCATCTTAGAACCTTCTCTACCTTCCAGAACGAGTCATATCTCGACTGTGGTGGCCTCTGCTTGTGGCAACTCTTACATAACCATTTGATTAAGAAATGCTCACCTATTGTGCTACCATTTAGCATAGGCAAAAATATGCTTAATGGACATCGCGCTGCATTTATCACGCCATATCCAACGCCAGTCTCAAAATGTACTCGTAGATATTTTAATACCTTTGCTATTGGTGGGTCCATTACGCTCACCCCATGCTCTATCACCCACAGTGCCCATCTATTAATATGGGTCTGGTAGTTTTTTGTGTGGATGGTCTCCATGTGTGGGTAAAGTATTGTAGTGTTTTCTTGTCAATATCAGACCCTGTCTAACGTTCTCGCTAAAAGCGGTACACCGTTAACCTTGATTCTGCAATCGCTCGCAGTGTGGGCTCTCTTTGCAGGTGGCTGGCTCCAACAAGGCTCCCCTCTTCTTTTGGGAACTCGATCCTCTCTAGCGCTTCTTCTTGGAGAAGCGGAAACCATGGTTGTGCTGGCCAATGCGGAGCCACCACTATCGCGATGCCCCGTCTCCTTGTATCTTTATCAGGACCCTGGGGAATAGGCTGAACAGGGGAAAAGCAGTAAATAAACATGCCTGACCAGTTCATTGAGAACGCTTCCATTCTCCAGTTGTTGGGTTCTGGCTCCCAGCTCACGTAAATAGGTAATTTAGCATTTAGTCTGGATACGAACATGTCGACCTGCTGTGACCCCCAGCGTTTACATACTTCTTCAAAAATGTTGTTACTTAGATTAAATTCTAGATGGTCGTTGAATTTTCTGGACCTCAGGTCCGCAAATACATTGTCTAACCCTGGTATGTGAGTAATCGTTAGCCAGTTATTGTGCGCCTGGGACCATTCCCATATAATTAACACCTCTGTGTTGGTCCTACCCAGGTTTCTTACATAGGTCAAGGCCGTTGTGCTGGCTGTACATACTCTGATATATACATTAACCTTCTTGCATAAGCTCATTAGTCTGAATGCTATTGCCCTCAATTCGAGCGCATTAATGTGTGCTAGCTCGTCTGGGTGCCATCCGCCTCCCGTTTGAGCCATCTCTGTGTGAGCTCCCCATCCCTGATGTGAAGCATCAGTGAATAATTCCATATCTGGTTCTTTTCTCATAACTAAAAGTTTATTATTTAGGTTCACTTCACACCATGTAACGTCTGCGTAACCTGTCTGAAATCAACATTTTCCTTTCGAAGTTACCCTTACTTCTCTTTAGTGCTTTAATTTTGTCCCTTTCTAGGCTTTTGAAGTGTATACCCCCGTATTCCACTGCTGGGGCATATGCCACCATTAGACCTATCAGCCCTGCCACTTGTCTTATTGATAGTTCGCCCTGTTCGACCCCTTTTATTCCATTTATTACTGATAATATTTTATCCTTTTTATCCTCTGTAAGGGAGACCCACATATCCACCGAGTCAATGTCAAACCCTAGGAATGTTATGCATTGTATGGGCGTTACTACTGATTTTCCTTCATTCATTTTGAACCCTAGTTTCATGAAACTGTTAGTTAGTTCTGTTCTAGCTTCTTGGTAGTTGCTTTTTGTTTTGTTTAACATGAAACTATCGTCCAGGTAGGGGAAACTCATGTGTCCCATTTCTGCCCATTCTGAGTATATGGGCTTTAGTAATTTTGTGAAAATTCTGGGCCCCGGTTATAACCCATTTGGTAATACTTGGTACTCGAGTAGTCAGTTTCCGAATTGGAACGTGAGGAAATTCCTCTGATTTTTGTTGATGGGTACTGAGTAGTATGCATCTGTTAGATCGGCGCTAGCCATCCACATACGTGGCTCTAGCAAGTCTAGGGCCTTTTTGAGATTAAACATTTTAAAGTGTTCATATTGTATGCATTTGTTTAATTCTGTCAAATCCAGAATCATTCGGAATTTGCCATTTGGCTTTGATCTGAGAAAAATGTTTGATATTCACTGATCTGGCATACCACTCACCATCTTTAATGCTTGCTTTTCTAATAGTGACATAACCTCGTTGTTTACAAATTCTCTTTCCCGCTCGTCCATTCTAAATGGGCGCGGTTCCCTCTCCTGTATCGGAATAACAATGAATGGGATTGTGATACCTTTCACACAGTTCAAACCAGACAGGATGGCTGAATGAGTTAGAGCGTCCGTCTCCCGTGTTGGTAGATCGTCAGTTCGAACCCCGGTCGAGTCAAACCAATGACTTAAAAATTGCTACTTGTTTCTTCCTAGCCTGGCGCTCGGCATTATTAGGATAGAGCAAGGACTGGTTGGCTCAGTGTCAGGATAATGTGAATGAGTGGGATAATAGGTCATGGTGCTGGTGGCCTGGTCTTCCAGTGGGGCAGCACTATAAAGTCACCATGAGTGTGCACTGTCACAAGTCGGTACCATCCTGATATGACCTTAGATGTTGCTAGGATGTAAAACAACAACAAACAAACAAACAAACACAGTTCAATATCCTATTATCACTCGTTAACTTTCGCCAATTGTAATTTACAATGTTACCTGCCACAAATGTTTTATTTATGTCATGTTTGGCATTAACGTAAAAAAGTAACCATGTCAGCTTACCAGGTCTTAATGTTGATGAGTCACCCACCTGGACAGGGTGGCTCACTTCTGAAAACACCCTCCGCGGTTGGAGTTGTTGTGGTTGCCCCTGCCATGGTTGCTGTTCGGTAGTCTTTTCTTTTGCTACCGGCGTGTCTGCTTGCTTGGGTTTTGCGGGTGCCTTGAAGCTACTAAACGGTGATGCTGTCACTTTGCTCGGCTTTGCTGGCGTCGTGGCACGCACCGCAAATTTAGTTTTTATGGCTTTCAGTTGATCTGCATATTGAGGGAGGCAATGGATTCTAACTCACTGTTGTCCTCCTCATTTCCCATGCATAAAGATCATTGTCTTGCGTGTCTTCATCTTCCTCGTCTTGCCATGTGGCCCCGCCATCTTTACCTACATAGGTGGCATCCTCTTCATCATCTCTCGCTTCCCACCACGCACGAGTCTCCTCTCTCATTCTCTCTGTCTCCTCTCTGGCTTGCTGAGACTCCCTTTTCATGCTCAGAAGTTCAAGGTACATTTTCTTGAACCCACTTCTGTCTTCCTTGTCTGGCACAGCTTGAGCGTGGCCTTGACCTGCCTCGGTCGTCTTTGTGCAGGTTTTTGGCTTCGCCTCGGCAACCACCATCTTTTTTCGCTTAGCTTTGGTGCGGGTATCCACCGACTCAGAGTCGCTCTTGCACTGACCCACATTCGCTAACATCGTGCTCGGGTCGTCTGCCGACATCATTCCTTAAGAATGACCCTTCTTTCTGTATTATTGCGACCACACCACTTATTAGCCACTGTTAGATCGGGCCTTCGCGTTCGTGTTCGGCCGAGTCAGTGTACTGAGACACGATCACTCGCAGTCTGTATGATCTGAAACGACACTCATTAGATTCGTATTGGTTCACCACAGAACTTTGTTAACACATTCATTTTTTCCACAATTTTTAGCACGATGCACATAACGTAGTTGTTTAACACAAACTAACCACAATTTATCACTTACCTCGTTGTGCTCCTCCTTTAACTCGCTGCTGCTCCTCCACTGCTGAGTTGCGTAGTGAGGCTACATCTGGGACTGCGCAACCTTGTTGTGTGTTTACCTTCATTCATGCCTCTCAGTCTCAGTATGTAATTTTTAGATTGGATTTGTTTTTTGTTGCAGAGAATCCCTTTCTGAACCCTCCCTGTGTCATTTACTATTCTCACTACCTAGATGTTCATGATGTGCTTGTACATTAACTGATTAAGTCCGCTTGCATGGCAGGGGTAGGAGTGATATTTGGTATGCTCACTCCCTCTATAACCATATAGGACAAGGCCCAAGCACGCCTAATTTTGCTCAAGTCTGCCTTGCTGTATGTCCATAAAAAATGCATACACATGCTAGAAATATGATTGAATGACTAAAGCAATCTTTCTACCTTCCATCTGAGGGCTTATTTTATGTGAGAGTGTGATTACTACACTTTAGTAGGTTGAATCCCTTGGTATGCACCATGCTTTAAACAATGTACAGCCACTTTTGGAAAGTGACCAGACTGGCAATGCATTTAAAGTTGCTCTATCCACTTTGACACTTTAGGCTGTGATCAGTTCTTAAAGAACTCTATACCATTAAAAAGAGGAGAAATAACTCTTTAAAGTGATCTATAACATGCCCTGGAAATACCGCCCTCGGAAAGTCAGGGTTTTTGGGGGGAGGGGGGGGGTTTATAACAATTTTGTTTAATGAATTTATTTACCCTGCCCATAAGATTTTGGGCTGTTGCCAGTTCTCACAGAAATCTAGACCATTAAAAAGAGGAGAAATAGCTCTTTACAATGATATATAACATGACCCGGAAATATCGCCCTCAGAAAGTATTATGAATTTACTTACCATGCCCATAACATTTTAGGCTGTCATCAGTTCTCAAAGAACTCTATACCATTAGAAAGAGGAGGAATCACTCTTTGAATTGATATATAACATGACCCGGAAATACCGCCCTAGGAAAGTCCGTTTTTTTTTGTGTTTTAATATTTTTTTTGTGTTAAAAAAAAGAAGAATTTATTTACACTGCCCATAAAAGTAGGCTATAGGCTGTGATCAGTTCTCAAAGAACTCTATACCATAAAAAAGATCAGAAATACTCTTTAAAGTGATATATTTATATGACCCGGAAATACCGCCCTTGGAAAGTCCGTTTTGGGGTTTAAAAAAAAAAAAAAAATTCTTTTAATGATTTTATTTATCCTGCCCATAAGATTTTAGGCTGTGCCCAGTTTTCAAAGAACGCTATACCATTAGAAAGAGGAGAAATCACTCTTTAAAATGATATATAACATGACCCGGAAATACCACCCTCAGAAAGTCTGGTTCTTTTAGTTAGCTTTTTTAATTATGATTTTTTTAAATGATTTTATTTACCCTGCCCATAAGATTTTAGGCTGTGACAAAGACCCTATAATACTAAGACGGCTCACTCCCTATCTCTCCCATGGTAATGTAAATTTTGCAGTGCCACCTTGTGGTGGGTTTGATCAGTCCAGCTGCTGGTTGGTGTTTCACATGTAAACACATACAATTATATTATACATGAGATAGGTAAGTATGAATACACATCAATATGAAATTGCTATGAACAGATACACATCATCATCAGCATCGGCATCATCACACATCTTTCACATTCATATATACATATAATATAGCACCTGTTTTACCAAGAGAACAGCCAGCGCACCAAGTGGTGGGTTTGATCATTTTGATTACACAGTACAGGCTGAGTGAGCCATCTTAGTATTATAGGGTCTTTGGCTGTGACCAGTTTTCAAAGAACTCTATACCATTAGAAAGGAGAAATCGCTCTCTAAAACGATATATAACATGACCTGGAAAATACTGCCCTCGGATGGCCCGTTTAATTTGTTTAATGATTTTATTTACCCTGACATGATATCTCTTTATTTTCTAATTGTCTACATTATATTTATGATATTTATAACATCTTTTGCCTGTACATTGTTAACTGATGGCAGAACTGTTTATAGTTTATGTATACAATAATTTCAACAAAAGTCAAAATTTGATATTTTGGGGATATTTTCATTGCACAAAATACCATTTTTGGGCATATTTTCTTTCTACCTTTGTTGTTTTGCTCGAAAAAAAATCCTTTGATAACTGTGTTACATATACTGTGCCTACCAAAAATGAGCTCTTTATTACCAAGTTTACAATGGGTGTTGAAAGATGGCAATTTCAGTTATTTGTGCAAACACCCTAAATATATATGTTTTCAATCTGCTATATCTCATTTTCTAATAAAGTTAGAGCCTTGAAATTGTGCATGTGTTTTTACTTTGAGGCAGAGTGCATTTCCTGCAAATTTCGTGTCATTTGTTTAAAAAAATTAGTGGTTATAGCTAGTGATTAGTTTCCCATTCCCCCCTGTTTTTACCCTTGTGTATTGGTACCACTGTAGCCTGCTTCCAGGATGTGGGAAACTACCCACCTCAAATGATTTATTGATTAAAAAACATATAACATTTGGTATGACTACCATAGCATCTTTCATTACTTTCATTGTAGGTTCTTTGTTCCTGATGGCTTTCCTAGGTCTATTCTGTTAACTAGTCTAATCACTTCATGCTATCTTACTTTTGCTGTCTCTATGCTATTTTCAACTGCACCACCTAGGTATTCTTGAAGATTTATACTGCCTATCATGGATAAGTCTGAATAGACTTGTATTCACCATTAGACAGTTAGTCGATAAAAAGCCCGAGCATACACTTTTACCGACCCAAGGGGTTTTTAACCTCCCACACCACATAGACATGGTATGAGAGCAACTGGCCTTTCATGACGCTGTAAGTTATACACAGCGGTGGAAATCCAAATTGGCAGAGGTTGGGGGGCACAGGGAATCGAACCACCGACCTTCAGATTAGGAGTCTGACCTAGAAAAAGTCAGACACTCTAACCACTCCACCACAGAGAACACCACCCAACGTCTTTTGAATTGTTCTGTATACGTTGTTCCTATCTCTGTGAATTATTTGTTTAGTCTATCTGGTGCGCTCTCATTTGGTATGGTGTTCCCTTCTCCATCTGTTAGTATTATTTTGCTTTCCTCCTTATCTCCCAGCAACACCATCTCTACAATGTTCCAGAATTTCTTCACCCCATTTGTTATCTTGTTCTTCAATGTAAGTAGTTTTGGTCTGCCTGACTTGTCTTAGGCTTTTTCTTTTCAGTTTTGCAGTTGTTGATGTCATGTATCTTATTTGTGAGTCTAGCCTTCTTTCCAAGGTTCTTCATTAAATAGATACAATATATTACTTCCCTACCAATCCATAGGTCCTGGTTGGCACTTGATTTTCTAAATTGGACACATTTTATCCATTAATTCTTTGATCCTATCTAAAACATTTTCCCATTTCTGATTTGGGTCCCTAGAGTCCATTTCACTTTTCCAATCTGTTCCCTGCATCTGCTGTGTGAAATCAAAAACATCATAGCGCTCATAGGACCTACCTAGTTTTACTTTGATCTTGTGTTTCACTGTGATTTTTTCTTTTAGTTACATAGACTATTTCATGGTCACTTATCGCCCATGGTCTAGTGCCCCTTTTCTTAATATGTACACTGTTTGTCAAAATTTAGGTCTAGTGTAGAGCTGGTGTCTGCCAGTCTTGTCTTCTATGGGTTGTTGTAGGTCCATTTGCTTTATTAATAATTTCATTTGTTCTTGTTCCTTATTTGTTTTACTATAGTCTGTATTCATATCTCCAGGGATGAAATTGTCTATTTTGATTTTTCTTGTGATATTTTTGATTGCCTCTTCTATGTGATCTACAAATTTATTTACATTACCCCTTGGTGCCCTATATACTGAGGCTACTGCTATGTTAATTTGTTTGCTGTTTTCAATTAGTACCCACATAATGTCTGTCACTGGTTGATGTGTTTGCTTCCTATAATCTGGTGCTTACTGTTTGACATTTCCTTCATCGCCTGTAGATTCCCTATCTAATCTGAACAGTTCGTACCCCTTCAGGTTGTATTCCTGCTGATTGTGAATTTTATTGAGCCAGGTTTCTGATACGGTTAGTATATCAAATTTATCATACTTTATGTGTAGCATAGTTGAGCAGTTGATTATTATTGATTCTTGGTGTTTCCTTAGGAATATTAAACTGTTGCGTGGTAACCTTACCGTTCATGAGCCGCCTCCCTTTCAGCGATATGTATCCGCTCTTCATGCTTGATTTGATCAAGTCGGTACGGAGTTTTTAGAGCAGCCTGAAGAGAGGTTATGGAAAAACTTAGTCTATTGCTCCGATTTTCATTTGCGTTAAAAAATATATATATGGAAACCGACCGGAATATGATTATTACACATGTTCAATTTAGATACGGGCCAATTCATTACACATTACACAATGAACATCTTGTAATTTAATTTCCCTTGATACTAAGCTTATAAGAATCTGATTTATTATTGTAGAATATTGTTAAATCGGGTCTGCTGTCATAATCGTCCACAGGTAACCTTAAAGTCCACCTCAAGCCGCCGCTAAATCCATCTCTATCTCATTGTTGCCAAAGGGGAATAATGTATTTGCGTAATGATACCATAAAGTAACATTTAACAAATAATTTAATTTGCGGTATTTATGACCAGGACTTACCTATACTGAGAAAAGGAGAAAAAACAGCACAGCACACTCAAATTAAGTGTGAGTTCCATTTGGAAAATGGGCACGCAATTGATTCTATAGTATTCAAATGCTTATTTGAGGAATACATGGACCTGTAGTTTTGGTTGGTTGTTTGTTGTTAGTTAGGCAGCTTTCTTGGAGGAGTGGGGATGCAATAGTCGAAACCATCTGAAAGATGGACTACTGACAAGATACCCTCAAGACATGGAGTCTTTTCTAAATTTTAAATCCAGTCCTGCTTACCTTTCAAACCCATTGGATTAATTAATAAAGTGTTTAAATAACATACGAAATAAACAGAAAATTAATAGGTTAGATTATATCGTGTAACTTACTGTGGGTGAGTGTAAGTCGATGCTGTAGCTCGCGCTAAATCTTCGTATCCGAGGACCGTCTTTAAACAATGATGACCCTTGACTAGCCATTGGAATCGTAGAAAATAACATGTTTAGTTCAATGTTTCTTTAGACAAGGACAAACAATATGGTGCCTATTAAAGAAAGAATAAATAAAAGCGAAAATCTCAAAGCCAAAGGTTTGCTATTATAAGTCACAAAATATTATGTGAGGTCTTCACCTGGCTGTATTTCTGTATTTCCCCCGTTAGTTGTTCCTTTCTATTATTTATTTATTGAATATACGGGTATATATACTGATATACTTTCTTTATCTACTCAGATCATCAATGATTCTGACACTAACAAACATACATCTTGCAAATAAATTTCGAAAATGACATTTTAGTGTCTAATTACTAGCCTAACTAGGGTAGGTTTTTACTAAGCCAACGTCTCACCTTGTGTGGTTACATAGAACTGAGCTTGTGGTCCCAGAGGCACCTGATGAGGTAGTACTGGACGGACAGTGTCCGTCATGTTCATGGTGGTGACGTTGAATGGGAGAGCCTGGACAGACACTTGTGAGAAGGTTTATCATAGGAGCACTATTTGAGCGTTTCAGTGTGTGGTGTCCAGACGGTCCAGGAACCATCGACACACTGGAAGTGGTCGGGGGATCGACCTCCATACCACTTCCAGCCATCCGCCCGCTCACACCTGACCTACAAGATTGAAGATAACAATAATACGATATAATCTCACCAATTTAATATGATCTTGTTTTTTAATCGATTCAATTAGTTTGCTGTTTTAAAATACCATCACTTGATCTGTTGCCAGTGACTGAGTGAGGGTTATTCGTGCGCAAGAGAACACTCCGACTCCAACTCGTGAGCGTCAATGAATGAAAATGAAATGAATGTGATAGAGAACAAGTTTTCTGTTATATCCCAGTCAAAATCAGTCGAGACTGAGAGAGGCACTTTTACTTACTGCTTGTGGCTGACCCAATCCTCCGTGATAGATTTAACGATCAAGTGCTGCGAAGAAAATGTAAGGATCTTTCTTTTTCTTTGCAAGGAGGTTACTTTTTGTTATGAAGGGATTCAGCATTTCACTGCGCATGTGCTATTTCGACCGATTTCTTTTTTGAATAAAGAGTGTGAACTCGAATTTGATTGGGTAGTTTTGCAACCTTCATTCCGCAAACTTGTTGAATGAAGTGGTTATGCTTCTCGCTTTGTGGAATGATGTGCATTGTGATTGAAATGTTGGGTTAAGTTATATATTATCTAATGACTGATGGTCTAAACCAAGCATATACACTCTGTCAAATAAAAATAATAAGAGAAATATTATCGTAAGCGATAATACCACATGGCCAATCACAAAGCACGTGTTAAACTAGCTATGTGCGTGCAAGTTGTTTTACGACATCATTTTCCTGATTTACAATTTTAGATCACGTTTATCATGGAAATAAGGGTTAATTGTACAACGGTATTTCAGAAACGTATCGAGATGTTCTTTATTTATGCTTGATAACAAAATAGATCAGCATTCAAAACATTTCGAAATATATGTGTCGCAAATTTAAAGCCAACATTCGTGAACCTGATAGTTCACATGGCCACAATGGCAGGATTTTGAATCTGTATGACACCGGCTTCATATGTCGTAGAAATAACGTACGAAAATCGTCTTTATAAGGGACGAAAACATCGCAGCAAAATGGTGGTATCCAAACAGGACCTGGATAAGCACACAGCTAGTGTGTTAGGTCGTATCAAAGATGAGAACGAGGTAGGTAAACTTCTGCGTCATACAAAATCGAGCGCGATAAAATGAAACTAGTTTACCGCCACGGCACAACCACACACACTGACAGACAACTTTGCTGACTAATGTGAAATCGAAACTGAGTTTGAACGGCGGGGCCGGGGGAAAAGTTCAACTATGTGCTAGTAGCCATGTGATTGCTATATACCTAGGCTAGCAATGTGGACACAATTTTCAAACCACACCTATCTGAAAATGAATGCCATTGAATTGATGGAAAGAGCTTTGAAAACCATTCTCGATGTCGGACATCCGGGCACTTTTGGGGTTCACGGCTCGCGAAGGGTAAAACAAATGCCACTCTCATAGAAACAACATTGAAACTACCCTATCTATCACAGTGAATTTTGCTTTTCGGTGCTTTGAAAGCAAATTTCTGTTGTTTCTATTAAATAGTTCAGATCTTTCTCTATAATTTCATATTCAGCTTTTTTTTTATCAGCCAATTGGAAGTTCTTGAATTTATTTGGCGAAAATAGTTTTTGAGGCCATGATCTGGTAAGGCTAACACTGGCACTGACACTCAGAATATCCCAACTTTCACTATTATCTCTGTTTTTAATACTTTCAGAGAAAATTGCTCTTAGGTTAAATTAAATACCTCAGATCTTCCTCTTCAATTGCGCATCAAGATGTTTTTAATCGATTCGATGAAAGTTTTTTAATTTATTTTACAAAAATAAATCCTCCCCATAGACATAGCATTGCCGCAGCACACATCACGGCGTATTTTACCCTTCGCGGGCTAGTTTCCGGCCTTGTGACGTCATGCCGACATCGAGAATACAAGAAAATCAAACAATCGTGTCAATCGGTTGACTATTAAGCGTGCTAGAGCTATTTCAATTTCGGTAATGAGGGGTAATTTCGTGCCATTATTTTAATGCTTTAGCATTACATGTGTGTGACCCAAAATCTAGATATTTAGTCATTTTTTGTTCTAACTTGCATAATAATCGATATATCTCACTGAAATCTTTGGTGTAAGTAGATCCCTAGCCTAGCCTAGCTCCGCTGTTGATTTCACCCATTAAAATAAAAGTGACTTGAAGGATATACGCCATTAAAATAAAACTAAATGAATACATTAGTGATTTAGATAGGTACCCCAGTAAAATTTTCAAATTATTCCAAACATTCAAATTATAATTTCATTGGAAGCTCCAATGAATCAAAAGCAATATGCTTTTTGAATTTTTAAGATATTCCAAAAATTGAATGAGATATGTGCATTTGAAGTTTGTTGAATTTAAAAAAATTTGTATTAGTTAATGTTTCTTTATTAATGATCATATCCTGATCAAACTTCACACCAAGGTTCTTCTTCGTATACCAAATCACCCCAGCTTATCAAAACTGATATAAAAAAATTAGATCACTGGAAAATGTAGGTTTCCATGGCAACCATAATGTAATCACTCCCACCTACAATTAGGTACCCCAAACCCAGGCTGATTACTTGTTGAATATGCCAAATTCTATCAAAAAATGCTCCACTTCAACACCTTGCCAAAACAAACCACAAAGGACTTTTACAAATGTATTACAGCAGAAACAACCTTTGTTCTCTTACCTTTAAGCTGGTCTTGGGTTCATTTTATTATTCAAATAAATAAGCCTGATATAGCTAAATATAAACTACCACCAACTCCCATTTTTCACTCTCAAACCATGTAATTTCCCAGGTGGAGATGTGTCATGGTATCCCTAGTAGAATTAGCTAGTGTACATCCAATTTGTGCAACAACGCCATTTGTTGATCAAAGTACCCAGGAAAAAGGTACTAATACCCCTAGATAGGTGAGATTCCGAGCTTTCCATTCATATAAAACTCTATATGTTTTAATTTTAGAGAAAATGCAAAAAGAATTGATTGAAATTTGAAGTTACAAAAATTTCCATTTTAAGTGCTATTTTCTACTGAAAATATAATTTAAAAACCATTAAAAGTTGGTATTGAATTAAAGAGAATTTAATTTCCTGTCCAATCATAATTATCAGCGCTCATGCGAACCTATGGCGCTCATGCGCACGGCGATTTAATGACTAAAATTGTGTTTTTTTTTGGGTTTTTTTAAAACTTTTTTTTTTTAAATTTGTTTTAAAATTTGTTTTTGGATACATTATTAGTTTAAGCAGGAGAACTGGTCTTCCTCATTTCCACTGCTCATTTCCTTAGTTTTAATTTTGGGAGCTATAATTTTTTTCAAACTCAACATTTTTCATGATTTTGGTAAAAATGTGCATTCTTTCTCCTCACTTATAAAATATTTAACTGTTTTGTAATGTATGTTGTTATGGGTGTATTGAAGTATCTGATAAAGATGAATAGCACCTGAAAATTTCATCCAATTCCATTGTACAGTTTTTGTTCTGTGATTTTTCAAACTTTTCCAAAAAGCCAGTTTTTCACCAAATTTTATCACCTGCCAAAACTGGCTCTCGGGTGTTTTCAGCCTATTTATTTTAATTGTTCCCCATGGTTTGGGGCCTTGAAAAAAAATAGAGTTACTAGCACTACCCCATAGGCCCGGGATAATTAGAAAAGAATCAATTTGGGTGGCAATTTTTACCACCAGCGCACTCGAAAAAGTGCTCTGGGGCCTAATTTCACAAATGGTGAATTCAAGGAAAATGCTATTTTTACCAAGTTTGAAGGTCTATATTTTTTAAACTAGCCACCCCATGCACCTGTAACTGTATATACACTGTGTACAGACCAGGGACTCTTAGCCTCTGCCTCGTGGAGCAAGCTGGGTGATCCCTTTAAATTTTGGAGACCATCAAAAATGCTATCTTTTAGACTTTGCAGCGTGACCGATTTCAAGTAGGGTTAGTAAAATTTTAAAAGGCTGTATTTGCCTTAATACTTGACCGATTTTGACAAATGAAGTATCATTGTATTTCGAATTGCATATACTAACAGATGGAATCATTTATATCAAACTCCGAACTCATACAAAATTTCACTTGGGATACCTACTACAATATGAGTCAACTGTAGCTATTTTTAAATAATGGTCAGATCCTGATGAAATTTCACATCAAGGTTCTTCTTGGTCTGGCAAATCACCTCAGCTCACCAAAACTGATATAAAAAAATTAGATCACAGAAAAATGTTGGTTTCCATGGCAACGTAATACAATCATGCCCACAACTGCAGTTTCTTTATTAATGGTTTGATCCTGATCAAACTTGACATCAATGTTCTTCTTCATATACCAAATCACCCCAGCTTATCAAAACTGATATATACAAAAATTAGACCACAGGAAAATGTAGGTTTCCATGGCAACCGTAATACAATCACTCCCGCCTACAATATCAGTCAACTGTAGCTCTTTTTTAATAATGGTCAGATCGTGATGAAATGTCACATCAAGGTTCTTCTTGGTCTTGCAAATCACCTCAGCTTATCAAAACTGATATAAAAAAATTAGATCACAGAGAAATGTAGGTTTCCATGGCAACCGTAATACAATCATGCCCATAACTGCAGTTTCTTTATTAATGGTTTGACAACCAAACCACCAACAACCAAACCACCAACAACCCAAACCAAACACTGTTGATCTAACGACTAACGTAGCCAATGCATCCCTCGACACCCCCCCCCCCCCCCCCCCTGCGGGCCGCCCGTGAGTCAGTCAACTAGAGAATCCAGTCAAAACACATACTTTTGGCTGCCAGATTCTAGAGTTGCGATTCCAGTTGTAGTCAAGGTATGACCATTTTTAGGGCGAAAAAATGCTAAAGTTTCACATTCTCATAGTTAACATGGACATTACCGGTGTGGCAGTAAATCGCAAACCCCTGGAAATTGCACACCCCGGGGTTTGCGATTTACTAGGAAATCACAAACCCCCCCCTGGAAATCGCAAACCCCCCTGTGTTTTGGGACCGATTCGGGCCAAATCTATTCAATGCGACCATATTTAACAAAATTACATACTCAAATCGTGAAATTTCATTAAATTAACCCTAAATTCGAAGCGTTATTAAGGCTACCGCCGCATTGGCGGCGATATTAATCGCCGAACGTAATGTAAACAAATCGACGTCGCGTTCCATACTGGCGGCGGCGGCAATTTGTTTACTTTACGTTCGTCGATTCGAAAATATAACTAGTAATATCGCCGCCAATGCGGCGGTAGCCTTAATAACGCTTCGAATTTAGGGTTAAATTGGTAACCAAATAAGTGAAATTTGACCAATTTAACCCTAAATTCGAAGCGTTATTAAGGCTACCGCCGTAACGGCGGAGATATTAACAGTTATATTTTCGAATCGACGAACGTAAAGTAAACAAATCGCCGCCGCCGCCGCCGAATGGGGGGTTTGCGATCTCCAGGGGGGAAATGCGATTTCCTAGGAAATCGCAAACCCCCCATGCCCATATATGGCATGGGGTTTTGCGATTTCCTAGGAAATCACAAGTGGGGGTTTGCGATTTACAGGGTTTGCGATTTCCTGCTACACCGGCAGTCTTACCTCTGATTTCTCCATCTGAAGACTTGAATGGCTTGGTAAAATGCCTTTCAAATGTCACACAGCACTGAAAATGGTCTCTATCTGTGCTTCAGTCTGTTGTGCTTCAAACACAGATGTAGCAGTCAATGCAGTGTGCCTGTGCTGCACATGTGGTGCCGTTTTCCGACATGACTTTGCAGCTTGGGAGGTCGCAAGAAGTTGTATGAGTTTTATCGCACTGGCGACAGTGGCGCTCCCGGCGGATTCCGGGGTACTTTATTTAGAAGGAGGTTATAGAAATTTCTCATTGTTTAATGACTATATCCATGGGTCCATTGTAACTACTTTCATCCTTACCTTTGTATTGGCAGATTCATAAGAATCTCATTAATACGTCAACTTACAAGTAAGTCTAGTACAACTATCATATATTCATGAAACATTAAGTTTTCTTCCTTTGTTTTAATGTTTTAGCATCACAAGTGTGACACAAAACCTATATATATAGCAATGTGGACACAATTTTCAAACCACACCTATCTGAAAATGAATGGCATTGTTGGAAAGAGCTTTGAAAACAAATAAAATCCAACAATCGTGTCAATCGGTTGGTTATTAAGCGTGCCAGAGCTATGTCAATTTCGATAATGAGGGGTAATTTCCTGCCATTATTTTAATGCTTTAGCATTACAAGTGTGTGACCCAAAATCTAGATATTTAGTCAATTTTTGTTCTAACTTGCTTAATAATCGATATATCTCAGTGAAAATTTCGGTGTAAGTAGATCCCTAGCTGCTCTGTTGATTTAACCCATTAAAATAAAAGTGACTTGGGAGATATACGCCATTAAAATAAAACTAAATGAATACATTAGTGATTTAGAACCTAGATATTTAGACTTTTCTTTTTCTAACTTCCAAAATAATCGAGATATCTAAATGAAGTGTTCAGTGTAAGTAGATGTCTACCTGCTCTATCGATTCCACCCATTAAAATAAAAGTAAATGCATACATTAGTGACTTCTATGGATTCATTGTGACTAATTTCATCCTTACCGTCGTATTCGGATATTCATAAGAATCTCAGTATAACTATCATATGTGAAATACAATATATCCATAAATCACCTCAACCCTAATGGAAATTGACTATTTGGTGTCAAGACGGTACCAGTGCTGATATGACCTTAGATGTTGCTAGGATGTAAAACAAACAAACAAGGTAAATACAAGACAGTAGCTTGAAATACAATATATCCATAAATCACCTCAAACCTAATGGAAATTGACTATTTGGCATCAAGACGGTACCCATGCTGATATGACCTTAGATGTTGCTAGGATGTAAAACAAACAAAAAAGGTAGTACAAGACAGTAGTCCTGATATGACCTTAGATGTTGCTAGGACATAAAACAACAAACAAGGTTAATACAAGACAGTAGCTTGAAATACAATATATGGGTGCTTCTTTGCTGGTGGTCCTAATTGGTTGGTTCTCACAGAGTAACTGTTTTCTTCTAAATTAATTCCCCTTTTTACACCAAATCATGAAAAATCCCTTTGTTATACCCCCAAGAAGCAATGAGAGCAATTCAGTGGTGAAAAAATGTATGGTTTATTTTTTATAGCTAAAATTGATGCAGTTGTCACGGAATTATGACAGCTAAAAATGGGAAAAGTGATACTGTGCTGCTTGTGTTGGAAGCTACATCATAGCAGACCAAAATATTCAAACATAACTAGTTTATTTGCAAAGATGAAACATGTAAAAAGGTTAGAAACCAAATTTTAGAACTGTCGAATGTGTCTTTGTAAGACAAGGATGCTTGAAAGTGAGCATAACGCACGTTTCACGACGTGTCACGTCGTGAAACGTGCGTTCACCTTCAATTTTCACAATATTGAACAATGCAAGCTAGGAAAAACTTTGCTAATATCAATAGCATAGCACCATAGATGCGTAGATCTAAACACGAAAGTTGTTATATTATTTCTTAACATGCATTAAAAGTGCAATAAAAACTTTGTGTCACGGGTGAAACGTGCGTTATGGCAAAAAACTATTACATGATACAGAATCCAACAACAAATCAAAACTATTCTTACTATGATTTTCAAATGCACTGTGTGCATCTACACACAATTTGGTGACGTTGCGTTGATTCACAAACAGGAAGTTGTGTTATGATGCAATAACTGCGGCGTGTCACACGTCGATGAAGAAGAAACGTGCGTTACGCTGTTGTTGTCTTCATCCACTAATACTCCAATTTACCCAATTTAGAGGACACAAAGGACCCAGGTAGGTGAAATTCCAAGCAATTATATATCCATGATCAGTTCATAATGGTATTTTATAATGTAGAACCTTTTAATTAGGAAATACAATGCTCTAATCTGTTTGATGCACTCTCAAGCAGGCTAGTTTCCATGTTGTCACATGAAACGCGCGTATCATGCAGAATCACCATTTCCTGGTTAGGGACCACAATGATCAAAACCCAAGCATATGTTTAATCACAAATAATTATATATTGTACTGGATGCAATCCTTTCAAATTATTTCTCGATCCACAAATAAGTCTTTATAAGAAGAGAAGTATCGGTCAAAACATAACGTTCGTTTCCCGCGACTCGTGAAACCCGGCGCCATTTTGAATCGGATTTTGTCACACGCAACGTGCGTTACAGTAATCATTTCTGAACTGTTATGATTTCTGTGTGAAAGATGGTGACATAGTATTAACGATGGTGTAATCCTGAGTTTATCTAAATGTAATTTTATTGACTTCTATCTGACGAAAAACGATGTAATGTGATCTATATAACGTACGTTGCAAGTGACATTGTACGCTTGCAAATCTTTTTTGCTTTGGGTTTGTTATGGTTGATGTTTGTCAGTTCCTGATCTTTTATGATTCCTTTATGAAAGATGATGCTATGATATTAATGATGGTGTGATTTTGAGATGATTTTAATGTAATTTTGACCAAAAAAAACGATTAAATGTGACTTAAATAACGTACGTTGCATGTGACATGGTGTGCTTGCAGAATACTTTGTTCTGGTTTTTTATTGTTGTTTTTTGTCAGTTCCTGATTTGTTATGATTTCTGTGTGAAAGATTGTGCTATGGTATTAATGAAGGTGTAATCTTGAGATTATTTTAATGTGATTTTGCAATCTTCTATCCGACATAATACGATAAACTGTTACCTAAATAAATGTTCATCACATGGGATGTATGTGTTAGAGTGACAATTATTCGTTTGTTTTCTAGTTAAGACTGCCATGGACCGAAACATATTGAGAGTGTCAAGAAGACTCTTTGAACGGACTAAGGAGAGTGAATCAACAACTCAACCGGCTGATGTCTCCAAACCATCAAGCCAGTCCACTCCCCCGCCGCCCCCTGGCATTTCACCTTCTGCTTGGCGTCAACGTCTTTATCGGGAAAAGGTGAGAAATGACCCACAAAGGAACAAATTCCACAAAGCTGCTGAAGCCAACAGAGCAAAAGAATACAGACTGTATCAGACATATATGTCACCCAATACGAAGGCAGAAAAGCGGGAAATGGCGAATGTGCGCATCAGAAGATTTCGAGAGAAACAAAAGCTGAATGGCAACATTGGACAGAAGAACAAACCTGCCACAAGATTTGCAGTCGAGAAACGTTGTGACACAGACCGCTCACGTCAACAACGCTACAGAGCCAATTTGTCGGCAAATAAGAGGCCGCGATAAACAAAAAGAAAAGGGACAGAGCAGCTAAAGCAAAGATTACAGTGCCATCCCCAGCACTAGAAAGTCCACAAGTAACTCCAGCTGCAGTGTTATCCCCTGCACTAGAAAGTCCACAAGGAGCAGTGCTATTCCCTGCCCTAAATAGTCTAGAAGAAACTCCCACAAGCTACAGAACAAATAGTGCAAAAAGGAAGGCTGTTCGAAAAGTAATATTGTCAATGCCAAACTCGCCAAGAAAATATGCTACAGTTTGTCAGAGTCTTCGGACAACGAAATCTCCTCGTAAAAAAGCAGCTTTGGAGACATTAGGGATTGGTGTCCTTCAGGAAACCATCAGGAACCATACGGCTGCAGATGAATCTCACACAGCAATTAAAGAGGTTGTCAAAAAACTGTCCACAACAAGGGCCAAAGTGATGAGGAGGAAGAAGATCATCATAGTGAAAGCACTATTAAACAATTTCAATCAGCACAGCATCCTTCACTCTCAACTGCAACGTGACTTGAAAGTCAGTAGAAAGTTCCTTCTAAAATGTCACCAGAACAATGAAGAAGACTGCTTGGGATCAAAGAAAAGGAAGGATGCACTAGCAGACGAGACAAAGAAGAAAATTGAGGACTTCTATAACCGAGGGGACATCACAAAGGTTAACCCAACCACCAAGACAGTCAGCAAGAAGACCATGCAACCCACCAGGTACATGGAAACTACTCTGGCAGATGCCCACCGACAGTTCTGTACAGAAAACCCAGATGCTATAGTTTCATTTTCAACATTTGCTGCCTTGAAGCCTGGAATGACAAAAACATCAAAGAACATTCGCTTGAACACTTGCTGCTGTGAGTACTGTTGCAACGTTGATCTGAAAACCAAAGCTATCAATGGGTTTTGTCTCAAGAAGGGCATGCCAGATAAGGTGTTACCTTGCAAGAGTCAGCTAGCAGACATGACTCTTTGCAAGCGTCCCATTGGAAGACATCATCCGAAGCGGGAATGCCTTGACCGGGCATGTGACAGTTGTGGCCCTGGTGCTGTTTGGCAGCATATATTGCCCCTGCCCGAGCTGTATGCTGATGTGCTGGTCAAGTGGCAGAAGTGGGCCACTCAAGCAAGCACTATCATCGTCAAAAGCGGGAAGGAAAAGGTAATCAACCGCAAGATGTTGCTTGAAAAAGAAGGCCCTCTGAAGCAGCTGTTGGAGGAACTCCAAGAGGAATTAAAGTCTTTTGCAGGTCATCTGTTCACTGCCCGATGGCAACACCAAATGTATAGTGGGCTGATACGTGATGTCCCTGAAGGGTGGCTTGTGACGACAATGGACTTTGGGGAGAACTTCACATGCTTCTACCAGAATGAAGCTCAAGCAGCCCACTGGACACGAAGTCAGGTGACAATCCATCCTATTGTCACATTCTACCGTTGCCCAGATGATGATGTTGTCACAAAAGAAAGTTTCGTAATCATCTCTGATGATCTGAAACATGATTCCAATGCTGTACACCACTTCACATGTTTGGTGATGCAGCTCCTGAAGAAGAGGGGCCTCATGTTCCAAAGAATGGTGCACTTTTCAGATGGATGTGCAGCCCAGTACAAGGGGAAAACCAGTTTTGTTGATGTTTCTTTCTCAGCAGAAGACACAGGGATCCTCAGCGAGCGCCACTTTTTCGGCTCAAGGCACGGCAAGAGCGTGTGTGATGGAGAAATCGGTGTTGTGAAGCGCTCTGCTGCCTTGGCCATCAAGGCTGGAACTGCAATCATTTCCAATGCAGCAGAGCTGCACAGCTACTGTGCCAAAAAGCTGACTCTGCCCTCAGACAAGGCAACACACTCACACAACAGGCGTACTGTACTGTTTGTGCCGATGGGAGCAGTACAGCGTGACAGACTGGGCAGGACCAGCAGTGAAATCAAGGCAGTGTCTGGAACTCACACTTTGCACTCTATCCGAGGATTACGGCCATACCAGGTCTCAGCAAGGACACTCAGCTGCTTCTGCAAGTTCTGCCAGGACCCTGCTTCAGCACTAGATGGACAAGAAGCATGCCAACATCTTGACATCTGTGGCGAGTGGTCACCTCACAACTTGCTAAAAAATCAGCCTGCCAAGCGCCATGGCCGTCGTGCTGTCAATGCAGATAAAGAGCCTCCCATCACGCCTATCTTAGATCATGAGGTAGGTATGATTGGCATATTACATGTGCATGGATCTTTAATTCCTTATATTATTCTCGCCCTTATTTTCCTGTGGATATGTGTCTTATTAAATTTGTCTTGGAATAACTTAATTATCTTCTGATTCAGTTTTCACATAAAAACTGTTTTTGTGTTACACAAAAGTTTTCCTTTTGAATGATAACACCATGCCTTGATATTACAGTTACCATTGTTGGTGGAAAATGATGCACCTACTGACTCTCCAGAGATCATCTTGGACTCCTGTGTTTCTGATACACCAACTGAGGGAAGACAGTCTGGAGAATGCAACAGCTCAGACAGGTAATACTAATAAATTTGAAATCTACTTTATTTGTAAGAATTGACTTGAAAAGATATCATGACTGATTTAGTGCTTGCAATACATTTATAACACATTGTTTTATCTTCCTCCCACACCTACATGCATGCATGTATCACAATTTGTGTGTATACAGGTGCCTTTCTAGTTTAGGTGTGATTAAACAACCAACTAATCTTTTTTGTTCAGATTCCCATATGGCAGCTGGGTGAGGGCAAAGCTGAACGTCGAGGGCTGCAGTCGGACAAAGTGCTACAATGGAATGGTAACTTGTTTAGACAAAAATATATAATGTATATTAAATATAAAAATAACTGATTAGTAGTGGACTAGCATTGAAGAGTTTGAGGCAGCATACTAGGAACTACATTTTATTTTGTCCTTCCATTCCTTGTTTTTGTGTTGTTGTTGTTTTATGTCCTAGCAACCATTTCTTTGACTGTTGCTTCCTGTCTCTGAATGTGATGTGTTCTGGACTGCAACTTATATTGTGATTTCACTTGTTGGCTCTATTCTAGGTTCTGGACTTCAAGGCTTCATCTGGGGAAGCACAGATAAAGTTCCTGCGGGGAAGTCTGAATGGCTTCTCATTCCCCGCAACTGATGACATCGCTTGGGTGTCTGCTGATCTGCTTACAAATCTAAGCCCACCATCTACTGACCGCCGTGGCGTGCAGCTATTTTTTCTGGGAAAATAAATATTGTTTGATGTGAAAATTTCATTTTGTTTTTCATGAGAACAGATAAACAATTCAATTTTCATGTTAAGTTTCAGTCAGTTCACATAAATGTTATCAGTCACGACAATATATTTGTTTACATAAGCAAAACTTGTAACACTCAAAAGCCATACTTGCATACATGTAATGTGTAGAAATAATACCCTTAACAAAAACTTCTTTGTTTTGCATACTTTTAGCAATTTCTGAGCCAAGTTATTATTGAGTGTCACATGAAACATGCGTTATTTGTCACATGAAACATGCGTTACAACTCCAATAACATCAGAAGTTATGGAAGTATTCCAAAATTACTTTGAAATATGTCCACAGCATCAAAAACTAATAAGAATGAATACCTTTTCATGCTCTGTGGTGTTTGTTTGATCTTGAAGAAAAAACTTTTCCTTTCCATGTCACAAATGTTTCAGTGTTACAATTTTTTAAATCCTCTGTTCTACTCTCAAATGTACGCACCCTCATAAAATTGCACTTAGTTACTCCTAGTGAGTGCAGTTCAAAACCGTACTAGGAAATAATAAGGGTCTTGTTTTAAATCTGACACTAGGCGGCTTTTTGTGTCACACCGAAACACGCGTAACGCTTTCCACTTAGTCATGTTCAAAGCCACCCCGACTTGCAGTCGGGGTGCAAACTGCTTTTCTTTTAATTGTGCCTTAAAATAGGATATATGTGGAACACAACAAGCCTAACTAGGATAAGCTGTGACGTATTTAAGTTTTTACCCCCGATTCCCCCTTTTGAGGACCACCAGCAAAGAAGCACCCATATCCATAAATCACCTCAAACATAATGGAAATTGACTATTTGGCATCAAGTCGGTACCCGTGCTGATATGACCTTACATGTTACTAGGACGTAAAACAAACAAACGAGGTAAACTTACAAGACAGGCACAAATGCATAATAAACACTAGGCAATAGCTTGAGATACAGAAATATGTTTATAAATTACCTCAAACAGAATGGAAATAGACTGCTTGGCATCAAAACATACAAAGCACATGGTGTGTAAACAAATCCCCTCAGCCAATGAGATTCCTTATACTGGGTCATGTGACCTGTTCCTGTAGTAAAACCTCAAGATGTAGGCCCCACAAATCTCCAATCATCCACCATATACAAATATATTTTGTCATAAAACACTTTTTTTTTAACATTCTAAGATAATTGCATAACACTATAAATATAATGTATTAGTTTTGTGTTTTGTGTGCTCAAAGTGGGTTTAGTTGAGTCATAAATACAGGGCATATTTGTGGATTTTCGGTCATCATTGAATTGATCAATCTTAACACTGAAATTTTGGGGACCTAGCAAAGTACCTTTTCGACCTAGCAGCATCATGACGCTTCACACAATGGTCAATAAATAACAGCTTTAAATGTCCATCTGCTTTTAAGAGCTACCCAAGATGTATAGAAGGTGGAGTTTGAGTTGAAATCAAGTCAAATCTTCTGAATGTGCACAGGCACAGAAAACGTGAACGGATTTTCAAACTGTCAACATGAGGTTGTAGCTGAACATTTTATCTATGCCATAGGCTGAAAGTCATGGGCATACCCCCTAAGAGCCAATGAAAAATAAGCACTTTGGGGCACCCCTCCGTTTCCAAAACGATTTTCCCGGGAACAGATATTTGGCAGAAAACGGCGGTCGCGTAGCACGCGGACGTGCACATACCTACTATATATTTAATAATTTAGTCATTTTTTTTCTAACTTCCTAAATAATCGAGATATCTAAATGAAATGTTCAGTGTAAGTAGATGCATATCTCCTCTGTCGATTCCACCCATTAGAATAAAGGCAAATGCACACATTAGTGACATTTGTGGATTTCCGGTTGTCATTGATATGATTGATCTTATACCACTGAAACTTTGGGGACCTAGCAAAGTACCTTTTCGACCTTACAGCATCATGAAACTTCACACAATGGTCAATTAATAACAGATTTAAATGTCCATCTACCTGTTAAAGCTACCCAAGATATACAGAAGGTGGAGTTTGAGTGTTGAAATCAAGTCAAATCTTCTGAATGTGCACACACAGAAAACATGAACGGATTTGCAAATTGTAAACATAAGGTTGTAGATGGACATTTTATCTACATCGTAGACTGAAATTCATGGGGATAGCATTTTGGGGGATCCCTCTGCAAGCATTTTGGTGGACCCCTCTGTTATCAGAACGATCTTTCCGTGAACAGACATTTGGCAGAAAACGGCTGTCGCGTAGCGCGCGGACGTGCACATACCTACCTATGCATTTAGAATACTACTACTAAGTACTAACCTAAGTATTAGATTCAGTATTGAGTATACTAGTCTACTGTGTGAGTGTTATCCGTTTTAACATCTAATCAATAATTAATTTAAAAGCCCTTTAAATTAAAATGACACCAAGATTATGAGAATAGCCAAAACATGATAAACAAAATAGATCATTACTGTAAGTGTAATGATCTATTTTGTTTATAATGTTTTGGAGACTAGACTAGTCACTAGTACTAGTAGTAGGTATGTCACTATGGAGTATGATATAGGTATGTGCCAAAACGCCGACTAGCGGTGAATATTTTCTTACAACAAAACTGCTCCAGCCAATCACGCCTTATTTTTGGAGTAGTCTAGAAAAATGCCTCTATGATTGGTTTGCATTGGTCAATCTTGAGTATTCCTAGTCTATTATTATGTAGTATGGGAATCGCTTTACAGTAGGTATGTGCCAACAAATTTCAAACACCTTCAATAATAAAACAAAAGGCACCACTGGAAAGAGCTTGAAACACCATTTAACATGACACCAAGATTATGGGAATAGCTGGAGTATTAAGGAAGTTATGGCCTTTTCCAACTCTGAAATTGGTCATTATTTTCTTTCATAAAATTAAGGTATAAGCACTAGATCTCTGTGGCCGAAATTGGTGACTTTTATGGGAAGATGCATGTAATTTCTTTAATAATTGAGATATCTCCACAAAATTTGGACTGAAGCTAGATTAAGACATGTTCTATTGATATAATTCAATAAAGTGACATTTGAAAATTAAGTGACCTGACACAAAAGTAAAGTGTCCTGAAACAAAACATTTCTGTGACTGAAATTGGTGAAATTCATGTACTTTCTTTCATACCGCCTCGCGCCAATTCTGAGTGCCTCGTCACAATTTCCCCAAACTCAACAGTATATGAGATTGGCTACACATTCCAGTTAACTTTTTTTAAATTCCAGATTGATATAAAAGGGTGAAAGTTTTGAAGTTATTATTGGAATAGCAAAACTTCACCAAATTGAAATATTGTTAAAATAAGCTGTAAAGGGATTCCCATACTACATAATAGACAAGAATAATCAAAATTGACCAATGCAAACCAATCATAGAGGCGTTTTTCTAGACCCCTCCAAAAAAAAGGTGCGATTGGCTGGATCAGTTTTGTTGTAAGAAAATATCCGCCGCGAGTCGCCGTTTGCGCACATACCTATTTACAGCTTAGTTTTAAAATATTTCATTTTGGTGAAGTTGTGCTATTCCAATAATAACTTCAAAAGTTTACTCAATTTCAACATGCAAATTCACCCTTTTATATCAATCTGCAATTTAAAAAAAGTAGACTGGAGTGAGTAACCATTATTAATCTTATATACTGTTCAGTTTGGGGAAATTGTGACGAGTACATCAGAATTGGCACGATCAGGAATGCAACCGGTGTGACTTTTTCTGAGACTCGCCTCTGCCTCGCACGACTCGGCGTTCACGCCTCGGCGTTCACGCCTCGGCGCCAATCAAGTTACCAATTTCGGTCACAGAAATCTAGTGCTTTTACCTTTATTTAATGTAAGAAAATAATGGCCAATTTCAGAGTTGGAAAACACCATAACTTCCTTAATACTCCCCCCCCCCCCTATTCCCATAATCTTGGTGTCATGTTAAAGGGTGTTCCAAGCTCTTTCCAGTGGTGCCTTTTGTTTTATTATTGAAGGGGTTTGAATTTTTTTGGCACATACCTAGTCAGTATGTGGCAAACAATTTAAAACTCCTTCAATAATAAAATGAAAGCCACTGGAGATCGAAAAGGTTCAGAGATGTGCAACGAAATTAGTTGCAGTTATAAAGGACTTACCCTATGAATAAAGGCTTAGGGAATTGAAACTTCCTACCCTTTCCTACAGAAGGAAAAGAAGTGACATAATTGAAGTATTTAAAATTATGAAAAGTTTTGATCAAATAGATATGAACCAATTTTTCATCTTGAATAAAAAAGAGAAGGCAGTCGGGGCCATACTCTCAAACTAGTAAAACCCAGAGCCATTTCAAAGTTAAGGCAACACAGTTTCTCAAACAGGATCATAAATATATGGAACAGTCTCCCACAAAATGTTATTGATGCCGAGTCAATAAATTCATTCAGGAATAGATTAGAAAAAGCATGGGTTGATGATCCAGGGAAATTTGACCCCTTATTCACCACATGCTACTAATTATTTCCTGTGTTGCTTATTTACTTGCACTCAAGCAAAAATAAGAGACAAATAAGTGTTCACACTTCCTGTCTACCATTCGCTATTTCACTGCTGGAAAGAGCTTGAAAATCCCCTTAAAATGACACCAAGATCGGTAGATCAGCTAAAATTTTAAAACACAACAAACAGTATGAATTTAAGCTCTTTCAACAGATCTTGCTGAGACAAACTCAAATCTGTTGTAATTTTGAAAATATCTTAAAGTTGCATGGTCCGATGGCGTTTGAATGTTTGTCTTATTTTTTAGATAACTATATCAAAGTGATCATTGTGAGCTACTAATCATTAGTCTGGAGTCATTTTGATGAAAAATGACTAGTTTTGAAGCAATTTGAGCTGAAAGAACCCAGAATAATTTCGACAAACTTGCCAAAACTCCTGTGGCTATGACCTAGATGGTCATCTCGCGGTCACCACGTGATGTGAGATGACCTACTAATCCTGGAACCTGCCAGGGCTGTAGGTAGGTATTTCTGTTTGGGGTTAGAACATTCTGGGAATGGATTAGTGGCATAGTGCTTGTGTCTGTCTGACTATGTATGTGTGTTTCTGGGTATGTATGTGTCTGTGTGTTTCTGTCTGTGTGTATGTGTATGTATGTGTGTGTGTCTGCCTCTGTGTGCGCGACCAGACTGGATGGCCGAATGAGTTAGAGCGTCCGTCTCCCGTGCTGGTAGATCCTGGGGTCGTAGGTTCGAACCCTGGTCAAGTCAAACTAATGACTTAAAAATTGATACTTGTAGCTTCCTAGCCAGGCGCTTGGCATTATTAGGACAGGGCAAGGACTTGTGTGCTCAGTGTCAGGATAATGTGACTGAGTGGGATACTAGGTCATGGTGCTGATGGCCTGGTTTCCCAGTGGGACAGCACTATAAGGTCACCATGAGTGCGCACTGTCACAAGTCTGTACCCATCCTGATATGACCTTAGATGTTGCTAGGACATAAAACAACAACAAACTGTCTGTGCGCGTCTGTCTCTGTCTGTGTGTGTGTGTGTCTCTCTGCAAAGTCAGATTGGGTGTATGTGTGTCTATATGTCAGGTGTGTGCATATATCTGTGTGTGCTGTCTGTGCATGTCCGTCTGTGTGTCTATCTATGTGTGTGTGTCTGTCTGTGTGTGTATGTCTTGTGTGTGTATGTCTTGTATGTGTATATCTGTGTGTATGTCTGTCTCTGTAAAGTCAGGTCAGGTCAGGTCAGGTCAGGTCAGGTCAGGAAACACAGACACATCCACCTCATTTCCCCTTCCCCTCTATGGCCCTGCACAGTAGGCCTACTTGGTTGGGAGGAGGCTAATGGGGTCACGAGATTGGCTTAGTTGGTTAATGGCCTCCCTGCATAATGGGTGTTTCAAAGTGAGTGTCTAAAGGGGTGAGCTTATAAATTCTGTATATGCTGTCCCAAATCATTAGCTAAAACACCAGTATCTAAGTTGGATATCTGCGATCAAATGTAAGTAGTTGTTTTAGTTTTTGACAAAATTATATTTCATTGGACAATGCAACTTTAATAGGGGAGAAAGTTATGGTATTCCTAATGTCAGCTTAATAAAAGTTAATTGTTAAATTTAGTCTGGATTCACCATTATAATAACTGTGACCCATGTCACATTGTTACAGCATTGTATGCTCTAAGTATTTTGATTTTGGTATTTTTATGTGTATTTTCGTTAAGATTGGGTTATGTTCTTTCCAGTGATATAAAATTTATGAAAATATTCCAATGCAAAAGTACTTTAATCATGGCCGGAATCGTGAAAATGCAGGAATATTTGACTATTGACATGGTGACCGACGCGCCCCTATCGCAATCTGACATAACTAAGTCCAAGATTATGAGAATAAATAGCCGACTTATGGGAAAATGCATGTAATTTCTTTAATAATTGAAATATCAAGATGAAATTTGGAGTGATGCTAGTGTAAGGCATGTTCTATTGATATAATTCAATAAAATAACATTTGAAACACAATTAAGTGACCTGAAACATTACATTTCTATGACTGAAATTGGTGAAATTCATGTACTTTCTTCAAAAATTGAGAGATCTTGATGAAATTTTCAGTGAAGCTAGTTTAATTCATGTTCTATCAATACAATTCAGTAAAATGACATTTGAAACCAAATAAGTGACATGAAAATAACATTTGTGGTTAATTAGTGAACTCCATAACCATTTGTTCACAACATACTCCATAAAGGTAAATCAACAAATCACGATCAAGAGTCATTCTCATTTATTAGTTAAGCATAAGATCATATATAAAGATCAGCTGTCAAGGCAAAGAATGATACGACATAGTCAGTAGCATTGTCATAATACTCGTTCTCTGACAAATAAGCCACCACATACTTTTTTAGGTGAGTCTCAGAAAAAGTGATAAACACTAGTGCATACCTGTTGCATGACTGATCGTGCCAATCATGATAAAGTCGTCACAATTTCCCCAAACTCTACAGTATATTAGATTAAAAATGGTTACTCACCACAGTCTACTTTTTAAATGTTTCAGATTGCTATAGAAGTGTGAATTTGCAGGTTGAAATTGAGTGAAACTTTTGAAGTTATTGGAATAGCAAAACTTGACCAAATTGAAATATTTTTAAACCAAGCTGTAAAGGGATTCTCATACTACATAATAGGCTAGGAATACCCAAGATTGACCAATGCAAACCGACCATAGAAGTGTTTTTCTACACCCCTCCCCAAACAAGGTGGGATTTGCTGGATCAGTTTTGTGGTAAGAAAATATTCGCCACTTAACCCTTTCGGACTTTGGTACGGAATAATCTATATGAAAATGAAAAGTCATTGTGACTTCAGTACATGATTTTCCGTACACTGGTTTAATTGTAACATAGCAGTGAATATATGGAGACTGCACATGTTTGGACCGTCCTACATGTTTGGACTGTCCCATTTCTTCATATATGGAGACTGCTTCCTAACGGGTAGTTGCTTTTGATAGTGGTTGGAGCACATGTTTGGACCTTTCAACTTGCTGAGCTTCTAGTTCTACAATATTGACCAATGGCCATCAGTAAGATTGTAGGATTGGTGACTGTTGTGTCTGCCTTTATCCTATATTATATGTATTGTATTCTTCACTTAGCTAGTTGGGTAAAAGCTTATAACACTTTACCCTTCAGTGGATGACTTTTAGTGTACTCCTAGTGGCAACTGATTTATTTTCTGACGTATTTCTTATTGTCGCTTGTGCACATATATGATTGTAGATAATAAGCCACATCAGATCTAGCAGTGAAACTTGTTGACTCTTCTAAGGTGTTATTCTGGATTGTGAAAACAGTATTTTTATACAATATGGAAGCATTTTTTTTTTTACAATCATTTTAATATTTGTATTCACACCGATTTTAAATTTTCATTTATTTTTTTTAACTCGTTTTCCATAGTACCTTACATTAGCATGTTTGTAAATATCATAATAAAATATACATGGCCAGATAGGAAATTAATCCAGCTTTCAGAAAATGTATAATGTATTGGATCTTATTCCCATGACGTTTTTTTTAAAACATTTCCCCACCTTGGAGATGAAATATTAATGTTCCTGAAATAAATACATGACCTAGGCATTGTTTTGATTTTTTTTAAATGTAAGTCTGAAAGGGTTACGGTAAAGCAGTAGATTTCTGTGACCGAAATTGGTATTTTATGGGGAAATGCATGTAATTTCTTTAATAATTGAAATTTGGAGTGAAGCTAGTTTAAATAGTCACCTGGACATTTTTTTCAAACAAACCAAAATGAATCAAGTTCTTTTTTTTATCACCAAGATGCTGCAAAATGATGCGCAAATATACTTCATTTGTTATAATAGCTTTATTAGAACCCAAGATATGACGCTTTAAATGTGCAGAAATCAGACCGCCTATATACCTATTTCATATGATGTCAGCCTAGGTATTTAGGTCAGTGCGCGCACTGCTTGGCTGCAGGACGTCATACTGCAAATTCAATGTCTAGGTTAGGGTTCTCCATTTCTATTAATTTTGAATAAAATTGATGTTTTGCACTGCGCATACCGGCAAACTCGATGCATTGTCAATGGCCGTGAGCAATTGTCATACAGAAAAAGTTAAATATCTCAAACTCCACCACCTAGAAACAAACCGCTTGGAACACATACAGAAAAGTGTTTAACAAACATTATATTAAATTTATATGGTTAGGGCCCTGTATTTCTATTAATTCTAAATAAAACTGACGTTTTGCACTGCGGGTACTGGCAAACTCAATGGCAGTGTCCCTTCGTGCTGCAGCCAAGCTGCGCATGCATACACAATGTTTATGAACATTGAAAAGGGTCTATATACCTATTTCATATGACGTCCGCATAGGTATCTAGGTCAGTGCGCACACCTTTTGGCTGCAGGGCGACAAACTGTCACCCTGCAAACTCAATGAGCAATCTTCATACAGAAAAAGTGAAATACCTCTAAAACCACACCACCTAGAAGCAACCCGCTTGGAACACATAGAAAACATATTCAACAAATAGATTATATTAAATTTATACGGTTAGGGTTCTGCATTTCTATTAATTTTGAATAAAATAGACGTTTTGCACTGCGCGTACGGCAAACTCAATGCATTGTCAATGGCCGTGAGCAATCTTCATACAGAAAAGTTGAAATATCTCTAAAACCACACCACCTAGAAGCAAACCGCTTGGAACACATATATAGAAAACATATCCAACAAACAGATTATATTAAATTTATATGGTTATGGTTCTGTATTTCTATTAATTTTGAATAAAATAAACGTTTTGCACTGCATACCGGCAAACTCAATGCATTGTCAATGGCCGTGAGCAATCTTGAATTATCTTCATACAGAAAAAGTGAAATATATCTCTAAAACCAGACCACCTAGAGACAAACCGCCTGGTGCACATATAGAAAACCTATTCAACGAATAGATTATATTAAATTTATATGATTAGGTTCCTGCATTTCCATTAATTTGGAATAAAATAGACGTTTTGCACTCTGCATACCGGCAAACTGAATGCATTGTCAATGGTTGTGAGGGCAAGAAATTTGGTGTTCGCATGCCCGATCAGAGCTAGATTTTTACGGCGGAAGCCCGAGCACTACTTCTCGCGTTGGAAGTAACTGAACTATCCAACTACACTAAATATGTAAATAAACATTGAAAGGGGTCTATAGGCTATAGTAAGTAGCATTACGAACTGTGATAAAACTGTGACACTTGACAAGAAAACCTACAATGATTCAAAGTACTGCTACACTGTTAATTTCCAAGGTAATGTCCCAAAATCTTCTAGCGACATTCACACATATAATTGCATAAATACACCATCACTTAAATAGTATATATATATATTTTACCTCGGTATAAAGCCTCAGGCTAGGGAGAAGGAAGCCCATCCGGGTCCAGCAATTAGCATAAACAACTCACGACGGGAGGACGTTAGTTGAGTTGCTCCGACAAACTTTGTCTACAACAAGCTAAATAACTGTAAGTAGTAATCAAAACTAGATATGAAAGTTCAGAACTTTCTTAGGTCCATTTAGGACAAGATTAGTGTTTTTATCAATACGGGTAGAACAATGCATTGCTTTGTGTTACGAACCGAAACCTTTGTTCTATCGACACCTGTTTACACACGGGTAGAGATGTTGGCATTGTCACATCTCCTGTGGAGATTCCCTCGGACCCTAATAGAGGGTGTTGTTGGGGATGATCCTCTTTTTATAGACTCCCCAATATTTATTTGAGGCGTACCTCTGAGTTTCATAGCATTTTCTCCAACTTGCTGGCTCAGAAGCCGTGGGAGGGAGAAGTGTACGGAACAGAGAGCGTGGGAGGTCCCAGAGGCCTACCCCTCATATGGTTGGTTTCGATACCACACACCTACGACAATACACTTAGCTTACCACGCCTGTACTGAGAACGGTGTAAATATGTTACTGAATACCACTTAGATGTTAAACCTGGCGTCACTTTTGTGTTCACGTTGAGTTGATTCCGGTTTAAGTAACAATTTATTTGGTTACAGACTACCAATGGCTACAAAGCGAAACAAGCCACCACCGGCTGCAGCGGAGGGGCATGCGCCCACGGGCTATGACTCATTGCTAGGGTTGACGGCACCGCCGTCCCCACAGCCCGGTGCAGACGTTCCGTCTGACAGGGAAAGTGACAACGGGGCCCACTTATCCGGTAGATAAAACAAAGCACCGACAGGTACACAGGCCCTTCCCCCTGGATATTAAAATCCCATATTAAGCCCTGCTTTTGCCTATCTGTCGGATGTATCGCAACAGCGCGGTTAGCATCTTTTAGGTCTACTGTGGCGAGATAATCCCCTTGATTCATCATGTCGCCCACATCATCCACACTCTTATAATGAAATTTTAATGCCACTTTTCAGTGAATTCATTTATTGACTTCCCCTTCCCTTTCGGCCTCCTGCAATCTATTATTCCCCCCCCCCCCCCACACACACCTCCTTAGGTATACAGAATATATTATGTACACACTGCAGTGTGTGCCTGGTCAGGGAAATCATGCGTTGTTTTATTTCGGACCCTAATTTATTTTTTATTGTGCTCTCATATATAGGGTTGCCGATTCTTTTGAATTTTGTATCATATTCTGCCATACAGTCAGTATTAGTCACATGGAAACGAAATACTATTCCCCAAAGAATATACATCCAGTCTGGGTCTGAGTCTCCCCGAAGAAACAGCTCGCATATTACTGGACATGACTTTAGCTGCACGAGGTTGCCCGCTATGTAATGACTACAATGGCATATACCATTAATGCAATCCTTCATTACATTAATTACTGTCGGCTCGGCTTCTGGCACTTCCCTAATGTGAAATTTCCAATAACAACAATCTGCTTTAATAGTTTCGACGTAGAAAATATCGTCTTTACTGGTATTACTTATACATACCCAATCATTTGCTTTACTGTTAACTTGGCTATCTGCAATATTCTCATTATTTCCTCGACCATTAGGTATCACTTTATCAGGCCTATCATTAAGGTTTAGTTTGCATGTTAATAGCACATGTAACACTGTTAGCAAGAGTCCCCGTTCGACTCAAAATTACTCAACCTGGCTTAGATAATTAGGCGCACACGTGGCGCTGCATACCGACTGGTCACCCAAGTGGCTTATTAACACGTTTGGGGCGCCCGGTAATTCACCATTTGTAGCACATGCAACATTATTTAGATTGCTATTTGGTCATTGGCTGTAAAGCAAGGGGTTATTTGGCAGCTCACTATCAATACATTGTTGCTCGCATACCTTGAGCGACATTTTATCCAACGTCACTGAATTTGAATTTGTGGCATTATGCACAGGACGATCTAAATGTAAATCAATTATGTATTACTTAAGGAGACTGTTCTGGATGTCCATCAAATAAAATTTTGTCTTCGCCGCTGTACATATAACTAGTGAATCAAATGTCATAACAGACGCCCTGAGCAGGCTAGACACCACGGGCATGGAGACTATCATCTATACGGCAGACCCAGATAAAAGACTCTATTGTAGTATTTTATTCAAGCAACCATTCTCTTTACAGAAATCAATAAGCTCAAAGCAGAGCAGAAGGAATTTCAGCTGAAATACTACGTGCCAAACTCCTTGTCAACAAGGGCGGTTCAAATCAATAAGTATTTCTCTTTTGTAGATGAATCAGAGATGAAAGACCTCCGCGGTTTCGCGGATTTCCGACATTTCTTATATCCACCGATTAAAGTTAAACAAAATCCCAAAAGATGGGATGTATATGACAACAGTTCGGTGGTTCGAATCCTGTTCTTATATGACCTTAGATGTAGTTAGAACATGAAACCTAAGCAAGAAACTGTTAGATATTGGTGATAATGCAATCACAACAAGGCTTAGTTCAGACCTGACATCCGGTATTTTTCCGCGATTCCCTGACAATGCTAAACCTATGGGAGAATATCAGCATTTCCGCTTTTTTTCCCGGAGACCACTTTCATCCTTGATGAATTCTCGGAGACACACTCTCCTTTACCATGCAGCTCAATGCAAGTAGCGCTGTATGCTATGTGGTTAGCCAGAACCTTGAAGTACTCTTCAATAATTAATTAGTTAAGCGGCTTGAATTATTTCCTTAAAGGCCAAGGATCGGATCAGATAGATTACATGGATTTCATAATCTCGTCCACCCTGCGGGGCATTCGTAGAGAGTTGCGAGACACGCCTAGTCAGGCCATTCCATTGTTACCAGATATGTTAAGACACATATTCTCTTACCTTACCATGAATTCGGCCCATATTGCATGGCGGGTGGCCGTTCTATGCAGTTTCGGAGGATTACTAAGGAAATCGAATGTCACTTTCTCTGAATCAATGCTCCTCCGGAGAGACTTTAAGTTCAACCGTTGGGGCATGTTAATGAAAATCCGTAGGTCAAAAACAATACAGTTTAATGAGAGAGCCCTGGATATCCCAGTGTCCAGAGTTGGACCTATGTGCAGTCCACTGGACAGAAATGCATTTTTCTGAACGGCCTATCGCTAATGACGCTCGGGCGTTCCTGTTACCAAATGATGACGGTGGGAGCTCACCTTTGACGTATAAAATATATCAATTTACTCTAAAGTTGTTTGGAGGCCGAGCAGGCCTCAATATTGAACTGTTGTCATCTCATTCATTGCGTAGAGGGGGATGTACATACCTATCTATGTGCGGAGCAACCTTGGAGGAATCCAGACCAGGGGGTACTGGACTGCTGTATTTGAGTACTTTAAAAAAAAAACTCACGATACGTATCATGAATGATATGAGAGTAGCAGCAAAGTTGGCTCCACAAAATTAATCAGAGTTGGGTTGGAGGGACCCAATCTGGGTCGATTGGCATATTTAGTCTCTGCCAGAGAACTATTAAGTAGAACTCAGACCAACTCTGTGTTTGTCTATCCTTATTTTAAGTAGTGGCTTATGTGTATTATAATGAATTATAATAATATAAAGAATGGAGCTTAATCCAAGGTTTAATTATTATTCATTGTCTTTTGTGCTATTGATATTGTATGTATTAGGAGTCGCGCACCCACCTTGATCGGCGCGCGCGAATGGGGCGCCATCCACGTAGCGCGGAAAATAACCAAATCGATCTCACTTCGACTACAATTTTCCTTTTTAGGTGGAGCATATTTAGTCTCCGCCAGAGAACTATTAAATAGACCTCAGCCCAACTCTGTGTTTGTCTATCCTTATTTAGGTAACTCTGGTATTTTAAAAGCTATAAAGCATTTATTACCAGATTTCATGTGTTGCAAAGTGATTTCTGGGATGTCAATTTTAACTTGTAGCAGCCATATAGGGTTTGTATTTAATCAATGTACGCCCCTAATTAATCCTAGTAATAAGGATTTACATCACCCATGGTTTGTAGTACTTAATATAAAGTATATAATAAGTATATTTCAATATTCAATTATTTTTTCTAAAGGAAATTTAGCTAATTTCGAGTGAGGTTTTGGTGGCCATCTTGGATTTATGTCCACCATCGTGGATTTGTACACTCCTAATTAATCCTAGTAATAAGGATTTACATTACCCCCGGTTTGTAGTGCTTAATATAAGTATATATATAATAAGTATAATTCAAATTTTTTTTTATAGGAAATTTAGCTAATTTTGGGCGACTTTGGTGGCCATCTCGGATTTATGTCCACCATCTTGGATTTAGATCATTCCATTCAAAGGTTGAGTTGACAAGAATTCTGAAAATATATACTTTGTTATAGGTAACCTTGGTATTTTAAGAGCTATAAAGCATTTATTAACAGATTTATACATAAAAATAACACCACCCCGTATCACTCAGTTTTCCTGTTGTCAATTTCCATGAAAATGGACACTCTTAGGCCACGTTTTGGTCTATAACTTTTGAATGAATAGAGATAGAAAGGTTGAATTTGTCAGAAGATGCTCAATCAGATTAGGCTATTTGGGAGTGGCCATACCAAATACATCTATTTGCTGTTAAAAACCTTACATAATAGACGAGGAATGCCCAAGATTTCCCAATGCAAACCGACCAGAGTAGCGTTTTTCTACACCCCTCCACAAACCAGGTGGGATTTTCTGTATCAGTCCTGGGGTGATTTTCACATGTCCAATGCATGGGGCCAATGCATTTTCCAGTATGTAATGGTCAAAAACAATTATGGAAAGAGTAGAGGAGGTATTTAGTTATAGAACTTTGGAGGGATAGATATGAAAGAATTAAGGCCTAATGTGACAGTTAAAAAAATAGCCAGCATTTTCATTTAAAAAATATGGTGTTTTAAGCGCATGAATATGGAGAATGTGGACTTTTCTACAGCCTACTAGACCTTTATTTTGCATAGAATATTCCCTGTTAGTCAATGAAATAAAGGGAGACTCTTACTTGAAATAAATGTATATATTTTGTGTATCTAAATCTAATATTCCATGGTGATTAAACTGGTTCTGAAGAAAACTGTTGTGTCCCCTGCTTGTTTCCTGATTGTTTTGTCAGTGAATATGGTATTCTGTGAATACCAGAGCTTCAACAAGAAAACCCTTGGTACTGTTGCATGTGCAAGCATATTTTGGAGTACCGTGACTAGTAATATGATTTTCGTACTAAGCTGTATGAAAAAATTTATAAAATTGAAGGCCCATATTATTTTTGTTGTCCCCTTCTATTCTGTTACGTCCACAAATAGGGAAGAAGATAATCATCATATGTAGTATTTAGGGGATCACAACATAAGAATTGGCTGTAATGCTTGCATTGCGTTTGATTCGCAGTGAAGGACGAGTACTCCCCCGGCTGCTGGCCGTTTGGGTTGCATAACCCCCCCCCCCCTCCTTTCTCCCTTATAAGCGGCTCCCCTGCCATCCATCTCCACGCCCTGCCAGACGAACTACTCTACATTTTCTCTTACCCTATAGGGCGGAGGGCTCTTCGGGGCCCCTCCCGTCACATGACATTTGACACTGCCTCGTGCACTTTATTATCTTTGTACATTGTCTTTGCCCCCCTCATTGTACATTGCCCCCCCCCCCCCCCTCACTTTACATTGGTCGTAATGCTCGCATTGCGTTTGATGCGAGGAAAGGAAGAGACCCTCCCCCCGCCGCCCGGCTTTCTCACCTTCCCTGTCATCCCTCCCTCAGCTTTCTCCCACCTCGCCCTGCCCCGCCGCATTCTCACCTTCCCCGCCTGTCGCCTTCCCGCTCCTTCCCTTATAAGGCCGCCCGCCAGCCTCCCTCAGTCACTCGCCATCCAGCCGTCCTCCCTGCTCAAGTTCTTTTCTCCACCCACCCACCCAACTCATCCTGCAAGCCAGTGGAGGGCTCTTCGGCGCCCCTCGCCATGAACACTCAAAACTCACCCGGAGCTCCTTAGTCCTAAGCTTATTTTCACCGCATTGTCTCCTTGTACATATTTTGTCTTTTTTCCTTGTTGAGGTGTTTCAATAAAGCGCCTCTTTTTCCCAACCCCGCCTTGCTTTCTTCCTTTTCGTGCATCAATAAAGTGTGCCTTTTTCTCCACCCCTGCCTTGACTTCCTCCTTCGCTGCGTATCAATTGTTTCATGCAATAAATTTTCTTAAATATTTGTTTTGATTAATACATCAACAAGTGTGGATTAATAAGTCCACACTTGGGGCTGGCTACTCAATTAGTTCTTGTTTTTCTGACAAACTGGTAATCTCAACTATCTTTTCCATCATGTTACCAGTATATATATGGACGAGTTGGCTGCTCAGCGAAACAATTAGGAAAGTACACACTATTGTTTTTTTAACGTCACACTTTGGCCTCATTTACCATGAAACGACCCATATATATATATTATATATATATAAATATAGTAATGTGTATTTCCCAATGGTGGACGGCCAGCCTTATCAGTGATTTTCACTTGTCCATCTGAATTGTCATGTGTCCCGGACAAGCTCTTATTTTGAATGCTGCTATGGATTTAATTAGTTTAGAATATGGTTAAAAGCGGAATTAAATAGCTAAAACTAGGTTTTGGATGAGGGCTTGGCGGGGGGGCGGGGGGGGGTCAGATTAAACTTAGGGGAAACGGGTTTAATCTAGGGTTTTTTCCACGGTCGTGGAGAGTCGTTGGGCGGGGGGGGGGGGGGGGGGGCTGCCCAACCCCGGTAGATACAAATAGCTGTCTTTAAAAATAGTGTGCTGCCTCGTGGCTGTAAATCATGGTTCTACACAATGTCAATTCAAACAGCTAAGTTCTGTAGAACTAGTGATTAACAGGTTAGTTATCATAGCAACTAGGGACTGAATGTTTGATAAACCACACTGCTACTCAGTGGGTGTGCTGAGTGGTGACCCGGAACGGGGTTATAGACATTACATGGGCTTCAGGAGCGGGGGGGGGGAGGGGGGCGGGGCAACTGGCAACTGGCAACTGACAAATTGGTCCAGCCACTAAAGCCCTGGAGCTGAGAGGCCTACGCTGCATTTCCCACCTAACGTCCTTCTATGTAACATGATAGGTACCTGTTATTTTACTTTCAGCGTAATAGCCGAGGCTACCATTTTGCCAAACTTTACTATGGAATACAGGAGTATGACATCGCAAAGAGGTAACTATCTACGTTGATATAATTTTCATGCATCGTCTAACATAAAGTCTCCGATATCGTATTTTAACGTATACGTAATAGACGAGTTCATAATTCCGACTGCGCATGTGCTGAAAACGGCGTCGACAGCAAAACAAATGTCCACGGCCATTGAGTTTGCCGATACGCGCAGTGCAAAACTTCGATTTTATTCTAAATTAATTGAAATAGAGAACAATTTGGCATAAACATGGGTGCACGCATGCAATTAAAAAAACATAAAACAATAACTGATGTCCATTTTTATTTCTTGTCCTAAATATTAAAATATGTAAACAAACTTGTTTCAAAGAAATATATGACCAATGTCTGATCAACCGTCCCCATTTCCTCGATCTACAGATGTTATTAACCATAGGATATAAATAAGAACATGACTAAAATAATTAAAACCGACTGTCTATAGTCTGAGTGACCAGATTTGTTTAAATTTAAATGCAGATGGTATAAGATGTGCTGATTAGATTGTGAATCCAATGCTATATATATATATATATTTTAGTTTCAAACAGGAGCTGAAATGAACTGAAACTAACAGCTTTCACAGCTTCACTTATTGTCTTAACATGAGCCTTCGTGTGGTTTTATTTTGCTGCACAACATCCCACAATGCACCACACGGCTGGAATTACGAACCCTCCTATTATCCTAAGTTATGGTAGTTCTTGCTTGTTTATGGCTTTTTCTGGTAAATGGTTCTTTTGTATCCATTAACATTTTTAACCAGGTAATTTGTGGGGGGGTGGGGGGGGGGTCTCCCGTTTTTGGAGATCGTGGGATCCAACCCGTGGGTTCGAACACTGGTCGAGTCAAACCAATTACTTAAAGATTGATACTCGTCACTTCCTGGCCAGGCGCTCGGCATTATTAGGACAGGATAATGTGAGTGAGTGGAATATCAGGTCATGGTGCTGGTAGCCTGTCACAATGTGGGGGTGGGTAAACAAAATTATTGTCCTTTAGAATGGCTCATTCTTGTATGGGCTTTTTGCTATATCTATTTTTAAATTTAAGAATTATCGTTATAAATCTAAGAAATACCAAACTAATCTAAGAAAGCTGACACTTAAAAATACGCATTTTAAGATTTGATTTCTTATATTTTCTGCATGACAACCTCTTTAGTATCACTTGGTCTAGTCTATTTGCTGAGGTACTATCTATAGGTACCCCAAACACAGGCAGATTACTTGTTGCAAATGCCAAATTCTGTCAAAAAATGCTCCACTTCAACACCCTGGAAAAACAAACCACAAAGGGTTTTTACAAATGTATTGCAGCACAAACATTTGTTCTCTTACCTTTAACCTGGTCTTGGATTCATTTTATTATTCAAAGGAATAAGCCTGATACAGCTAAATAAAAACTGCTACCAACTCCCAATTTTCACTCTCAATCCATGGTAATTCCCAGGTGCAGATGTGTCATGGCATCCCTAGGAGAATTAGCTAGTGTACATCCAATTGGTGCAACAACGCCATTTGTTGATCAAAGTACACAGGAAAAAGGTACTAATACCCCTAGATAGGTGAGATTCCGAGCTTTCCATTCATATAAAACAATGTGTTTTAATTGTAGAGAAACTGCGGAAGAACTGATTGAAATTTGAAGTTTAAAAAATTCCCATTTTAAGTGCTATTTTCTACTGAAAATATCATTTTAAAACCCTTAAAAGTTTGTACTGAATTAAAGAGAATTAATGAAATTATTTTGGACCGGTGCATTTTTGTGCCATTTCAAACTTGTTCAAAATTGGGCATTTTATACCAGATTTGATCACTTGCCAAATTGGGCTTTGGAGCATTTTTGATCTATTTCTTTAAACCCTTCCCAAGCGTATGTGGGTCTGAAAGAAATAGCAGTGATAAGACTCACCTAAAGGTCAGGGAAATATAAGAATATTTCAACCTGGGGGCCAATTTATTTTCACAAGACCACCTCCAAAAGTGCTCCAAAGCTAAATTTTATAAATGACAAGTTTAAGGAAACTGCCATTTTTAGCACTTTTGAAGATCTATATCTTGAAATGTAACCAATTCATACCACTAGATCACTATATTTTCGTCATACAGGCCATGCATTAGCAGGAAAAGTCATTAGAAGTGAGATTGGGTGATTAGTTTTAATTTGGGAGCTATAAAAAAACGTTATCTTTTTAGCTTTGCGCAGTTTAAGTAACAACCTAAAAACGTCCATATCTTCCTTAATATTAGACAGATTTTGACAAATGAAGTGTCATTTTCTTTCAAATTCAATATCCTAATCACTTGGGATACCTATGTGTTAGTAGTACTTATTACCTGACTGGCCATGTGCACAGATTTTTGCTACTTTTGAAGAAATATATAAAATCATTGGAAAATTAAAATAATTCACATCTATCAAAGTGTATTGTATATAGAATATGATGTAAATAAAAAGAGCATATTCAGTACAATCTCCAGATTTCATGGAATTATCTTGTACATGTGTTTTTCTTAGCCATTTCAAACTTTCTCAAAATTGGGCATTTTTTGCCAGATTTGATCATGATCATTGTCAAATTAAAATAATTCTCATATTTCAAAGCGTATTGTAAATATTGAAAATAGAAAGAGCGTATTCACAATAATAAAGCCTGAAGATTTCATGCAATTATCTTGTACGGGTGATTTTCTGGGTAGTTCTAAACTTGCTCAAAATTGGGCATTTTACCAGATTTGATCATAATCATTGTAAAATTAAAATAATTCACATATATATATATATATCAAAGTGTATTGTATATAATGGAAATAGAAAGAAGATATTGAGCCTAATAAAGCCTGAACATTTCATGCAATTCTCTTGTACGTGTCATTTTCTGTGTCATTTTAAACTTTCTCAAAATTGTGCATTTTTTACAAGATTTTATCACTTGCCAAATTGAGCTCTGGAGCATTTTCTATAAACTTTTCCCAATCGTATGTGGTCCTGAAAAAAAATAGCGGTGACAAGACTCACCTATAGGTCAAGGAAAACTAAGAATAATCCATCTGGGGTGCACATTTTTTCGACAAGCCCACCTCCAAAAGTGCTCATATCTTCCTTAATATTAGAGCTATTTTGACAAATGAAGTATCATTTCGTCTCAAATTAAATATCCTAAAAGATGAAATCCACTAAATTAAGCTCAGACCTGATTTTAAAAATCACTTGGGATACCTACTATCTATCTTTGTTGTGCAGATACCTGGCAGGTTTCCTGAGTCTGCGTGCCAACGTTGCTCCGGCATACAAGCTGATGGGTCAGATTCATGACGGCCTGGGAAACCCGGACATGGCAGTGGCTGCCTACAAGCACTCCCTTGACCTGGATGAGCGGCAGAGAGATGTGGTCATTAGCAGTGAGTAACAGCCATGAAAGACCTTGTATTTTCACTGATAGATGTCGTCAGCAATGAGTAACAGTGAGTACCGGTGTAGCAGGAAATCGCAACCCCCCCCCTGCAAATCACAAACCCCCCCCATGTTTGGCAGTCTTTATCCTAATGAAAACATCTTTGTAGTAGTCTAGTTTGTAATTCCGACCGCACATGCTCTGAAAACGACCTTTATTCACAGAAGTCGCCACTGTGGTAGAATGGCCAGGTAAAGAGTAGGCTGGTTCAACTTCCAGTACCCATGTTTTCCACTGGGTGGTGACCTCTGTTGAAACAAAGGCCAGGGGACCAGGCTAGGTAAAGAGGGGCAGCAATATCCTGGTATTATCCCTCAGTTTCAGCATCGGCAATGTAAGCAATGTCTTTAGCAAAATGGCCTTTTAATTCCAACTTCAGTCACTGCATACAGTAAATAGAATCATTTTAATATTCCAAATTCTTATTATGCATGCACCAAATATATCAATGAACCATTATTTACTAGTGTATTAGTTGAATATTAGAAGATACTACAAAGCATGGGGGGTTTGCGATGTCCCTGAGGTGAGGGGGGGGGGGTTGTTAATAGAAGAATCAAACTGGCCATGCAGTACATGGTTGAGATTAAGACCAACCGACTGAATCCTGTGCATGGCTACCTTTTCCAAAACATTGAGTCCCTTTATGATGCCAGACTGAAGTTCAATCGTCCACTCATGCTTCAAATGAGGGCTTACTTTGAGGCTTTGGATTTGTTGCTAATCAGCAAAGTCTTGAAATGTCCCCCATGGCTGCTGAGGAAGCCATCAGTCATCCTCTGACTTGTGGAACTCAGGAAATCTGAGACAGATCCACTAGCGTATCGCAGTCTGCACAGATATTCAACACCAGTATTGAGACCGCTTCTCTATTTACACTAATGGTTCCAAGGCCAGGTAGCTGCTGCAGCAGTCTGCCGTGGCTACTAATATGGAACTTGCATACAAGACCATAGCTCAATTTTCACTGCAGAAGCCTGAACCTCGTCAATGAGTTCATCAAGATTGTCAACCCAAATTTTTTTGTCATTTACAGCATTTCGTTTTCTTGTCTCCTGGCTGTTGTAAACCTCAATACAGACCACCCTTTTATGATAACGGTCATAAAGAAAACAGCTGGCATGACATTGATCTGTGGTGGGTGTCTGGCCGTAATGGTATCCAAGGAAATGAGCATGTTGACCAGGCTGTGAAATATGCTCTGAACTATGACGTTACACAGTGTCTGATACCCCACTCCGATCTGAGACCACTTTTTTCACTCACATAAAATTATTATGTCAGCATGAGTGGGATGACAACACAAATAACAAGTTATACAAAATCATCCCATCTGTGGGAAAACCACCAGACTCATGCGGGGGTCGGCAGGACCAAGTGATTTTTAACTGTTACAGCCAACCATGAATACTGTGATAGATGTGGTCGTAAAAGACCCTTGTATTTTAATTATTTCCCCGATTGATTTCCTCAGTTCTTACTTCATCTTCCGAATACCGGAAGTTAAGTATCCGGGGAGAGGATAAGCCCGCGCATGCCGGAAGTAGCCTCAGTTAGAAACTCGGCAGCGGAGAAGCAACAGCGAGTTGGAGGAGGATTACCCTTATAAAAGGTAAGTTGACCATAGGAGGATGAGTTGAGTCGTTAAACACAGGTGATATTGTGTTAAGCGTTGTGAGGTTATAGACGTGTGGTTTACTTACTGAAGTTAATCATGTGTCACACCGTGTCTTTGCAGAAGACGGTGACAGTAAGACTGCGGGAGTCGGTGGTTGACACACTCTCGGCCGATTCGAACACGCGTGAAGAAGCGAAAAGTAGACGGTGTGGTCGCATGTAGACGGTGTGGTCGCATTACTGATTGAACAATGGCTAAAATGATGACCGTTGAAGATCAACTACCTATCTCGCTACATGCATTAAGCGAGTCGGAGACCGAGTCGGTAGAAATTACGAAAGCAAAGCCGAGGCCAAAGAAAAGTAAAATGGCGGGTGACCTAAAAACAAAGACGCGGGCTAAACAGCCAGATCTAGGTCAAGTGCAAAACGGAATCGACATCCTCTAACTCAGAGATGGCGGATTTCAAGAAAATGTATGACGAGATGGTTATTCTTAGGAAGGAAGCTAATGATTTTCGTCTAGAGTCAGAACAAATGCGTGATCGAGCGAGATTGGAGAGCGAGCAAGACTACGCATCGCTTCATGATTTGGCAGAAAACCAAGATGGCGGAGCGTGCTACTTTGGAGACGCTGCTGGCACTTGGGATGAATACGAGGAAGATGGTGATGGCTTTGAGGGATATCAACAGTTGGATGTGGATGACGATAAGGATTCCATGTTGAGCACAAGTGAACAGTTGTTAGCGTTAAAACTAGGCATGAACGTTCAGAAGGAAATGCCTACAAACACGGAAGTGAAAGAGCACATGAGTAAAGTTTCGCCGTTCAGTAGTTTTAGACGGCCGCCACCGCCAAAGCCTTTGCCGTCTGAGGCGGCTCAAGACCCGCCAACACCAGCGACTACGGGGAAGGGTGATAAAACTACACCGACAGTAAAGCCAAGGCCAAGACGTGAGTTTAAGCTGGACACTGCCCTCCGGGAAGGGGCACTATTAACGGAGTTACAAGAAGTGTACAAGAAAGTAAAGAAAGCGGTGACACCTCGGATAACTATAAGTGAGAGTATGGCTGGCGCCATTCACCATTTCTACGGCGGCACTAATGAAGTCGGAATGAAACACCTTAAGACGATTAGAGAAATTTCTAGAAACTACACCGGATTGGCGGATGTTCCAGCGGCAAGGGTACAGGCCCTAAATGAAGAAATTGGGTTTGCAGAGGGCAGGAAGGAGGGAGAGTGTGCTCTCCTGACAGCAACAAAAGGACATTATTCTGCAACGGGGATCGGCGGATCCAGAGTTAGACGCACAGGGAACACATATGTTAAATGCGATCAAGTTACTGGTGGCTACCCATAGCCAGGTGAGTCTGGACAGAAAGCTGAGTGTCAAGAAAGTAGTTCATTCGAGACTGGGGAAGGAACTAATACAGCCTAAACGGGATGTGTACGGGGATCTTCCGGAACCCACGGAATACCTACTCGGCGAGAACCTGGGAGACAAAAACAAACAGTTACTGAAGTCAGTCAAGGCGTCGGATAACTGCATGAACAGTTACATGGCGTACCGAGGGAAGCGTAGGACTGGGTTTGACCAGCAAGGACGTACTGGTGCACCTTACAACAGATTCAGGGGAAATGGAAGATTTAGACCTAGAGGTATGAGAACGGTGTCAAGCTGGGGCTCAAGGCAACAAGCACCAGAGAAAAGATTTGGCAGAACAAATGAAGATTATGCACTGTACGGGAACATCCCAAACTCCCTGAGGGGAGCGACAGGCAGGGGAACCCTGGGGCGGGGTTTTCCGAAGTGAGGCACCCTGTCCAGGTGGGTGGACTTTACAGACTTAGGATTGGGTAAGACAACCCTTTTATTTATATATATATATAGGTTTTTAATTTTAGATAGATAAATAGTTACAGCAAGTTGCTTTTCATATCTTAAATTGCTTACAGTTAAGCTGGTAGGAATGTCTGGATGAGGTTAATAAATTGGTGTCATTAATAGAAATTAAGCCAAGTTGCATTAGGAGGTACCAAAATGTATATAAAAATGTTTATAATAACGCATGATGATTTTGGCTGGAAATAATAAGTCAGACTAAAACTGATGGAAATATAAGCAGTCGATAAGCAGTGTGTTAAATTTACAAACAATTGCTAGGTACTCAGGTATACATACTTTTGTTTGGTTTTTAAAAAATTAGAGGAAGTTGAGTAAAAACTTCCAGTCATGATCCCTTGGCCAAGGGGGATAATATTAAAGTAAAGGTGTGGTGCAACAGGAACACACATTGGGGGGAAAAAACTCGAGTATGACTCCTTCTGTATTTTTATTCTTTGGTGGAACAATACAGAGAAGTGGGAGGTAAACTAAGGGTTTACACTGAAAAATTTCACCTACATAGAAACAGTAGGGATCCATAAGACCTTAGCTAACGAATAAACGAATACCCGTCTGAATAACTGATGAAAGAACAGTAATTCCTTAACTGAGATAGTGAGAGGGGTAGGAAGGAAGACCAACCCTCAGTACAGGTCTCGGTTAAAGGAGCACACTAACAGGCTAGGGCCTGAAAGGGCGATACAAATTGTTACTGTATATGGGGTCATAGATATGGATTTATATATTTATTGTATATAAATAATTTGCAACGAATAAAGAAAAAGTTGAGAATATTAAGTCACTAACTCTGGGACTTTAATTACAGCCTCAAACAGAAAGTCGAGGGCAGCAGACAGAAGGACAGGTTGGGGGTGGACGAGATCGTGAGGGACGATCGGTTACAACAAGAATGCCCAAGCCAGCGGAGAAAGGAACACGGCGGGTGGTGGACTCGAAGGAGGAGAAGCCACTGTGGGACAGGAAGACGGTAAGAAAGAGGAACTGCGGACAGCGGAAACGACCCAAGATAGAGGGAGTACCCCTCCTTGCCAGAACTTTAGAAGGGTATGACATTGACAACAAAACCCTTCAGTACTTTAAGTATACTTGGCGAGATTCGACCAAAAAGAACTATCTCACACACATCAATAGATGGGCCCTGTGGGCATTAGAACAGGATGTAAAAATTTTGAACCCCACCATTGGAAACGTACTTAGATATTTAATAACGTATTTTGAGACGGGTGTGGGGTACGGTGCAGTAAATGCAGCCAGATGTGCATTGAGCTTGATTTTACCAAGATCAAACGGGAATACAATAGGTGAACACTACCTAGTGAAGTGGATTTGTAAAAGCTGCTATGAGCAGAGGCCCCCACAACCCAGATATGACAGCTTCTGGAGTGTGGAGGTGGTGTTAAATTGGATCGTAGGTTTACAAAACAACGATAAGATGAGCTTAAAATTCCTCTCTTATAAGGTTACTATCCTACTGCTTCTAGTGTCATCACAGATGGGGACAGACTATCTTAAATTTAACGGTGGATAGGATGAGAATAGAGGAGGATTCAATAGTATTCAAAATGAGCAAGCTTTTGAAACACAACCAATTAGGACAACCTCTAGACTCGATAAGATTCTTTTCTTACCAAACCAATAGAAAATTATGTGTAGTAAGAGCGATAAAACGTTATATAGCTAAAACAGCAAGAATTAGAAGGCAGAATACACAACTCTTGTTGTCCTACATAGGCCCACATGAGCCGATTTCGAGGGCAACGTTAGCACGTTGGACAATTAATGTTTTAAAGCTAGCAGGCATTGATACAGAGAGGTATAAAGGCCACAGTACAAGAGGCGCGTCAGCCTCTACGGCAAAGGCCCTAGGAGCAAATCTCAACGCAATTATGCGAAACGCATGCTGGAGAGACAGCAAGAGCTTTGCCCAATTCTACCATAAATCAATAGAGGACCCTAGCGCAGTACAACATATTATTCTGAGCAGGGTTAGAAATAGAAAAGCCCAAAAAACATAAGACTATGTAAAGGGCACGCATGGATGAAGGTGAGATGCCCATACATATGTATATAAAAAAGTTACAAAAATTGGTTACATTGTTAAAGTATAAACACAAGTTGTCAGAAAGCTGATTTAAACACAAGTTGTCAGGAAGCTGACTTAAAGTCAAGAAGTTGTTACAAGTGAAAGGTTAACACAAAACGAAGTTAATGCCGGGTTGTAAATGTTAAAATCCGGTCATGGTTGAAGTGATAAAAGTCACGTAAATTACGGTTTCAAGTATTATAGATGGTTACAGAGTTTACGAAGTAAACGGTGGATGCTAAATAATAATAATAATAAAAATCATTTGCTGATGGTAAGAGATAAAAGGTTTATTGAGTACAGCTTGATGGACCATAAATGGTACAAGTTTGGTTTTTAAAAAGTACTAAGAAGGGCAGGTTGTCTAAACTTGTCAGTCATTAGGATTAAGTTTTTAAAAAGCACACAGTGTTGCAGTCGTTGTAATTGGTGAGAACAAAATAAAAAAGGAAAGAATCCAAGTTGAAAGTGTAAAAAAGCTTACGGTTAAAATTATTGACATACACACACACAAATGTACACGTATGCGAATACATGTTGCCTGAGGGCATAATAGAATTATATATATGACTAATATATGTGCTGAGGCACCTCAAAGACGAGGAAGGAAGGAAGGAAGGAAGTTGAAGGGAGGAGGAAGAAGCAAAAAAGGTCGGGTCACAAAAAAACCATGCTTCAAAGACTCTCCCCGGATACTTAACTTCCGGTATTCGGAAGATGAAGTAAGAATATGATAGTTATACTAGCCTTACCTGTAAGTTGACGTATTACTGAGATTCTTACGAATCTATGAATACGAAGTTAAGGATCAGGGGCCCGCCCACCCACGTCTTTACATGGAAAGAATACCCGGAGTGTTACTCGAGTATAAAAATTGATAGATCGGGTGAAAAAGTAAGGGTACTTATGAGTAGGGGGTCCTGATCCTGGTTAGATGATGTTAGGTTTTTTGTTCCCCTCCAACTACGAAAACTGAGGCTACTTCCGGCATGCGCGGGCTTATCCTCTCCCCTGATCCTTAACTTTGTATTCGTAGATTCGTAAGAATCTCAGTAATACGTCAACTTACAGGTAAGTCTAGTATAACTATCATATTATGTTTTATTGCACAGTGACCATGTTTCCTAAGTGTTCACCATATTTGGTCCTGGTTTTATTATGGTCAACCTTGGCCTCACTTGAGGGTTTAACCAGGAGTGAAGGATGTCTGTGTTAGCTGATTTCTAGGATTTTCCACAAAAAAGCTGAGTGTCTGGTGTGCTTAGCACTGCAAAAGAAGCATGTAAAATTTACCCCAAGTTACCTTTCCTAATTGTAACTCCTCCCTGAAACATGTTTGTTTGTTTGTTGTTTGTTACGTCCTAGCAACATCTAAGGTCATATCAGGACCAGTACCGACTCGTGACAGTACGCACTCATGGCGATTTTATAGTGCTGCCCCACTGGGAAATCAGGCATCCAGCACCATGACCCGATATCCCACTCAGTCACATTATCCTGACACCGAGCTAACTAGCCCTTGCCCTATCCTAATAATGCCGAGCACCGGGCTAGGAAGCGACAAGTATAAATTTTTAAGTCATTGGTTTGACTCGACCGGGAATCAAACTCGCGAACTCCCGATCTTCCGCACGCGAGGCCTGTGCTGTACCGATTCGGCCACCGCGCCCGGTCCCCTTAAGCATGAATAACTGGTCTAACCCTTCATGTATTGGCTTCGTTAGCGCTGGCACTCGGCCTGCCGCTGGTTTCAACCGGAAATAGGCTGTCCTCATATGACCTTTAATGTTGCCAGGATGTAAACTCCAACAAACAAGCAAATAGCTGTAGGTAATCCAAGGGCTCATGCAGGGCTCATCCCCCTCCTTTGTATTGTTCCAAGAATCTCAAAAGCAGACAATTCATGGAAACATAGTCTAATAGACCTTATTCCACGAGCCTAATAGACCTTTTCCGTGGAATATGCGGAATGATTTGCTACCCACAACTTTAGTTCTTCCACTGTGGTGAAGGGGTAGAGTCAGGGTGAAAATCGTCTCTTGCTGAGTTTTGAATAAATTTCGAAAATGTGGCGATCTTGTTTATATCATATGGGTTTTAATATTAGTGTTGTTCATTGATGCTTTTATCGGACTATACGGTTTTAAGTTAGTATTATGTTAGTGTAACCATTATTTTTGACCAAATGTTGGAAGTAAACTTGCTATACACTTAAATGGGTTATGGCCTCTTAATATGCATTTCATCTGAACTATGGCAGTCCCATGAATATCGTTTTCTTCACAATCCGAACCTGTTCGTAAGGACAGGAGAGGGGGTAAAAGCCATGCTTTGTATATTGCTTTTCAGGATATTACATCGGTAAGATTTGATCAGTGTTTTTATGTTAGGATATGGTGAGGAAATTATTACTGTGGTGAAAGTATAGATGCACATTGTACCACTGTTATTTAGGCAGTGGTACATTTTCATATTGACCTTTTAGATTCATTTACTTACTAGCCCTTTAATAATCTGGTATACATGTATCTTTTTTCAGTTTGTGAAATTTATTGCAGTACAGGTGTTGACCCAGATCGTGCCAAGGTACGTTGTATTTCAAATGTCAAATTGATTAAATGATCAATTTAAAGAAAATTAAGTTGAATTCATATTCTGAGTATTCATATGTAGGAGAACTAATTTAAATCCCTTGTATTTCACTGTAGGGAACTAAATTGATTTGATTTGCCTAATGTTATGTATGGACCATCCCATTTTCTCTCCTTGATTTATCGGGAAGAGACTAAATGGAATTGTTTTATTGAAGATGTTTTTTTACCGCTTTATTTATATGGTGGTTATTTTGGAATGGTCTTTTATTTGATTATTATTGATATAATTAGTTTGGTTAATTTCAGTACTGGGCAGAACGAGCAGAGAAAATGTGTCCAGGGCATGCCGTTATATTCAAGCTTCGGGTAAGTTATCATGTAAAAGTCTTCATTGTGGGGTCTAGATGTGTCGAGAACACTTCTGTGCCCCAGAAAAGATTGTTGTTGCCATTTTCAATTATGTATACATGTAATACTATATACTTTACTCCAGAACTGGCTGGGTATAAGAATAATAATTATATCAACCACTTAGTGGTGCCACTCTTGACCAGACAAAAAGACTGTCCTGCATAATTATACGCTGAAATGGTTTCCTAATGAACAATTTCATACCATAATTTAAGTGTCATTAGGTTCCTGACTCTATAACGAATAGACATGTATGCGTTTGGATACTAGAACAAGGTTAATCTGATAACAAAAACACTTACCTAGAAACAACTGTTCTGGTCTTGAGTTTTGCTAATTTAATCGAAACTGGAATAGCCAGGAGCTCAAATATAATCTCTGATTAACTATCACAAAACGTCAAGGATATAGATGTTAGCAATTGGTCAGTTCGTATCTTGTTTCGATATGACCTTACATGTTGCTACGGTGTAAAACACAAACGGGAAAGCAGGGAGTGATTGATGATAAAGGGGAATTGGCGGAATGAGCAATAATAGTGGACAGTGGAATGTTCTCCAGGGACAGTCTGTGCTGACTGATCAGAGAAATAGAGCTAGGATAGTGCTAGGAGAGTAGTGGATGAAACCTCTGCGAATTTTTCCTGATTCCCTGACTGCTAACATATGGGATAATATCTGCATTTTCACAGAAATTTCATGATGTTGGACAATGTAAGATAATTACTAGGATATGGATACTATTATTGAATTAACTGTTCTCGATTATTTACAGCAAATTCATTCAGATAAAATGTTTGTAGGAAAGGATGGTGGGGAAGGCGGATGAGAATAGCGCCGAGGAGCTGGAGGCTTTGATTACATCCGAACTGGTAAGTTCACCTACATTTAATACGGCCCCTCTATGGACTCTAGTATGTGACGAACTACTGGCCTGCTCTACCTGGCAGTTAGCTTGTATGCTATGTTTAAAGTACTGTTTCCCTGTGAGAAATGGTACATAATTATTGAGTTAAAAGCTCCTCATCATCATCATCATCATCAGACGGGATGGCCGAATGAGTTAGAGCGTCCGCCTCCCGTGTTGGTAGACCATGGGATCGTGGGTTCGATATGACCTTAGATGTTGCTAGGATGTAAAACAACAACAAACTAAGAAAAAACATCATCAATATCCTCCTCCTCCTCCTCCCACTCCCACACCGACTCCTGGTGATAACAGTTGGGGCTAACTCTTCCCCCGTGCATGCTTTGCTGTTGATGCTTTTTGCGTGTTGCAGGTGAAACAGCCGAAGAACCCCGAGCTACGTGCTAAGTTGCTGCGCATGTACATGGAGACGGGCCGGGTGAACGAGGCATACACGCACGCCGTGGAGGTGGAGAACAAGGGCGCCTACCTGGACAGCCTGCCCTGGTGCAATGTACTCCTCGAGGTGCTCGAGGTAATGTCACTAATAACGGATTGTCACGTGTCTATAATAACCACGGTGTGCGCAAATTCAGCTTAAACCAGGAATTTTAGCTCCACTTTTTGCTTTGTAGGGTCAATTCCTAGGTGTACCAAGCCAAATACTTTGGAAGTTTATTCTTGTCAGAACCTTACCTGGCGGAAGGGCAAGGACAAGGACTGGCTGGTTAATCCGGTCATGGCACTGACTGCCCAGTAGGGCAGCATTACAATTTACATATAACTCTCATGAACATTGCCAGGTAACGCATTTTATATCCCAATCACACTATGCTTGCCATCACCTGCAGCCACAAAGTATCGCACTCAGTGGTCGGGGCATTTTGGTCGGGGAACATCGCTGACTGGTCAGCTACCAGTCGGCAACCATAATACTTCTCGTCGAGCACTCGGCGACTGCCATCATCTACAAAAGAAACCACTCATGTCGGCCCATGCCACAGACCTGGAATTGCAAATGATGTAGACTCTTTCAGCGACAAAATAAAAGAAGGACTAGGGACAACCCCAGTTTGATATATATATGCATGTCAGCAAAGTTGGCGACCAATCGCCGATCGGTTGACGACCCGCTAACCTCTTTCCCCCTCCCGGGAAATTCGGCCGAGCCAACCGGTCACCAGCCCTTGTTTTTGCTGTCTTTTCTTTTTTGCATTGATCACAAGGAGGTCGCCTGCGACTGGGGGTATTTTGGTCGCAAAGTGGTCGTAAGGTCGTCATTACTCTTTTTTTTGTTTCAGGGATACCAGAAACAGAGTGGCAACACAGCAAACGGTGCATTCCATCAGCACCTGTTCACAGTTCATTCGCGTCTGGTCGCCCTCAGTCTAGAAAGTGCAAAGATCGCAGAGATTGCAGGCGCACTTTACAGGTAAAGTGTTGCACCTGATCATATGTGCGTGGACATATCCCACTTTGCATCACAATTTAAATACGAAATTTGAAATGTCCTGATTAACGTGAAATTTAGCATGTCTACATGTGGTCTCTTTTCATTTGTGATGGTCCCTGTTGTTAATGGTGACGAATAATTTGATCTTTTCTGTCGCATTGTATTTGCCTAGGTTTGACGAGAGCATGGCGACTGTGTCTAAGGTTGCCGTCTCTGGGCCCATCTGGGAAACCTTCTGTGCATTAACTGAGGCTCAGTACTACAGCTACGCTGGGCACCTTCTCCTCAAGCGTGCCCAACAGGTGAGTGTCCTCAACAATCTGGGACGCCAGGCTTCAGATGGAGGGGTGCGGGAGCAACAAGCATACCAAAAACTGACATTTTTCGGAGGGAAATGCTAAAAATTAGAATTATATGACAACAGTTGGTTAGTTCGAATCCCGTTCTTATATGACCTTAAATGTTGCTAGAACATGAAACCCAAACAAGAACCAGTGCGTATTGGCGATAATACAGTCACAGCAAGGATAGCTGAAACCTCACTTCTGGCTTTTTTCCGAGATTCCCTGACAGTGCTAATCCTATAGGGGGGGGGGGGGGGGGGGGATCTGCGGTTTGTCGTCGATGTAAGAACTACAGCTTGGTTCTGCTGGTGGCGACATGGTCTTGGCTTAATTTCTGAGTTTTTTGCCGGTGACCACTTTCATCCCTGTGCAATGCCGGACCAAATCTCATGGGTAGAAGTATGTATTCCAAGTGGCTCGCTAATCCACCAATAGTCGATGCACAGAGCCATACAATTCATCATTTTCAATCTCTTGGTGTGTTCTAAGTTGTTCATCAATTCAAATAAAAACTAAATCAAAATAAAGATTTGTTTCTTCTAGCTAACAGTACCATCCACATTAGAATATCACTTTGCTCAGCTGCAAACAGAAAGCATATTGAGGATAATACATTCTGAAAATTTCATGCACTTATCTTGTAAGGATTTTTATCTGTGCCATTTCAAACTACCACGAAATGGACATTTTTGCTAGATTTCATCACAATCATTGTAAAATAAAATAATCCACATCTGTCAAAGTGTATTGTATGTCATGTAAACCGAAAGAGCATATTGAAGATAATACAGCTTGGAAATGTCATGCAATTACCTTGTATGGGGCTTTTCTGTACCATTTCAAGCCTGCTCCAAATTGGGCATGACATTTTACCTGATTTTTATCACTTGGTAAATTGAGCTATGGAGCATTTTAAACCCTAAGCATTTCCCAAGCATATATGGTCGGTGACAACTCATCAATAGATCAGGGAAAAATCAAAATAATTTAATATGAGTGCCAATTTTGTCCACAAGTTCACCCCCAAGTGGTCCAAAGTGAAAATTGAGACTTGGTGAAAGAAAGGAAATTGTTATTTTTAGCATTTTTGAAGATCTATATCTTGGAATGTAGCCACTTCATACCCCTGGATCTTTTTATTCTCATTGTACAGGCCATAGATTTGCAGGAAAAATCACTAGAAGTCCCATAGGCTGGTTACTCTTAATTTTTGGGGCCATCAAAAATGCTTCATTTTTAGCTTTGGGTGGGACCAATTAAGTAACAACCTAAAAAAGTCCATATCTTCTTTAATATTAGACCGATTTTCATAAATGAAGTTTCATTTATTTCAAATTAAATATCCTAACATGTGAAATCCGTTAAATGAAACTAAAGACTTAGGATACCTAGTAGAAGCAATAAAGGTGGTGGTGATGTGCTAAATTGTTTCCCATTTTGCAATGCAGGACCACATCTCGTGGGAGGAAGCAACGAACATGGCGGCGATGTGCTACCTCGTTAGTTACTCTGTTGCCGCACCTAACCTCCAAACCCCATGGGTCGTCAAGGCGACTCCCGAAGAACAAGCACGCTATAGTGACTGGCATGACTCAGCCTGCTTCAGGCGCAGCGAAGCGGGTAACTTGCGCAACTATATTTTTGAAGCATATGTAGATATAGATGCCTGGGTTGTGGTGGTTTTCATGTCTCCTTATGTGCAGCTCTGGATTCTAGGTTTTGTCGTTTCTGAGTACACCTTGTAACTTCACATTGCTACCGTTGTCTTTTGACAGATTTTACCGTCTTTTGACACCTTTAACCATTTCAGAATTACATCTGGATATTTATGTTAGTATTTAACTGACGAATACATTTTTTTTATGAAACCCAAAGTGTCAATAAATCCGGCTCGTCGGGACTATCGGGAATTTACTGACGGCACTGATTCGTTCATCAATGGATCAATCTTTTTTTTTTGTTCTTTCTTGAAAATTCGAAAAGATGATTAAGATCAAATATTTCTCCACTCTACACCAGTTGTTGAATTTAATTGCTAACTAGCATTTCTTTTTATTGGTCATTGCCAAATCACTAGTATTCCAGCCATTCCGTATATCCATATGATGTATATAATTTGGGTATGGAAACTGATTTAGTTTTTTCCTTGGAATAAAGTGTGGTTTTCTAGTATGCCTATATATTTGTCTATTTATATCTTTCTGGTTCTTGATGCCGTAGTACTGTGGACAATCAAAGTGTACGATTTGTGCATCTGTTTAAAAAAAAATACACCCTGTTTTAGGCGACTTTGAACTGAGTACCTATATTGGTTCAACATTCTCCCTACTATGCCTTCAAGACATGTGGACTGCTCGCTGTTCGGTAAACAAACAACAAACAAAGATCAAGACATGTGGGTGTGACATGGTTTGAAATTGGGGTTGTGTGTACGCGTGAGGATTAGGTTGGGTTGGGTTGTCAAAATTCCTAGTTGCTGAAGATGTATCAGGCTGTCCACTTTAGCGGTGTCAAGGATTGATGGAAAAATCACTGGAAGTCAGTGTTTTGTGACCAAAAGTGTTGAATGTTCTTGAATTTAGATTCTTGGTTCAAATACCCTCGAATGTTATTGGATTTAACTGTATGCTCTTGAATCTGGTGACCAACTTCCTTTTTTGATGATCACTGATTATAACATATGTCACATAATATTTTAAGATGGATTTGTTGTGACAAATTCCTGTCAATGAATCGTTTTCCCAAGATTATAAAATTTTTGTATCAAATTGTTGCATGTCACCTTAAAAATGTTCCTGAATCTGGTGGCCAACTTGTTGTATAAACCGTGATTGTGAACCTACTATACCCTCTCTGCTGCCTACTTCTATGCCTCATTTTTAAAACTCGTTGACCTACATTCTAAGGCCATCTCCTGACTAGTATGTGCGGCAATGGCAGCAGCAAGTGGGCAGCCAAGGTGCATGCGCAGTGGTCTACAGCGTCGGGGCGCGCTAAGATCTACGACAGCCTCTACACGCTGCGACACATGAAGGGCGCCAAGGACTGCTCCTTCTTCATGACCACTAACAGCGTCACCACCTTCAAGCCGGCTGTGCCCTCGGAGCAGCAGCTCTGGGAGCTGGACAAAGGTGCGTTTTTTCCCCCCTCTTTTCTTTTTTTAAAGCTTCATTTTTTAGATCATATTGTGATGGGGTGTTGAAAATGGGAAATATTGCGCCTGAGACTAGTCCGCCTGGAGCTAGCATCATGTCAATGCTATCATCTTGTAGCCAATAAATACTACTGGCCAGAGTTTGTTGTTTTTATCATTACAAAATTCTTTGGCTATCTATTTAAAATTTCAATTTTAATTCTTCAAATAAAACCATTTCAAAAGAGAATAGTGCATACTAATGATTTTTACATGCAAATAAAAATCAAATTTTTCTCAATAAGACCAGCTTCATCTTTATTCTTAGTAATGAACCGCCATAAATCGCGAATGTTATAAAAAATAAATGCTGGGTCTACTAAATATGTGGTGTTGCTGGGGTGTGTTTATCGCGGTGACAGTGACTGCTGCTCGCTGGTTTGTTTTATTCAATTTCAGCAGTCTCTCATCTTTATTAAGTCACCCTCAATAATAACAGAATTTGATCTTATTAGTGAATACTCACGCTCCTAAATAACAGAATTTGATTTGAAGCAATGACAAATTCACTGTGCTTTTTGTTTTATTACGCTTGCTCGCGTGTGTTTACCGCTAGCTCTACTCACTACTGAATAGCTTGTGTTGACAGTCACTAGCACTTGCTTGCTCTTTTCAATTTTAACACTATTTTTATTAAGTCACTCACAAATTACAGAATTTGATCTTGGCAGTCAATAATCACGCTACTAAATAATAGTATTTGATCTGAAGCAGTGAATAGTGACGCTAATAAATTACAGTATTTGATGTAAGGCAGTGAATAGTCACTCTGTCATTACCCTACCCCCTAATTTTGTTATAGAAAATTGAGATTTATGTCCATTTTTCTAGCAATTACCATGATTATGCTGAAACTATAATAGTATTGGTTTGTTTTCGGTAATTTGTTTTTTTCTACATGGTGATGTTGGTAGTCAGATGAAATTTCAAAGACATTGATTGTGTAGTTTTAAGAATAAACGCATTTATGTAACTCATAATTATTCATATTCACAAGTGACAATTTATGTGTTTGTCATTTTTAATAACCAATATCACGAAAAATAACGATGTGGTTACTCTGGAAAAAAATAGTTGAAATATGCATAGTAGTAATATACATTCTTGAAATTTCAAGGTCCTGTGTCCATTACTTTTTTAATAATCGAGCGTTGTAAGGTGGGTTTCAGTTAAACAACCAATATATGTGATTTTGGGGTCAAATTTGGGAGTATTAAAAACACTATAACTTTTGAACTAATCATCCGATTTTAATCGACATTGTTGTTTTTCTTCTGGTACAAGCTGTCGAACTGTATTAAAATATAGTACTTTCTATTGAGTTGCAAAAATGAGGTGGGATACCTACTGACAGTACTATATGGCGAAAGGTGTAAATGACCATGACAATAACCTAGTTGTAAAATATATGTGCCCTCTTCGTGTGTGTTGGCAGGTGCCTTAATTTTCTATTTCTATTTTTAGTTGCTCACCTACACCGTCCAAGTGAGTTGCGGAATTTGGTGTGGCTTGCTCTACACAGCCACCAGGCCACCGACACATCACAACCAGACTGTGAGTATTGGGGCTCATGTTACTGTTACCTTACGGCATACTGTGTCTGCATTCACGCAGTTTCACCTTATGGGGTCTAATTACCAACTATTGAGCAGCTTGCGATCCTTCCGAGGACAGTGATGCTAAACAAATCTGAGTGATTGCAGTCAGTCTGGACAGTCCTAGATTGCGACAGCTCGCGCATTTGTGTTAATAAATGTCAGTTTCTTTGTTACGTTTTCTGCAAATAAAGGTTTCAGACAATTGGCGCTTAAAAAGTATCTTTTTGTAATTTAAAAAAACTATTGTAGTAGTATGCACTGACCTAGGCAAGGAACCGCATAGCTAGGTGTGCGTAGTGTGGTGACATCAAGGATCCTAGGTGATGTAATGGTTAGCACACTGGCCTGGAATGCAAGAGATGTGAGCTTGATTCCTGCTGTCGGCATAATATTTCCCATTTTCATCATCACCCAAAACACTGTTTTAGTATGGCAATTATAACCTATTCTACTTTAGTTCAGAGTAACTTGACTAATAACTGGAAATAGTTTGTGTGTACAGCAGTTGAATCCAGATGTAATAGGCCATTGCTACATAATCTAGGTCACACTACCAGTACCACCAACAAGTTTTGACACTATTTTTATTAATATGTAGGATCAAATACTGGGTAAGTGTTTTAGTTGCCTTCATCGGATTACGCAGCTTAAAATTGCTGGGACCCTGGTTTTAACATTAAGGTTATCCCTTTTGTTTAAAATAAATCCAGCAGTAAACTCAGTATCGTTACTGCTGCTGCTGCGACTGATTGTTGCGGTTGCCTTCCGCAGATGGCTTTCGGGTGTTCGACAACCTGCAGTATGAGACTGGCATGGCGTTGGAGACGGCGTCCCCTGAGTCGCTTTCCCAGCTAGACACACAGGCAGTCCTGTACGCCACCGTGCACAATGCAGCGCTGAGGCTCGCCGAGCGGCAGCACCGGCTGCGCATGGAGGAGGGCCAGCCACGACTCGCGCCACTCTGCTTCGGGGAGGATCTGTGCTCTCTGGAGCAGGCGGAGTGGTGGCGGACAGCCTACAACCTCCACACCAACAAGGCCAGGTTGGTGCTTTTTTTTGTGTTGGTGCTTTTTTGGTGGGTTTCCTACCGCATGCACTGGCTAAATAGGTAGAGCGCAGGCTTTCCGTGTGGAAGGTCGGAAGTTCAAACCAATGACCGTAGCGTCATACTTGTCTCTACCTAGCTTAGCGCTCAGCATTACTAGGTCAGGGCATGGGCTGGTTAGCTCAGTATGAGGATAATGTGACTGACTGGGATATCAGGTCATGGTGCTGGGGGGGGAGGGGGGGATAGGTGCGCACTGTCACAGGTTGCTACCCGTCCTGATATGACCTTAGCTGTTGCTAGGATGTAAAACCCCAACAAACAAGCAGTGGATTTCATTGCTTGTGGATCAGACGATCCTACAAAGTGGAAATAATGAGTGCATCCGACTAGGGAGAAGATCCTAGGAAGATGCTCCGACTATGAAGAAGTTTCGATAGGTGAACAGTCGAACGGAACTTTTTTAAATTGCCACCTCAAGTTTGGATCTTCAGCGTAACACACAAACCAACCGACTGCCTGCCTGCCTGTCTGCCTGTCTGCCTGTCTGCCTGCCTGTATATCGACACCATACATCTACGCAAATGGTTTTTCCAACTTTTTTTATTGTAAGGCACAATCTTGTTTGTTAATTCTAATCGATCAAATCTTGCTTGAATTTGTTGTGTGTTTTAAAATGATGTTATAGATGGTTACTCGGTTAATTCTCAATTTGTATGAGATCAAAATGTGAGAGAAAGTCACTCCGACATGTGCACAACATAAGCCTTCATATGAATATGGGTATTGCTATTATTTGGAATGTTTTTGCTGTTATTTGGAATGTTTTTGCTGTTATTTGCAATGTATTCACTTTTGGTTTCCGTGTCACAAAAGTGGTACAACCCATATCGAGATGCCGTGCTTCAGTTATTTTGGTATGCTCAGTTGCTCAAAGAGTTTTGACTGACAATATGAAAAAGGCTGAACACGTTATAATTGGTAGTTAAGATTGTGACATTGTTATGACCATGGCCAGGCATGGTGGGTGTATTCGATTAACCAACTCGGGTCACCCGAATCACTTTTTGGCGCATGCACACATCCTACAGACTCTGGTTGAGTAAATGAACACGCTTCTCAATGCTCGGGGTAGAAAAAATGGTGGCTTAATCCAAAACCTTTTTCTTTTTTTTAATAACCGATATAACTACAGCATAATAGGATTTTAAAGTATTTTATGTTTGCATAGTATATTTCCATTTCATTAATATGGGTTATTACCCACAACAACAAAATGTAGGACTGGAATGGTAGCTGTTTTCCTACAAGCTGGTACCAGCGCAATTGTGACGTAATCATTCCTAGCCACCCCAAGCCAAGATGTGGTTACTGGGGTCTGGACTTTTTGCACATGGCATGTGTTTTTGTTGACTCCACTCACGGTGTTCGTTTTGAAATTCTAGCAGCTTGGGTGACCCGGGTTTTGTTAATCGAATACTGCCGGTAAGTGCTGTTCTGTCTCTGGGAAAGTGCATATAAAAGACCCCTTGCTGCTTATCGGAAAGAGTAGCCTATGTGGTGGCAGCAAGTTTCCTCCAAAGAAATATATCAGAATAACCATGTGTTTGACGTCCAATAGCCAATGATAAAAATCAATGTGCTTTACAGGCATCGTTCAATAAAACAAACTTAACTTTATGAGTGCATATAAACACTCCCAGTAGACCTGGTGCTCCTGTTCCTTGGGTATGCACTCCTCCGCCACCAAACTAATTGTTACAGAACTAATTCTCACAAGTACATCCGTACAAGTTGAACACTAGTCGCCGTGATGATGACCTTTGCTGCTGACACGGCGCTAAGCAACTAAATCAACCAACCAATCAACATCCATCTTTCACTGTTACTAGAATGGAGAGCTCCTTTTCAAAGAAATAATTTCCGCAATTATTTATCACGATAAGCAGAGAATTGCAAAAGATTTTCCAAGTGAGGGTTTAAAAAAAAAAATTAAGTAGCAATTTTTGTATCCTTGCCTGCAAGATAGCATTCTTTTGGAAATAGAGGACTCCTTTTAACGCTGCCCCATTTCTGCCGTGGTGCATCGTGCAGGGAGGAGCTGGGGCGTCTGCGCCTCATCCTGCAACGTGGGATTGAAACTGTGCGGCTCATCGGTAACCATGGCATGCCTGCCAGGCTCGTGCTGCAGCTGGCGCGCGTCTTCGCCGCCAGAAGGCAGTCCGCTGTCTCCAGCGCATCCATCGTGCACGAAGGCTATCTCCAGGATAGGGCGGCGCTCTACTGGACTACTGCTGTTGAAATGCTCGAGCGATTTGCCAAGTAAGCTTTGTGCAAATTTAATTAGGAATGGTGTAGAATCAATACATTTATCCACCATGGCTGATTTAAAGAAAGGCCACCTCAAATCCTATGGCTCAGTCTGTTACCCACCTCAACCTCAACCTCCACCTCCACCTCCACCCTTCTACCTGCATTTCACTTTCAGGAAAAGTGCCACCTTTCACACCCCAATAAGCTACCGTAGCTCACACCACCTCTTTACTTTCACCTTCTGCTCTATTTTTACTTCACATTCTTACTTTCTGTAGAGCTAGGCTGTGGTAGGTACCACTAGTGCTGAATAAGCAGTGTCTCACGGCAGGAAACGTGGGATATAGGTAAATAAATACCAAAACAAAAGTCATTCAGCAACTGAAAAGGAAACTCTATCCAAATGACGTCAGAAAATGCGACTTAAACACTAATAATTATCCTAAGGAACCTTCAAATTTTTTTCATATTTAGGCCTTAGAGATTAAAATTCATAGCTAATAATTTCTTACCCCTCCTCCCCTTCCTCTACGTTGTCTCCCTTCCCCTCTATAATTTGCCAGGGATGATAGTTGTCCGTTTTTAAGCGGATTTCGGGTTTTTTTGTCCATCCTGGGGGCATTTTTGATATAGGTGTAAATGGAAATTTGCCATAGGGATAATAATCTTGGCTTGGTTTCCGCTTATTTTTGCCTGAAACCACTATCATCCCCGAATTTATCTTCTGAATACCGGAAGTTAAAGCTGCATAGTGCAATACAGGCATCACATTTTCAAAACCAAGACACAGACCTAGATTTAGTCCTACATATCCAATTTAGGTACTGGTGCACTTACATATTAATTGCTACATAGAAGGGAATATTAGTCCGATTTAATGGAACCTGTTACTGTTGAAGCCAATGGTGTCATAATGTTGGTGTGCTTGCAAAATTAACTACGTTTTCATCTCAATTATTTCCAAAATTAGTCATTTAAAATAAAAGTTACTTAAAAATAAAGTAAAGTAGATTATAAAGATCACTCTAATGTATTTATCTCCGAAACTAGCAGCAACTAAAAACCATCGGATTATGCAACCTTAAATACTCGGGGATAATATAAATAGACCATGCCAGCCTTTCATGCACAGTCAGCATTTATAGGTAAGAGGATTTATTACCTAACCAAATGTTTGTGCTGGTCATGAAACCCTTTAAAAAGTACTAACTTTTGAAATGCAAAAATTAGTACTGAAAACTCCTACAAAAATATACAAAAAGTATAAGTCATTACAAATTATGGATGTCAATATATTGGAAAAAATGTTATCAAAATATTTGTCTTGTTTCTACATTTGATCTTTATATATCACAATTGAACACTTGTTCTTCAAAAGGTGACATTTAGTGTTATCTTGAAATAATTTCTCAGGCTTACTGTAGACAGAAAATTTTGGGCCAACCATGGCTGTCCTCCAAAGACTACATTGCAATTCAAGGTTCCAAGTATGCTCCAGTAGTCCTGGAAGTAGCACTGGAGCATGCTGGAACAACTGGAATTTCTTCATTTTGGTCCTTAAAAAACAGTTTTAATGGTCCTGAAAAGTCCTTTAAAAAGAAGCCTGAAAAAGTAAGTGGGAACCCTGTATTTGTTTATTTTACTATGTTTCTACTTCGATAACCTAGTTTTGTAATATTTCTAGGGGTGGGAGGGTGGCGCAGCTCAAAAATGAGTAACTTCCTATATTTTGGCAATTTCTTATCTTTTTTAAAGGTTACATGGGTAATTTCTCTGTCATTTGCACTGCGCAATCGAAGTAAGATTTTCGCTCCTTTAAAAAGTTAATATTTTTTATCGGATGTTACACTGGTTCCTGGCCCCTGATTTCTTAACCTTGTATTTGTATTCTTAAGATTTGTAGGGATCAAATGTGATAATGAGATAATATGTAAACTCGGAGGTCAAACTGTGATGTTTCGTGTGTATCAGGAACCAGACAGTGTGGTCGCCCAAGAAGCGCCTGTTCCCCTCTGAGGGCCCTGTGCTGACAGAGGCTCAGGTGGCCAAGGGGCTGGAGGAAGGGCGTCTCTTCCTGGCGGTGCACGCCATGCACTGTGGGCGTCAGGAGGAGGCCATCGAGATGTTCAACCAGCTTCGCTCTGCCGAAGCCGCCTTCTATCAGGCTCAGGTAGTGTAGCAGTACAATACTGTATAGTTTTAGCTTCACTCTGCTGAAGCGGCCTTCTATCAGGCTCAGGTATCGCAGAAGTCCAATACTGTATAGTTTTAGCTTCACTCTGCTGAAGCCACCTTCTATCAGGCTCAGGTAGCGTAGCAGTCCAACACTACAGTTTTAGCTTAATTCTGCTGAAGCCACGTTCTATCAGGCGCAGGTAGCGTAGCAGTCCAATACTGTAGAGTTTTAGCTTCACTCTGCTGAAGCCGCCTTCTATCATGCTCAGGTAGCGTAGCAGTCCAATACTGTAGAGTTTTAATAACAGTTCTACAGGGGTGTCGCTACATAGCATAAGAGATGGCAGGCCCGCCATCCGTTGGCAGCAACTTACATATACTGGCTATACATTTACACCAGATCTACCGATTCCTGCCATCCCTTTCCTACCAGATTCACCGATTCCAGCCACTCCTTTCCTGAATACTGGGGAGACCATTCATTGTACTATAATATATTATGCTATATTATTTAATCCAGTATAGCAACACTTCTTCATAGGACAATTCTGCATCCGTACCAATGTTCTCCTGACATAGCAGCTGTCCTGTCAACAAAAGGGTATTCAGATGAGAAAATAAGCAGTTGTTCTATCAAACTAATACAATAGCAACACATGTACCTTTCCTCCCTTTACACAGGTTACATAAATGCTGTTATTATCTCAAGGGGGTCGCAAGTGCCCAAGCACTGGTACCTGCACCTCAGCAACCTAATAACACATAAAGAAACAAAATAAAACTAAACTCGCATGATCCGACATCCACTGCTTTATCCAGGGTTGAGGAAATTGAGTGCAGACTAAGCAGGGGCACACACTTCGCCCACTTAAACTGCCATAGTGCATACAATAAGCTAGACCTGATAAAACTGCACCTAAAACATGAAGACATTGATGTACTAACAATGTCAGAAACCTGGTACACTGGCAAGCACCACAACAATATTCTCAACATAGATGGGTATAGGCTTGTACGTAATGACAGAAAAACATTAAATGAAACACAACAAAGAAAAGTGGGGTGTAGCTATATACTGCAAACTCACCAAAAACTTAGATGCTGAAACACTAGAAACAGCAAATATTTCAGAACACCCCATAGAACTTGTATGGTGCTTAATAAAAAATGATAAGCAAGCAAACACAGCCATAGCAAGTCTGTACAGACCACCAACAGGAAACATAGACAGCTTCCTTGAGGCCCTTGAAAAAAGTATTAGCACAGTACAAAAATTAAAAACTGCAGAAATTTTCATTCTGGGTGATTTTAATATAAACTACAACTCAAATGAAAAAACCTAACTAATGCTGCAGACCACTATCAAAACCATAGGCCTTCAACAGATAATCACAGAAAATACCAGACTCAGTGAAAATAGCTCGGCAATTGACCCAACTCCAACCATGCAACAAAGTGGGGCACCAGAACCTGGGGTATTAGTGACCACAAGCTAATATACGTAACCAGGGGGGGGAAAAAAAAAAAAAAAAAATCAATATGAATACAAGATGGGTAGATCACTGGTAAACTACTCAAAAGAATCACTAGAAAACCACCTAGAGAGTCAAACAAACTAAATAAAGAGAAACAAACATGATATTAACATTTTCTGGAACAATATAAAAAAACTCAAAACAAACAAAAAATAAGATCCATGGGTGAACAATGAGGTAATAGCCCAGATAGAAATCAAAATAAAACTATGGAACCTGGCAAAAAGCACCAAAACCCCAGCAGATAGACTAGCCTACAACACAGCTAGAAAAAAGTCCCAGAAAGCTGTCAGAACAGCCAAACAAAAATACATAATAAGCCAAGATGATCAATGGGGTAGTAACACAAACAAATTTTGGAAAAATGTAAATCTACTATTCCCCAACAATAAATCTAAAGACTGCATAGCACTCACAAATGAGAAAGACAGCACACTAACAAACCTAGAGGCAGCAGACAAATTAAATGACCACTTTGCCTCAGTGGGACAAAAACTATCAACCAAATTCAAACGGGATTGGGAAAACAAGTCAGAACAACTACAAGATGAAATCCCCACCTGCAAAACTAATGCAAATGAATTACAATAACTAATACAGAGCATAGACACAAGTAAACCAAGTGGTACAGAAAAAATCCAACTAAAGTATTAAAACATGCTCTACAAGCCATCCCAGACACCATAAAAGACTTATTTAATGCCTCTTTCGAACAAGGTAAATTTGTCAAAGACTGGAAGATGGCCACTATGACCCCGTCCATAAAGGTGGAGATGAACAAAGCATGGGCAACTACAGACCCATATCAATCCTGCAGGCCCCAGGCAAATTGATTGAAAAAATACTACACATGCACATAAATGAACACCTGAACAAGAATAATATACTAAACTCGAGACAAGGGGGCTTCAGAAAAGTCCACTCCACATCAAAAACCATAGCCCTACTGACCTGTGACTTACTGGCCTCAATGAACAATGAAAATATATCAGGGGCAGCATTCATAGACTTCAGCAAGACTTTTGACACAGTAGATCACAAGATACTACTTCAAAAACTCAACCAAATAGTTATAAAATCAGCTACAAAAAACTGGATCGAATGCTACCTGAGAAATAGGGAACAACAAACCAAAGAACTGCTCAACAAGCTGCAAATCCTACAAAATAAAGCATTAAAAATATGTCTCATGGTGGACAGAATGCACCCCACGTACATGAAATGCACGTACAGAATGCACCACACGTACATGAAAAATAGAAGACTAGTACACCTCAAAACACTCGCATTTGGGTACAGTCGCGATAGGAAATACCAAAAGCAACCAACCAGAGATACATGAATAAACAATGCACCACTAATAAAACAAACAAGGAGCCCTATAAAGGCCCATGAAAGAAGCGCATTAGAAATGGCTGCTAAGGCTTGGAACGCCCAATCAGTAAAAGAAAGACAGATCCCTGATCTAAAGGCATACAAAAAATATCTCTGTAAAAAAGGGGGGATGCTGATGACACCCTACGGCCAGAACCCCAGATGGGCATGTGATATGTCACAGCCCACAAATGGGGCTATCCCAAGGGAGAAACCTGGTCCACCCTCAGTAGATAACAAACAACCACAAACCATCAAAAAGAGAGACTCCCAATCTGAAAACATTCAACAATATATATGTAAAAAAAAAGGGAGACCCTGAAAACACCCTGGGGCAAAACCCCAGAAGGGCATGTGATAGGTCACAGCCCACAAACTGGGTTGCCCCAAGGGGGTAATCTGGACCACCCTCATAGATAACGAACAGTTACAAACTATGTACAAGCCTATAAATGTAGAGTAGGCTATTTCATAAGTAGTAGTAAAACAAAAACAAAAAAACTAATATACTATTCGCATCCACTACAAGGGTGATCAGAAAATAAAACCAATAACACCTACACTTAGAACTAAAACCATTAGCTATCTAACGGTCCTTCCTTATTTCGGATCGAGCTTGGATAGCCAAACCCAACACAAAACAAGCTCAAACATCTACAAGCCAAGAACACCCTTAACTGCCAACAGCTACATAGCAGTCTTTCCCTATTTCGGATTGACCTAGGATAGCCAACTCCAACACAAACCAAGCTCAAACTTCTACAGATACTAAATAATCACCATGTACCCTGCTACTGTGTGAGAAACAAAAACATTTTATCACCTCCTACTGTGTGATAAGATTAAACCACTACTACAACTGGCCAGCATTGAAATCAAGTCTGAGCACTCGAGCTTACATGCTATGGACAGTATGAACACAGCATTGGTCGTAATGCTTGCATTGCGTTTGATGCGAGGCAGGGGAGGAGTTTCCCCCCCCCCCTGCCACGCCGCACCGGCTTTCTCACCTCCTGCCGTCATCTTCCCCTCGGCTTTCTGCCCTCCGCGCTCTCTCTCCGCCTCCCGGCTTTCTCACCTTCCCGCCTCCTTCCCCTTATAAGCCGCCTGCCCGGCCTACTCCAGCCATTCGCCTTCCTGCCGCCCTCCACGCTCAAGCTCCTGCCTTTTTTTTGGCCTACACCTGGCGCTTCCCGGACCCAACCCTTGACGGCCGACACACCTCTCTGAACCGACGCAGATGTCCCGGCCGACCAGCACACACCATGCCGTCCACCGGGAATGGAAAGGGGGGCCGTGCACAGGATGCCGGATGCCGGCTCGCCTTCGTCCACCGCCCCCTCCTCACCTCCTGCCCGCTGCACTCGCCCCTCGGCCGACTGGGCTAGCAGCGTGGAGGCGACGATGCACGCCACCGTCCAGGCGCTGGAGCGCCTAACCTCGATTTTTGACGCCCTGATCTGCCGCACCACGCCCGCGCCCGAGGAGACGAGCCCCGCCCCCGCGCCGGCTCACCCGGCTTAGACCACCCCGCGCGCCCCGGCGGCGCCGGCTTACATAGTCGGGGGAGCTCTGCCACCGCCCCAGCCGCCGCTCCCGGGGGCAGTCCACCCGCAGTATGAGCGCTTCACACAACTCGCCTCCCAGCCGCCGCCCCCGGGACCTGCCCCCGCGCCGCCTATCTACTACCAGGACGCCGTCACGCACACACCCACCTCCGCAGCCGACGCCGTGAGGGACATCCTCGCCTCCGCCGAGACGCAACACGCGTGGAGGCTCAAAGGTATTTCCCCTAATTACATCTTCCCCTCCGACCTCATCGAGAGAGGGGCCGAGAGGAAGTCGGTCAAGAGAGGGGAGGCCTCGAAGGACGAATATAGCCTCGCCCTCCGCACGCTCGAGACCCATCCCGCCTTACTGGCACCACGCCCTCACAATGCTTCGTGACAACCTCGTGTATCTGTGGCCTACCGTCCGCCGCTACTCGGAAACCATATTTACATGGATAGCGGACGGTAGGCTCCCACACGGTTGGCACGACCCAATCGCTATAAACATGGTGAGGATGGAGGTCCTCACCATGCCCACCGCGACCACTGCCTCCGGCCCCTCAGCCCCAGCCTTCCGAACCACAGACCCCGCCCGAGCCCGACCCCAGCCCCAGACCGACACACACATCCCATACAGCAGAGAAGCCCACCGTGCCCCCTGCACCGCCTGGAACCTTTTGTCGGCTTCATGCGACCGGGCAGCCAGAGGCCCACGGCGATGCAGGGGCTAGGCAGCGGCATGCATGCGCATACTGCACAGCGAAGCCGTCTGCCTAACCAAGCGAGCCCGTGAGGGCGTGACCCCTGCCGCCTCGGCGGATTTTTGATCCGCCGCCTCCCCTCCCCCCTCTGGCCGGCCTGGAGGGCCACAACCGGCCTCACACCCACACCCCTGCCACATCCTTGATCTCCACCGACCCCGATGCCCACAGCCCGTCCGACCACCTCACCTGCTCAGTCAAAGCTACCGGCCCGCGACCGGAAACCCACCCGACCGGGACCGCCAGGTGCACCAACGGCTCCCCACACATGCGGCACAAGCGCGGAATACCAGACGCTGACCACCACAGCCCTCCCCGCACTGCCCGCAGCCCCGAGAACACAGCCGCGGACCATCACCCCGGCCTCAGATCTCAGGCCCCGCACACACTGACCACAACCCTTCCCTTGACATCACAGCCGCCGACCATCACCCCGGTTCTCAGATCTCAGGTCCCGCACCCACTACCACCCTCACAACCCTGCTGCAGACACCAGTGCCCCAGACATCACAGCCGCCGACCACCACCTCTCTCCCGGCGACACCGCCTTCCTCACCCTCCTGCCCCTCTCCCCGCCCCCTACCCACCCTAGCCCCCAAGACTTCGCTGCCCCTCTCTCGACCCTCACCGCACCTCCTCCACCACCTCGCCAACCCCCCCCCCTACCACCACCGACACCCTCGGCGAGCCCATTGCGGACGTTGTGGACCACCATATTCAAAACACCCTCCCTGCCACCCCCATCTGCGGCCCCTCCCACCCAGTACCATCCTCTCCACCTGGCCACACACCTCTGGCGAGGCGTGGGCCCGCTACCCTACCTTCACCACCACCTACGCAGCTCTCCGGGAAGCAGGCCTCCCCAATTTTTTGGCGGCCCGCATCCCCCTTCCCTCTGGCCTCCACATAGCCGCCTGGCGCGCCCACCTCCGCGATTACCCCGACCCCGCCATCCTTGACCTCAAGTTTGGCTTCCCCTCCAACTACTCGGCCTCCACCCACCCTCGCCCTACCTTCTCCAACCACCGCGAGGCTCCCGAGAACCTCCCCCACATACCGGATTTCAACCGCACGGAGCTCGCCCTCGCGGGCCCCTTCACCGTCCCCCCCCCCCCGGACCCAGGTCTCCCCTATGATGACCCGCCCCAAGTCAGACCCGGGCAAGAGGCGGGTCATGGTAGACCTCTCCTTCCCCCCCCCCCCCCTGGGCACCAGCGTCAACGCTGGCATCCCCCGCCGGGAGTACCTGGGGAAGCCCCACTCATAAACTTCCCTGTGTCGACGACGTAGGCCACCGACTCATCAACGAGGGCTCGGGGGCCTACATCTGGCCGGCTGACATCTCCCGGGCCTACCGCCATCTCCGGGCCAACCCCCCTCTCATGCCCCCTATATGGCATTTGCCTCGAAGGCCTCACCTACGTCGACCTCGCCCTCCCGTTCGCCTGCCACTCCTCGGGTGCGGTGTCCGTGCGGGTCACCGTGGCGGTCGCCTGGATTCTCCGGCGCGAGGGCTTCCATGCCCTCGTCTACATCGACGACTTCGTCGGGTGCGAGGGGTCCTAACTGAGGGTGTGCCAGGCCTTTGACGCCTTCCTCGCCCTCAAAGCCGCCCTCGGGCTCGACGTCACCCCCGGCAAGTGTCATCCCCCAGCTGTCCGCCTCACATGGCTCGGCTTCGCCTTGGACAGCGAGGCGATGACCAACCGGATCGCCCCCGACAAGGTCGAGGACTTCGTGGTCGACTGCGAGGCCCGCATCCCATGCCCCGCCCTCGGAAGACGCGACCTGCAGAGCCTCTTTGGGCACCTCAACCACGTCAGCAGCTGCGTGCTCCCCGCCCGGAAATTCATGACTCGGGGCGCTGCGCAGCTGCTTCGGAGCCGCCTTGCTCACCCTCACCCTCACCGGCGATGCCCTCCGGAACCTGAGGTGGTTCGCCACCTATGGCCGCGCCTCGAAGACCTCCACCTCCCCCGGGCCCCGGAGACCCGTCGCCACGTGATCGAGTGCGACTCCTGCCTCTCAGGTGCCTCCAGCAAGAAATGCTGCGCCCGAGGGTACTCCCCGGCCTTCCAGGGGCGGTTCCCGGCCATCCACGAGCTGGAGGCGGTGAACCTCGTTGTCGCCCTCCGATGCCTTCTCCCGGACGACGTCGTGGGGGCGACCATGGTCATCAACACAGATAACATGGCCTCCGCCACCTCCCTCGAGTCCGGCCGCGCCTGCGACCCTACCCTCGGGACCTGCGCTCGGGAGCTTTGGCTCCTCGCCGCCACGGGCTCCTTCACCATATGTCGTCGACAATCCCGGGGCGGACCTCGTCCTCGCAGATGCCCTCAGCCGAGGTGGCGGGGGCCGAGGTGGACCGCCTCGGGCTTCAGTACGTCCAGCCTCCAGCCTAACTACGACGATTTCCCCTTTCATCCCGGCCTCTAACCAGGTTTCACATCGATCGAGATCGCCGAGGTCGGCCGCCCCCGCCTCGCCTCCATCGTCCCCGCGACCTGGAAAAATCGCCGCCGAGAGTACGTCACCTTCCTTGTGGCCCGAGGCCTGGACCCCCTCGCCCCAGCCAACTTCGACGTCGCAGCCTACACCGCCTCCCTCTTTGCCCCGCGCACTCGCCCCGGCCTCCATCAAGAACGCGCTCTCAGGGGCGCGCTTCTGGGTCGAGGCGGCTGGGGGGGCTCACCTCGGGCTTTGACTCGCGCCTCGCCAAGGACGTCTGTCGTGGGGGCGAGCGCGCCTCCACCCACGTTCTACGCCAGGCGCCGCCTCTCACTTCGGACCAGCTCGCCCTCCTCCTCGGGTACATCGGCGTGTTGCGGCAGTTGAACCTCCGAGCCCCGAGGGTTGGGGCGGCCCCCACACTATCACCCGAGACGACATCCGCCCCGCCCCCGTGGGGCTCTGGATCCACATAAGGAGCTCGAAAACCATCTCTGGCCCCTCGGGGGCGGTGGCTCTATTCATCCCTGCCTCTGGGGGTCCGAGCTCTGCCCCGTCTTGGCTTGGCACCACGCCCTCACCCGGCGCCTCCAGACACGCCCGCCTTCATGATGCCCTCCGGGCGCCCCCTCGACCCGCGCTCGCTCACCGTGCTCCTCATGGGCGCCCTCCACGCCCGAGGCGTGCCGGTCTCCCAGACTTTTACCCTCCACAGCCTCCGCCGCCCAAGCCTGCCATCGCGCAGGGGTCCCCCTGCCCGATATCATGGCGCAGGGGACCTGGACCTCGGAGGCGGTTCACGCCTACGTGCGGCGCCTCGATCCCTCGGCCGCCCCTCGAGCCCTCTCCTCCGTCTTGGTGGAGGGCTCCTCGGCGCACCCCTCAGACTGAACCTTATAAGCTCTCTCTGAGCTCTCTGACATTACTTAAGCTTATGTGCTCCTTATGCCCCCCTGTATATTTTCCTTACCATTTACCCTATGTGATTCCTATTGCATTTTACCTTACCCTGGTTGCCTGTATGTTACCCTGTATTACCCTGTCTGAGGCACTCAATAAAGTGCCTTTCTTCCACCCCCGCCTCCTCTTCCTTCCTTGTCGCACATCGGTCGTAATGCTTGCATTGCGTTTGATGCGAGGCAGGGGAGGAGTTCCCCCCCCCCCCCCTGCCATGCCGCACCGGCTTTCTCACCTCCTGCCGTCATCTTCCCCTCGGCTTTCTCCCCTCCACACTCTCTCTCCCCTCCCGGCTTTCTCGCCTGCCCGGCCTCCTCCAGCCATTCGCCTTCCTGCCGCCCTCCATGCTCAAGCTCCTGCCTTTTTCTCCACCCACCCACCCTACTCTCTATCTTCCCTTCCATGGTGGAGGGCTCCTCGGCGCACCGCTCAGACTGAACCATATAAGCTCCCTCTGAGCTCTCTGACATTACTTAAGCTTATGTGCTCCTTATGCCCCCCTGTATATTTTCCTTACCATTGCATCTGTCATTTACCCTATGTGATTCCTATTGCATTTTACCTTACCCTGTTTGCCTGTATGTTACCCTGTATTAACCTCCGCCTCCTCTTCCTTCCTTGTCGCGCATAACAAATTTTTTTTTTTTTTTTTTAAACACAATTATTCGCACATGGTGTGGGTTCTCCAATCACAGGGGTCGCCATTGTAATACATGTTGATGTTGACACTGTGAGATCTAGTTTGCAACTCTCTTTATTTAGAACGTTCTCTCCTGACGTAGCCCTGTGCCACACTGGGGTCGTTCGGAGAACAACACAATTGAAACACACATACGTTACAGCCATGGGCTACTGAACAGAATATTGTTGCCATTTTATGTGGCACATTTCACTTAAGCTGTGTTGCTTTCAATTTTTCAGCGCAAACCGCATGTATGATTGATCTTTTTACAAATGTAAAACAAAGAAAGGCTAGCATTCCTGAAGACAACCAGACCATATCAGTTCTTGTAACCCTTTTTTCTCTTTCCTGTTCGACAACCCTTCTTTCTTTTTTTTTAAATACTATTGTATTTGAAATTTTGTTTACTATCCTTTGCCACAAACTTTCCTGAGCTATCTTCCGTGTAAAAGTGATGGTTAAATGGAATTTAAACGCTTCTCGCCTTGAAGGTGAATGTGGCCTTTGCTGCCAAAAACGGGATTAAACCACCGTCAATCCATCGACCAGATGCAATTGCCGAATGAGTTAAGCGTCCGTCTCCGGTTTTGGTAGTTTATGGGGTTCGAACCCTGGTCGAGTCAAACAAATAACTTAAAAATTGATAATTGTTACCTCCTAGCCAAGTGCTCAGCATTATTAGGATAGGGCATGGATTGGTTGGCTGTGTCAGGATAAGGTGAGCAAGTGGGATATCTGGTCCTGGGCCTGGTGGGGCAGCACTATATAGTCGCCATGAGTGTGCGCTGTCACAAGTCAGTACCCGTCCTGATATGACCTTAGATGTTGCCAGGATGTAAAACTCCAATAATCAACCATCAATCAATCAATTCTAGAAGGCTGCTTCGGTCACTGGTATGCAGTGTTGTGCAGACGTCACTATATAAAAATGTTGCAGATCTATCGAGCGATGGCGGATGATGCAGAGGGACCAAGGGATGGTGAGGACTCACTGCCGGTGGCCTTGCTAACAAACGCAAGAGACGCACTCTACCTGACGCTGGACCGGATCAGCGGGCAACGACACCACGTGAGTACATGCGCACTACTGACTGGACTACTGCAAAACAGCCACTGCGCTTTGTATGACAGCTGTTCAATGAAAGTATCAAACTTTCGAAACCAAAGCAGTCACCTAGATATGATCCTACATACCCAACTCAAATACTGGTGCACTTATTAAGCCTTTATTGCTGCATAGAAGGAACATAAAGTCAATTTAATATAACCTTTTCCTGCTGGAGCTTTATTGAGTTCAGCATTTCAACATTTAAGTAAGTTCTCCAAACTGATTTGTTCTTTTTATGAAGTTAATTTGAAAATGGGACCGTTAGAAAGCTCTTATCATTCTGATTACAAATATGTATAACAATGGAAAATTGGCCTTTTAGTTCCCGAGTTATGAATTTTTTAATATTTAATTTTTGCCTTTAATTTTACACTCTTTTCATGATTTTGCAAATGCTTAAATCCTGTTGTTTGAGGCTGCCTGCTGATGGCAAATTACATTTTAATCACATCATTGTTATAACTTATTATTTCTAGTAAACATTCTAAACTCAATTTTTTCCAGACCTTAGAAATAAATCTTTGTTGAGCAATTTGACATCAAACATGGCAAATCGTGTGATTTTCACTAACCATCCTTGGTAAAAACAATCTTTTGAAAATTAATATCTCTGGTTCCATTTACGGCATTGCATTGACTTGATTTCTGTACCAAAATGATCGGAATGCAAATATCTATAATGTGAGTACATTGTCTTTAAATTAAAAAATTGATACCGATCCTATGGGTCCAAACTGCTGAGAGTGAGTAAATTGTGGTTAACCATCTACACAGATTTGTAGAGAATGAATTTTTCAATGTAATATATTTTTCATGAAAAATATTTGGTAACGTCATGTTTTATGATCGTTCCAAATTTTTCAAACCTCAATTTTTTCAATTTTTCACATCTGAAGTCAGCCGTAATGGATACAAAACTAAAGCCAGTGATCTCTACTGCACTGTGAAAGTAGTAGCCAAATTAGTAGAGCAGAGGCTTCCAGTCCAGAAGGCGGCAGTTTGAATCCCAGTCAAGTCAAAACAATGACTTATAAAATTGAGAGGCATCACTTCCTAGCCTGGCACTTAGCATTAAAGTTTCATAGTCCGATGAAAGCATCAAATTTTCAAAAGCTAAGCGCTTACGTCAATTTGAACCTACACATGCAACTTAGATACTTGTGCAGTTATTAAGCATTTGATGCTACATAGAAGGGACTACTGAGGCCATTTAGCAGAACCTGTTACTACTGAAGCCTATGTGGTCAGAGTTTTGGCAAGCTTGCCAAAATTAACGTAGCATGTTTTCACTTCAAATATCTCCTAAATTAGTCATCTTCAAGCAGAGTTAGTTCAAAATGACAGAAAATCAAAACCATCGGACTCTGCAACTTTAATAGGACTGGTTAACATACTATCAGGATAATGTGACTGGGATATCGGGCCATGGTGCCTGTGGCATGTTCTCCCAGTGGGCAGCACTATTACGTCGCCCTGAATGCATCCTGTAACAAGTCTGTAGCCGTCCTGATATGACCTCAGATGCTGCTAGGACGTAAAGCAGAAACAAAGAATACTACAAATGGAAATGGATTCGATGATATATTATTTTATATTTTGATCTTTCAGAAATTGACAGTGGTTCTTCCTACAGAGATAGATGATGTCGAATCCAAGTTGAATCGCCTAATCTCAGGAACTGCAAGTAGGTTGAGTAGGCTATTTGCACTATAAGATTGGTAGAGGAATCATTGTACCCAGATTTAATTGTGTCATTTCATGGGGTGCAGATCGGAAAGCCCCACCCCACCCGCCATTGTTGGTTACTGCTTTTTCTATTTACAAGGATATTTTTTAACAAATACTATATTAATAAAAGCTTGGATTCTGAAATAGAAGAGTGTGTGGAAAATGAATAGATGGGTGTGTGGGAAATGAGTGTTAGTGGCAGCATCATTTTTAGTAGAAATAATTTTCAGAGTTCCTACATATGTAATCTGACATCGTTTCTGTGGAAAAAGTGTGCCATAGTGGTATCTTCTGAGAAGGGTACGTGGGAAATGTTAGCAATGGCAGCACGAATGCAGTGAAAATATGTTGTGACCTGTGAATGTGTTAGAACAGTGCAAGTTTTTGGGGGTTTAAAAATAATTAGTCCGAAAAGGACCTAATTTGATGGGCATAATATTTTCAAAACCAAAACATTTGTATATTTGATTTTACTTATTGAAAGATAGGTTCATTAAAATTTCATAGAATTCAATTTACAAGAGCATCTCATTACAATAAGATGACCAGGAAGCTACAAAACAGACTAGCCTTTTAAAAAATTAGGCATTCTTGTAGCCTCTTGTTACTCTCGCTCTAGTCCTGGGCATTGTTTCTCCTGTGTTACGATGCTGCCTGAACACTTCACATGTCATTTTTGGCAGTGTAGCTGGAGTCTCCTTCAGCCCCATTCACACCTACCCGGATCAGAGGACGGACGAATCCTGGACCGTCATCCGGGGTGATCCGTGCCTGGTCTGGGGTCTGCCCCGGATGTTTTAAAATGTTTAAAACATCCGGGGCATCCGGACTCGATCCGGCATGGTAGTGGTAGTAGTAGTAGCGAAACAGCCCCGGACAGGCCCCGGTTCACCCCCGGACTACCCGGACGACCCCAGGATCGAACCGGCTGGGTACGTGTGACCGCGAGGCAAAAAAGACAAAAATAGCGGTTTTATCCGGGGACAGTCCGGGCGACTGGTCCGGGGGTGGTCCGGCTCAAAATCCGGGGCTCATCCGGATAGGTGTGACTGGGGCTTTACTGTACATGTGATCATGCCAAGTTGGTAATCTGGGTCACAACTTGGCTTCCGTTATAGACGACATGCTTCCACATCATACATTTCAAAACCATGTCAGTATGTTTACACTAAGTGAAAAAGAGTAGGTTATAATAGTTTACCTGATATATATTGGTCTCAATTTTAAAGGATCACACCAGTTCTCTTGCCCTTTTCCCATTTCCCTCTTCACTCTTCTCTTCCTCTCTTCCTCTCTTCCTCTCTTCCTCGTTACATCTCTTCCCCCCCCCCCCTCCCCCCCCTACCCAACTTACCTCCTTCTCCACTGTAGACACAAATGACTCTCGGCGGTGTTCCGTCGAGGTGGATGGGCTTCCCGAACCCTCCCGAAGCATCATGCACGGAATGGACTCCTTCAACACAAGCACCCCGCAGAGGTCGTCCGAGAGCCGCAAAGAGGTGCCAGTACCATTTTGATTCTGCTTTCCAACTGAATTGGTAGCTGAACAAGATCCAAGGGATATTTTGAATAAATGATGCTTATACTTCACTTCTTTTGGTTTAAATCATTTATGTACAAAGGCAGAGGTCTCAACGGTAAATTCTATTTTGGGGTCGGTGAATTGTGTGTCATCTTTTTTGGTACAAATTTGTTGAAGTTTGAAATGTTTGGGCGCAAAAACCGAAAAATCCATTTTAGTAGTAGTTTAGTACGGATTTGATGGTTTCCGCTCAAACTTGGTAATGGTTTCATTTCAACTCAAATGGCATGTGTCGCTTTTTGCGTCTGAACCCTTCAATTAGTTGTGGGTTTAATTTTCGATGGTCGTGTTTTATTTACTATCTATTCTCTAGCCAAAATGTACATTGCATCTCCGCATCTTCGTGGCTCGAATTATTTGGGACTTTTCTCCTTTTTTCTAAAGCAGACTTACCAATGTGGTGAATAAAAGCTTGTAATGTAGATGTGTTTCGAGAAAGGGCAGTTTGATTGTAGAGGCACTACAAGAGCTAGGATAGTTGGCAAAGAAATGTATTGAATTCAAAAGTTAATATGAATCCAAATTGATTCCATCATATGCAACCCATATAACCTATTTGTTTTTGAAGATGCCACAAACAGGTACTTTGAAATGTAGGGATGAAAGATATCCGCGATTTCCCGATTTTTCCTGTAGCTATAAGTGTATACTAATATGTTGTTCAAATGTCGCAGCACTATAAGTGTATACTAATACGTTGTTTTATGCTGCAGCACTATCAGTGTATACTACTACACGCTTCAAACGGCGCAGCACTATCAGTGTATATCGGACCAGACGGGATGACCGAATGAGTTAGAGCGTCCGTCTCCCGTGGTGGTAGATCGTGGGGTCGTGGGTTCGAACCCCGGTCGAGTCAAACCAATGACTCAAAAATTTATACTTGTTGCTTCCTAGCCAGGCGCTCAGCATTATTAGGACAGGCCAAGGACTGGTGTGCTCAGTGTCAGGATAATGTGACTGAGGTCATGGTGCCGGCGGCCTGGTTTCCCAGTGGGACAGCACTATAAAGTCGCCATGAGTGCGCACTGTCACAAGTCGGTATCCATCCTGATATGACCTTAGATGTTGCTAGGATGTAAAACAACAAACAAACAAACCGTGTATATCAACATGTATGAAACCCGACTTCCGTGAATTTTCAGTGATTCCTGGACAATGTTAAACCTGTTGGAGAATATCAGCATTTCCGCTTTTTTTCCTCGGAGACCACTTTCATCCCTGGAAATGGTGTTATCACTTTGCTAACATGCTCCATGCTAGTCTAGTCGTAATTATATGTACTTGACAGTAGATATAAAAGCCTTGGTGCCTCTCATCTCTGCAACCTTCTGTTGTCTCTCTTTGCACCTGCAACAAACTGGAAAGTGCATTGTTGGCATTTCAATTAAATTACTAATTGGTAACTGCTTTGAATTTTCAGTATTCACATACGCGACCCAGTCCTGAGCGCATGGATGCACAGATGCGAGCACTCACAATGTCACAGGAAGTACTTATAAGGCAACTCATTGAGCAGAATGAGGAACTCAAGAAGCAGAACGCCCTCTTCAGCCAAGAGGTTACAAAGAATAGGGAAGAAATTGAGAAACTGAAGGTGGGCCAAATTGATATTTATCAAATTGATTTAAAATATAATTCACTCATTTATACAGCAGCATTGAAATTTCTAGAAACCTTTTAATATGTTCTTTCGACGTTGACTTTTAAATGGTATGCAAATGTATTGCAATATATTAAATTTTCATCCCATTAACCATTATATCTAGTGAGGTTTTTACTTTTCAGTGTTGCATCTATTTATCTATTTAACCACATTCAGAATTTAATGCTTATCTATTCTACAGACATTTAATCAATTAATCATGAAAATTTCATAGTTTTGCTAATAGATTCTATGAAGGGTTGCGTCAGTCAGAATAATTCTGATTTTACTTTTAGTCAAAGGTGGAGAGTAGTAGTGCTACAGCCATGCTGATTACACCAATGCCTGCACTGGCACCCGGATCTCCTGCCATGCACCATCCTGGTTTGGATCGTTCCGGATTGCGCCCACCGATGCCTCCAATGCCTCCAGCTGGGGCCTCACCATATGGTTATCCTGGTTATCGTCCGCATGAATATGACTTCTCAGGTGGTACGCCACATCCACCACCTCCACTCACAGCCTACTCACATCACCCACAAGGATATCCACTGTATGGGCCCCCGCCGCCAATGCCACCCCACTACCCTTATCCACCGCAACCAGGGCATCAACTCCCACCCACAATGCCACCATCAATTGGAAACTCTCTGACACCTAAGGTTCCATCTGTTTCGGCAGCTGTTGATGCAACTGCAGATGACGAGGAAGGATACTATGTGTGTGATGAAGATGATTATGGAGCTGAGGAGGAGGATCCATCAGCAGCTCTACAGCCAAGTCTCGGCCAAGATCAACTTGGCATGCCGGCGATGCCGGCTGCAACTGCTGCCGGTTTCACAATCCCAGACTCACAACTCATCCACGATTGGCCATATGGAAATAATGTGAACCTCGAAGGGAAATCAACATTGACTTACTCGCCAAACCATCCACCAATGCCACCACAGCCAACCTACTTCCCACAGATGCCACCACTGGCAACTGGTCCCCGACCAGCAATGCCACCTCCCACCATGGTTGTGTCTGTTCCTACTGCGATAGGGCCTGGATTTTTCTCGTCGTCTGAACGTCCAAATATTTCCGCGTTTGGCAGTCGGTTCCAGTCACCCACACATATGCCAGCCATGTCCGCTGCTGGTGGTATACCATCAGTTATGGTTGGTTTGCCAAGACAGCCGTCTGTGGCTACGCTTAGTCCCCCCAAACCTGGTTTCCTTCCACCAGTTACTGTGCAGTCAGCAACGAGCATAAGCTCTAAAATACCACCCCCAAATGCCTCACTTACACCAAGTGCTGCTGCCATTAATCCAGCGCAGACGGCAATGCCAACTTCCACCATGGTAAGCGAAGGTGTTTCTCTTATTGCAAGTGGCATCTTCACTACACCTGTCACATCAGAACCAGCAGCTGCTACCAGCACCACTGGAGACTCGCCATTTGGTACAAAGTACATTATGACCATGCCTGCAGGAACATCTACAGAGGCCAAACCCCCAGCATCTCTCAGCGAACCTATAGCTTTCAACTTTGGTCTGAATGATGGAGTCAATCCAAGCACTATTGACAACCCTGAAGAAGAAGAAGACGATACACTTGCTGGAGATGATGGATATCAGGGTCCTGACTTTGAGCCAGTTATTCCACTACCAGATGAAGTCGAAGTGGTTACTGGTGAGGAGGATGAGATGATTCTTTTCAGTGCACGAACCAAATTGTTCCGATTCATTGAAAATCAATGGAAAGAGCGTGGACTGGGTGAGATTAGGATTCTTCATGATGCTGCAAATGGTCGAGTGAGGACTGTGATGCGTAGAGAGCAAGTTCATAAGGTGTGCATGAACCATTGTTTGAATCCAAAGATGACAATCGATTTCAAGTCAACCACCGAGAAGAAAGTACTCTCATGGCAGGCAATCGATTTCGCTGAGGGTGAGTCACAAATGGAAAAGTTTTGTGCAAGATTTAAAACTGAAGTCATTGCACGTGAATTCAAAGACAAATTTGAAGAGGGGGTACAGCTATCTGGACAGAAAAAAGCAACTACAGCTAAGACACCTGTAGCACCAGAGTCAAAGAAGCCAGGACTCTTTGAGAAGTTCAAGCCAAAAACTGGAACCTGGGACTGTGACACTTGTATGATCAATAATTCAGCTGATCAAAAAAGATGTGTGGCTTGTACCACTCCAAGGCCAGGTATAACCCCTGAGAAGGATGAAAGCACCAAAGTAACAATGGCTGCAGAAGGAGGATTTAGCTTTGAATCTGCTAGTGGTGTAGCAGTTGATCCCGGTGGCTTCAAATTTGGAGGTAGCACAGTTAAGATATGTGGCAATTCAGGAGGCTTTGCTTTTCCGTCCATCAATACATCATCAGTGCCACCTGCTGGTACAAGTGATACGACAGCCATAGGCTCCAGTGAAGTAGGAAACTCTCTGTTTGGAAACCCAGCTACATCAGGTTTCCAATTTGGAAGCACTACTACAAGAACAGTTGCAGACAAGTTGTCAACGTTTGCATTCCCTACATCTGTGGGCCCTGCAGCCACAGGGAAGCCATCTATTGTGGATGGAAGCAGTGGCGTAGCATCTCTTGCCTCTGATGCCAAAAAGACGCCCATCTCTGTGCCTATGATTTCTCCTCCTAAGTTCAAGTTCGTTTCCACCACCACAACAACACCATCATCTACAACCACATCAACACCAAGCGTCGCATTCAATTTTCAAGGAGTGTCCCTGTCCACAAAATCAACATTTAAGTTTGGCGAATCCAATCTAACTGAAGCTTCTACCGACACTCCTGCTGCAGATATGCTAAAAGCCCTGGCTAACAAATCCAAACCAACAGATGTGACCAAACCAAAGGCCACTAATCAGTTAGGTGGCTTTACATTTATATCTAAACCAGTCCTTTCGCAGGAGCAGCCAAAAGAAGAAAAACCTAAGGAGGAAGAAGCGCCAAAGGAAGAAGCTAAGTCCAGTCCATTTGCAGGCTTTTCATTTGTAAAACCCACAAGTACCAGCAATAACACCTCAGTCTTTGGTGATTCCAGTGTTGTGGGATCTTCAAATGTTCTTGCCAAGTCACTGTTTGGGGCACCACCAAGTCAAAAGGACACAGCACGTGTTGCTGATGAAGTAGTATCAAAACAATTTGGGTCGGAGACAGGTGCCACGATTCAAACATTTGGTGGTCTGATTGGTGGTGATACAGCCAAAGCAGATGCATTCAGCAAAAAGTCAGACTTCAAAGGTTTTTCAGGTGCTGGGAGCCAATTGTTTACGACTAGCACGCCAAAAAGTGGTGATGACACTGCAGGTGATGATGAGTATGAACCTGATGTGGACTTCCACCCAATCATCCCACTCCCCGACCTCGTTGTCACTGAAACTGGAGAAGAGAGCGAAGAGAAATTATTCAGTGATAGGGTGAAGCTCTTCCGCAATGACCAAGAAAGTAAGCAGTGGAAGGAGCGTGGTATTGGTGAGATTAAAATTCTAAAACACAAAGAAACAAATAGGTGTCGGTTGCTTATGCGACGTGAACAAGTGCTCAAGATTTGCTGCAATCAGATCATCTCGTCAGACATCAAACTGCAGAGGTTGGCCACCTCAGATAAGGCTTGGTGTTGGCTGGCGCAGGACTTCTCTGAAGGTGAAGTAAAGATTGAACAGTTTGCTGTCCGATTTAAGTCAATCGATTTGGCTGTTAAATTCAAGGAAGTTTATGTGGCCGCGCAGATGTCAGTAACTGAGGTAAAACCGAAAGAAGCAAAGGACAAAACTGGCAAGAAAAACCAAGTTCCTGTCAAGGAGAAACTGCTGAAGGATATGTTTAAGCCCACAGAGGGAGAGTGGCAGTGTGAAAGTTGTTATGTGAAATCATGCAATCCCACAGTCTGCCCAGCATGCTTAACTGCAAAGGCTGGTGTGGCACCACCGAAACCAGACCCTCAGCCAGAAGTATCGTCTACTGTCCCTGGCTTCCGGTTTGGATCAGGAATTGCATCAAAGACAGACAAGAAGAAGGACGCATCGTTGAAGGATATGTTTAAGACTCCAGAGGGTGAATGGCAGTGTGACACATGTTACGTTAAGAGTCGTGATCCTGCTGCATGCCCTGCATGCATGACACCAAAACCCGGTGCTGAGCCACCCAAGCCGCAGCCAGAGGTATCATCCACCTCAACAGTTGGAGGATTCACGTTTGGTTCTGGAGGGGGTTTCAAGTTTGGAAGCAAGACTACGACAGAAGAAAAGCCAAAGTCTACACAGTTTCTAAAAGAGCTTCTAAATGCATCAAATGACTCGGCAGATTCAAATGTTGTGTCATCAACGACAACTGCTGGGTCAGAGTTTGGTACATTTAAGGTTAGCGGTGCGCCAACCAGCAGTAGTTTTTCCTTCAGCAAAAGTTCTGACGACAAAGAGGTGGAAGATACAAAGTCTTCAGCACCTTTTACTTTCACTCCTTCAAGCTCCACGATTAGTGGACTTTTTGGGAAACCCACTGATGCGAACAGCAGCGAAGTGACAAAGTCATCAGTATTCACGTTTACACCATCCAAGTCGATTGTATCCAGTACTACGGGTACTGGCTTCGTCTTTGGTAAAGACAGCACAGACAGTGGGTCGAGCTTCTGTTTCACTGGTGTCACACCAAGTAAGCCACTAGATCTCTCCGCTACAAGATCACCGAAATCACCCGGCGATGACAGTGACTTCTATGTGAACCAGGATGGGGATGACTCTCATATATACTTTGAGCCAATCGTCCAGCTTGAGAAGGTGGAGGTGAAAACTGGGGAGGAAGATGAAGAAGTAATCTACTGTCACCGTGCCAAGTTGTTCTTGTTTTCTGACCGCGAATGGAAGGAGCGAGGGCGCGGAGATGTCAAAATATTAAAGCACAAGGAAACGAAGAAGCATAGAATCATCATGCGACGTGAACAAGTGCATAAGTTGTGTTTGAATCATTATGTGACACCCGATTTGGAAATGGTTCCCCTGGCTAATGCTAATGGCAAAGCTTGGGTTTGGCAAGCAGATGACTTCATTGATAATGAGATAAAACACGAACAGCTTGCAATTCGTTTTCGTGATGAAGAGACAGCTGCTGCCTTCCATGGGGCCTTCCTCAAATCACAAGAAGTGATGAAAAGTTTTCTGACGCCAACCAAGAAAGATGGCTCCCTCTCAGCAGGATCTGCGGCAGTGAGTAGTCATAGTGTGAAAGAGTCGTCTGAGAAGCTTGGCAAGGAGAAGCAGCAATTAGTGCAGTCTTCACAGGTGACGTCATCTAAGATGAAGGACTCTGCAAACTTTGTGTTTGGAGGCACGCCAGCACCATCGTCATTCTCGTTCACCACATCGTCGACACTAGATTCAAAACCAGCCGTGTTTGATGGCACACCAAGATTCAGTGGTGCATCGGCATTTAATGTATCATCTGCAAAGTTCTCGTTTGGATCTACAACAATGGCTTTGACTGAAGCCCATTTTGGGGGAATGAAGGAGAGCGCAAATGTGGCAGGTTCCGGTGCCAGCCCACTTGATAAAGCGAAAAGTCTACTTGAATTGATGCTCAACCAACAATCTGGTGAGTGAATGCAGTGTGCACATTTAAAATGTATTTTTGTGGCATTTCAATTCTTCCTCATTTTGGTCAAGGTAGTCAAAGCAATAGCAAATATATTATGTTTTCTGGGTGATTGTATTGGACTGTCAGATGTGATAATATGGCAGTGCAGTGATTTCATTTACTCTCCTAAGTTCGTTTACTCTGTTTACCTCTCGTATGTTTAAAGCTGCATAGTCTAATGAAAATGTCAAATTTTCAAAAAGCCTTGACTAGTATATTGATTTGATTCTAGATATTTAACTTGGATACTGGTTCACTTATTAAGCATTTGTCAACACACAGAAGGGAATACTGAGGCAATTTAATAGAACCTATGGTGTCACAGTTTTGGCAAGCTTGCCAAAACTAATTTTGCAAGTTTACACTTCAAATATCTCAAAAGTTGGTTATTTAAAAAAAGTTACTTAAAACTAAAGTAGACCAGACGGGATGGCCGAATGAGTTAGAGCGTCCGTCTCCCGTGCTGGTAGATCGTGGGGTCGTGAGTTCGAACCATGGTCGAGTCAAACCAATGACTTAAAAATTGATAATTGTTGGTTCCTCGCCAGGTGCTCGGCATTATTAGGACATGGCAAGGACGGGTGTGCTCAGTGTCAGGATAATGTGACTGAGTGGGAAACCAGGTCATGGTGCCGGCAGCCTGGTTTCCCAGTGGGACAGCACTATAAAGTCACCATGAGTGCGCACTGTCACAAGTCGCTACCCGTCCTGATATGACCTTAGATGTTGCTAGGACGTAAAACAACAACAAACAAATCAAACTAAAGTAAGGTAGATTATAACGATCAACCTGATATGTTCATCTCAGAAAATGACAGGCTCAACACATCGACCTATGCAACTTTAAGCTATCACTAAACGAGTCAATAATCTCTTAGTCCAAATAAAATATGCATATTTTGTATAATAGTGATACTTTTTTTTAAATTATTAAGCGCCACATTAAACATTTCCAGTTGTTCATCGGTTTACAGTTAGTACAGAAAAGAACAGAAAGGTTGTCCAACCTTGCCAGTTGTTTCTTTGCGGAAGTGATCAAAGGTCACCACGTATGATATTTCAAAAATATTTTAACATATATATTTTGATAATTTTATATTTTCTTTGTATATTACTTCAACACGATAGCACACACTAAACACTTTTTCCGGGTTATTTGAAGCAGTTCGGGAGTAGTCTGAGCAGGTTCCCAGTGACCTCTGCTGGCGCACCAGTGATCACAGATGATGGCTTCGGATTATCAGGAAATGACTGGGAAATTACCAAAGGTTAGGTTTCATATCAGGATAATGTGACAGTGGGCCAGCACTATCAAGTCGCCATAAGTGTGCACGGTTATGAGTTTGTACCTATCCTGATGTGACCTTATATGATGTTGCCTGTATGTAAAACCCCAACAAACAAACCTCTTTGTTCCTCAGACCCGGTGCCCGCTGACGCCGACGACATCGTGATCATCTCCGAGAAGAGCGCCACGCCCGAGCAGGTGGCGCGCGCGCGCGTTCTGCAGCTGCCCGACCACTTCTACCTGTACGAGGACATGGAACCGTGCTCCGGCTGCCTCGGCTGCGACGATGGCGAAGGCAAGATGGTCGGGCGTGAGGAGCCAAAGGCCGGCAGTGGTGAGTGGTGACAATTTAATGCTTTTATCGAAATATGCAGCTTAAAAAATAACATAGATTTTTGAGTGGTTCTGATATTTTTCACTCTATGGATAAAATGTAGGATACATTGATTTCGAATAAAAGATAAATAAACGGATAGAGTTATTTTGAAGCTCATCTCCTGGTTTTGCTAACACTCAATCAATCAATAGTTCCATCCTCTAGTCGAGGGTTGGATGCAATGGTTCTCCACTTGTCCCGATGTTGTGCTGTTCTGATAGACTGTGAATAATTCAAGCCTGTCCACTGTGAAATATTTGTAAACCATGATGTTCTTGGTCTCCCTCTCCCTCTGCTGCCATTCACCTTCCCTTCCAACACTGTACGGTATATTGAACTCTGACGAATGATGTGCTAACACTAAGAAGTGGAAAACAGAAAAATGTGAAAACTTGTTTTTGTCTTACAGTCATTGAGGAGACAGTGACAATGATTCACGCGAACATTACGGGCAAGGATGGCAATCCTTACTATACCAAGCAACTGAACCAAGGTAAGCCGGCAAATTTACCTCCTTTTTTTCATTTTGATGAAAATTTACTCACATTTTTTGTTCAATATATTGCAAGTGATTTTCATGGCATTTTCAATTCTCCACATACTCGTATGCCTCATGTTTAATATCAAACTTCATGTATGTGAGGGGAGTGATGGTGGATTGTTAATTCTGGTGACGGTTACTGTTAAGGGTTACTTTTTATTAGTTTTTTTAAACATTTATGTTTTAATATCACATTAATAATCAGGGATGAAAGATTTCCGTGATTTCGCGGATTTCCGCGATTTCTGGTATGGACCGATTATTGGTTAGTTTGAATCCCGTTTTTATATGACCTTAGGTGTTGCTAGAACAAAAATAAACGAGTTATGTATGGCCGATAATATAGGCACAACAAAGACAGTTGAAGCCTGACTTCCGGAATTTTTCCACGATTCCCTGACATGCTAATCCTATAGAGGGAAAATCCGCGTTTTCTCGGAAATTCACCGTCGGTGTAACAATCAGGATTATGAAGTTTGCTAATATTATTGTAACCCCCCAGCCCCCACCCGCACACATGGTCCATCCCCTCAGCTAATGAATTTGAGTTGTTCATACATTCTATCTCAATTTAAGGATAGAATACTGGATCTGGCAATCTTTAATTCTTATGCTTTTGTACTATCAATGTTAAACAAAATAATTCATTTTTCCAAATTTAAACTACCGATCTCCTGCATGTGAGGCCAGCGCTCTACCGAGTAGGCCATCGCGCCCAGTACCCGGCCATCAATGAACCTCATATCACGAGAAAAATAAGTGTGACCTTTCCACCTGTGCTAAAAATAGATGTGTAGTCCCAAGGGTGTAAGTAAGCGAAGCCAAAATAGGGGCAATGTATCTAGGGTTCAGCCAGAGCAATGTGATTTAACTGACCCTGGGTGGTGAATTTCAGATACTCCCATCATGTTCATCATATTTGTACAAATAAATGACAAAGCACACAACAAAATGGCTCACTATTTAAAAGATGGAAACTTACTCTCTATTTCCATGTAGAAAAGTCCTTGGGATTTGGGTGTAAAAATAGCCAAGTTTGCCCTTCAGCTGCTGTGTCACGGCAAAGCGCTAACCTACGGGTACCTACTACCGGTGATGTCACGAAGCATATTTCCATATAAGAAAATTATAGTTCTGGCACACCAAATGACGATCGTGAATTATTGGTGTGTCGTTTGGGAGGTGTGAGTGGGAACTTGGTTCCTGGTCCCTAGTGCCTCTTCGATGACCGGACATGGTGGCCGAATCGATAGAGCACAGACTTCCTGTGTGGAAAGTAGGTGATTCAAACAATAGAATTTATGTTTGTCGCTACTGAGCCCAGCGCTCACCATTAATAGGATAGGACATGGACTGGTTACCACAGTATCGGGATAATGTGACTGGGATATTGAGTCTTGGCGCCAACGGCCTGGACTCTCAGTGGGGCAGCACTAAAAAGTCATGAGTATGCACTGTCACAAGTCAGTACTTGTCCTAATATGAGCATAAATCTTGCTAGTATGTAAAGCAACAAACAAGCCAAGTCCCTTAGATGGGGCCTTAAGCAGATTCAAGTTGCTCGGGCTTAATTAAATGGGACCGTTATGAACCCGTCTGGGCTGACGGCCTCTGTTTTTGGGTAGCATGGGGTGGGGTGGTCATCCACTCGGAAGTGACGATCCACTTAAATAAATATTGATAGAAGTTGTTTGCTTGGAAGGTCTTAATAATTATAAGAGACCGTTTGTTTGTTTGTTTGTTTGTTGTTTTACCTCCTAGCAACATCTAAACTCATCAGGATGGGTACCGACTTGTGACAGTGTGTGCTCATGCCAACTTTATAGTGCTGCCCCACTGGGAGACCAGGCCACCAGCCCCATGACCTGATATCCCACTCAGTCACGTTATCCTGACACTGAGCCAACCAGTCCTTGCCCTATCCTAATAATGGCGAGCGCCTGGCTAGGAAGCGACAAGTATAAATGTCATTGGTTTGACTCAACCTCCCAAAACAGGAGACGGATGCTCAACTCATTCGGCCATCCCGTCTGGTCGTATAAGTGACCTTATTAAAGAGTTTATACTGATACTAGTGATAGTGAGAAGCAGTAATTTTAATTAAGATTATGTAGTTACTGGTTACACGGCTAGTGGGGCCATGTAATTTGAGCCGTGTTGTATACGTCTCCATAGAAGAGACAGCGGACCTCTTGCTGTCTGACCTCGAAGTGACCGTTGTTCCCAAGACGGCTTGCCTGGCAGATGACAAAGGGAATACTCACTACGCGAAACAGTTAGAATTGGCTGCCAAAAATATTTACGGTATTGCTTTTATGGAAAGTTCATCTCAGATCTCTTCCTGTTTCCATGTAAACTAGCAATCCCATCCAACTAATGCATGAACAAGCATAAAAAAAACCTCCTACAAATGATTATATTGTTTTCTTTCGTAACGGAGAAATGGATCCTAAAATATAAAATAACATGGGTTTTTTTACCACAAGAGAGCATTTCATTATTGATATGCTGATGTATGCATCGGTATAAATATCTGGCAAAAGAATCACTGCGCTCCACTGCTCACAAGAACCCTCTAATACTTAAAGCTGTATCATGTATGTCATTCATAGCTGACGCAACACACTCTTCTGTGCCAGCCATTGATTCGGTGATTCCTAAGACGGCTTGCGCTACGGATGACAAAGGGAATCCACATTATGCCGAAGAGTTACAAATGGCAGCACAAAATATTGACGGTACTACTTCTGGTGACCTTTCAATGTTACGCATTTCCTCCGTGGTTTTCAACATATATGTTCAATGCTTAAATTTACTTATTTTGTACGCAAATCAGGCTTAATTACGTGACTTAATTACTCATGCATGAATATGTCAGAGAAAAGTAGCTCTCAACTAGCCCACTCGTCACTTTTTGGTTTAAAAAAAAAAAAACACTTTATAAAAGCTTGGATTCTGGAACGGAAGGGTGTGCATGAAATGAGTGGTAGTTGGCAGCATCATTTTTATTAGTAATAATTTACAAGCTCATACATGGGTAATCTAGCATTGATTGATAGTATGTTATTGTGAGATAGTGGTATCCTCTAAACGGGTATGTGAGAGATAGTGATAGTGGCAGCTCGAATGAAGGGAAAATGTGTTGTAAACTGTGAATGAGTGAGAATGTTGGTGTGTTTTGGGGTGGGTTTTTTAAAGTCCTAAAATTACCTTATTTGATTCTACCTATTCAACTTACATACGGAGGCATTCTTTAATCACTTTAATGCTTCATAGAAGTAATATTAATTCAATTCATAAGGGCATGTCTATACACTAACACTACCAGGAAGCCCCAAAGCAAACCAGACTTAAAAGATTAGGTCAGTCGCTTAACGTCTCTGCTTTTACCCTAGACCTGTGCATTATGTCATTCCTGTGCTATATTGCTCTTGAGCATTTAGCATGTTATTTGTGCCAGAACTACTCAGTGTGCACATGATCATGGCAAAATGGTAACCTCGGTCATAACTTAGCTTCAATTATAGAAGACATGCTTTCACATTATATATCTCAAAGCCGCTTGTCAGTATTTTTTACTGCAAGTTAAAATAGAGTAGGTTATAACAGTTAACTTGATATATTAACCTAGAAAATGCCACAAAAACTCTGCACTAAATAGAACAGTCGTACTGTTTGCCCTTATATTTTGTTGGCATACACTAGTTCGTCATCCCGACTGCGCATGCGCTGAAAACGGCGTCGACAGCAAAACAAAGGAGTATGGCCATTAACTTTGCCGATACGCGCAATGAAAAACTTTTATTTTATTTTAAATTAACAGAAATATATAATAATTTGGCATAAACATGGATGTACGAATGCAATGTGATATAATGAATTTTACCTCGGTACTAAGCCTCGGCTACTCGAGGCCGAGGGAGAAGGAAGCAACATCCAGTACATCAATTAGCATATTCCACTCGTGAACGGTGGACGTTTGCGAGAAAGCAGCAGTCTTTTTTATGCAATAAGTGCAGAATTCGCAGTGAGTTTATGGATATTTTTTCCACTTTTCATTGTGAACATATGAAGATTAGTTTTTACGAATTTGTCGATTATGGTGACTATTTAAAGAAATATAAGTGTAGAACCGACTTGTGTGCCAGTACGCTACTATGAGTATGGCCGCCATTTTGTTTACTTCTGATTCGCTATTGTTTCGTAGCGTTTTTATGACTTTAAACCCAAGAATACTGGAGGAAGCGTGTACAACAATATTCTCTACGAGTTTTAGAATATTGGTGAATATATTAAAGAATTTATTGGCGAAAAACCGATTCAGATGCCGGTACGGTAGAGTTGACATCGCCGTGTTGTTTACTTCTGGTCGGTTGCTCGAACTGATTATCGCTATTGTTTTAGCGTTAATTCTTATGAGTTTAAACCCAAGAATACAGGAAGATACGTATTTCTTGTGGAGAACAATATTCTCTATGAATATTAGAATATTGGCGAATATATTAAACAATTTATTGGCTTTAAACCGATTCGGGAGCCGGTACGGTAGATTGACTTCACCGTGATTGTTTACTTCTGGTCGGTTGCTCGACCTGATTGTCGCTATTGCGTTAGCGGCTATTCTTATGAGTTTAAACCCAAGAATACAGGAGGATACATATTTCTTGTGTAGATATGTTTATTACATTATTATTAATCGAATGAATTGAACATGTAGTGGTTTTTTCGAGTTTTATGGAATTATTTTATAATTAAAATTGTGTATGTAGATGTTGGTGGTTGCCACATCACAGGTAAGATTGGTTCAACAAGCCGCCCGTTGCCGAACGGAGAGCGATGTTGTCTGGAGCCTCATCACGTTTGGATTTTTCCTCAGTTTCTTTTATGGATTCACGTTGGAAATTAATCCTGGGTTTCTTTTATGGATTCCCCACCTTTTTTAAGGCGTACCTCTGAGTTTCGTAGCATTTTCTCCAACTTGCTGGCGCAGTAGCCGCCGGAGGGAGAAGTGTACGGAACAGAGAGTGTGGGAGGGTACCGATATACTGGTCCCTACCCCTCGTTTGGTTTCGGCTTCAATACCGTTACCCTACGACATGACACATTAGCTTACATGCCTGTGTTGGAACGGTGTAAATACGTTCTCCAACACCAGTAGTTGCCGCCCGTGGTGTTGCCGCCCGTGGCCGAACGGAGAGCGATGTTGGCGGAAGCCACATCACGTTTAATCCGCCGTTGTACAACGGAGAGCGATGATGGCATCACAGTTATGCCGCCATTGGCTAATGGAGAGCCATGTTCGGGAAGCCTCATCAATATTTTACCTGCCTGTGGCCGAGCGGTAAGCGATGATGGCTGTAGCCACATCTCGTTGTGTCGCCCGTTCCAGAACGGAGAGCGATGTTGGTTGAAGCCACATTACGCTTATGCATCCCGTTGCCTAGAGCGATGCGGGTTGTGACCCCATCGGGTTATGTCACCTGTTATCAAACGGAAAGTGATGTTGGCTGAAGCTACATCCCGTTTAGGCCGTCTGTTACCAAACGGAGAGTGATGTTGGCTGAAGCCACATCCCATTTTGGCCGCCTGCTACCAAACGGAGAGCGATGTTGGCTGAAGCCACATCCTGTTTAGGCTGTCCCTTACTATTTGGAGGGTGATGTTGGCTGATGCTTCATCACGGTAGCCCGCCTATGATCGAGCGGAGAGTGATGATGTTTGTGAATACATCATGTTTGTAGCACGTTAAAAACAGGGAGTGCTGTGGGTTGAAGTTACATCCCGTTTAGGCCGCCCGTTACCAAACGGAGGGCGATGTTAGCTGAAGCCACATCCCGGTTATGCGGTTTGTTACCAAACGGTGAATGATGTTGGCTGAAGCTACATCATGTTTAGGCTGTCCGTTATCAAATGGAGGTTGAGGTTGTTTGCAGCCACATAATTTTTTAAGAGCCACTTCCCGTTTAGGCTGTCCGTTACCAAACGGAGGGTGATGTTGGCTGTAGCCACATCACGTGTAAGCTGAGCGGAGAGCGATGTTGGCTAAAGCCACATCACGTTATGACGCTCGTTGACAAACTGAGAGCATTGTTGGCTGAAGCCACATTATGTTTAACCCGCCCGTGGCCGAGCGGAGACATATGTTGGCTGAAGCCACATCATGTCCATCCTGATATGAGCTTAAATGTTCTAGGATGTAAATAAAAACAATTAGTTGGTTCGCCACACTTGAACTTTCAGTTGATGGTTACAGGGTGTCTGGCTTGAGAGGTACTTTGGCCATTATTAGCCATGGGTATGTACTGTTACAAACGGTACCTGTCTGGATATGATTATAGATTTTCTAGGACGAAAACAACAAACAAATAGTTGGTTGAGCATTCTAAATTTCATTGATCGTTACAGATCTTGGATTTAAGGGTTAGTTGCCTATGAAGGGCAGTAAGACCGAGGCTCCCATTTCTGATGATAATTACTCGTCACCGGGGGTGAGGGTTTAAGCCTCCTTGGTACACACAGTGTTAGGGGAGGAAAGCAGGCCAGATTCCGGATCTGCTGGGCTAGAAAAGTGGCTCATGAAGCTGGAGCAAATGCCCTCAGCTAAAGCTCAGAAGAGAACAAGTAGAGGTTGCAAGGCAAACTCAGATGGCCACGGAAACAGTTTTTCCCAGGAGGTAAAAATAACTGTATTGTTTCCATACATTGATAATTCATTCATTATGCCCCAGTGACAGTCGAGCTGCTCACAGGCAGTTACTGACCAATTTATGAAACAAACCAAACATTTGTAAGGTTTGTTGGAATGAACAACTATATGAATTTACCTGTTTACCAAATGGTTTAGCACTAAAGATAGAACTAAAGGAAAATTTTGAAGGCCGATGGCGTGATGAAGAAGTTTACATCATATTAATTTCTAGAGTTGAGAGCGGTGTAGTTAGGGTTATGTAGTTTAGTCTGCATGCCCAAAGGCTATGTCAAAATGTTGACAGATAGTACTACACCAATGCCTTACATTCGCAACATGGGAGGGACAGTGTCCAACCCATATAATAAGTGAGTGAAATTAATTTGGAATTGGGAAAGCCACATATAATTTTGTTGGCATCATGAATTAATAACATATCAAATTGGTTTCATGGCATCCAGTCTATATTTTTGGCAAGTGGATGTTTTCTCTTTGATTGGGGAAATTAAATTGTTATTACATTTTCCTAAATATTCAGCCTAATCGGCAGAGTAGCACGAAGGGCTTTGATAGTCCCTGATGGAGACACGCAGCCATGGTTGGAAGTATTAGAGTGGCCAAGGATTTTATACTTTTCCTACACACAGGCGGATAATTTTAAAGCATTGATGATTTGCGGAGATGTGTTTTAAAAACACTCCTGGCATTTCTTTTCGAAACATATATTTATGACAGTTTGGATTAGATAAAGTTACTCAGCACGATCATTTGTACTGATCATTAAATATCATTAAATAATGATATTGGTTCAACAAATTGATTTGTTTGAATCAAGAAAGAATAACAAGTTACATAAATAATTTTTATTCCATCCACCAATGGGGCATTTTTTGTCTAAATACATAAAGTTAAGCCAATGGAACCTTCCATTTCCGAGGTACTCTGCCTCTTACGAATGATGCAGGATGATGGATTAGGTTATGGAGCCATTAATGCAGCTCGATGAGCTCTATCGGTCATCTTACCAAGGATTGACGGAGAAATAATTGGGAAACACGAAGTTTGTCAGTGTTTCATGAGATCAGTATATGAAAGAAACCCTACGAAACTATAGTTTAATAGGTTTTGGGAGGTCTCCGGGGTATTTAAGTTATTTCCAAAAATGGTCTAGTTATAGACTTTTATCGATTAAACAGGTAGGCTACAAATTAGCTGTATTGTTACTTTTGGTAACCGGTCATAGGGCCCAAGCAGGTGTTGCCCCTTTTTCCTTACTGGCCTAGACATTGATGACAAGGAGGCCACGTTTGATTTGGACAACTTATTAAAATCAAACAGTACATGAGATCCCCTCTCCTCGATTCATTTAAATAGTTTTCCACATGACAGGAAAATGTGGGTAGAGTCAGCCATTAGGGCTTATATATCCAAGACAAAAGGAATACGTAATTCCAGACAGTTAATCTCCAGAGACACGCTCGCCAGATGGACGATTAATATGCTCAAGGCAGCTGGCGTCGATACTCAACGCTATGCTTCGCACTCTACGCGAGGGGCTATGGCCTCGAAGGCAAGACATTTGGGGATCTCAGTAAAGAGGATCCTATCACACGCCGGCTGGAAGACGGCGAAGTCGTTTGCAAAACATTACAACAAACGACTAGAGAAGACAAGCGGGGTTGCCACCCGACTACTCACCAACTAAGAAGGTCATGTGAGTGTGAACAGTTTAAGTTATGTTTTCTAACTCATACGTTGTTAGATGGTTGAGGATAAAAATGAGGCTACGTAAATCTCTCCCTCGGGCTCGAGTAGCTGAGGCTTAGTACCGAGGTAAAATAGTATAGTTAGACGAATCTTACCTTGGTACAGATGATGGATAACTCTTGTTTTCCAGAGGTACAAGCCTCGGGTAGTCGTGGACTAGGGCCCGCCCACCACACCCTGCCACGACTATTATGTTTTGCTTGTGCCAAAAAGAAAACATGAGGAATTCCAATCATTAAGCTCATTTTTATCCTGAATAATTAGGTGAAGATTGCTGTACCGGATGTTGCTTCCTTCTCCCTAGTCCACGACTACCCGAGGCTTGTACCTTGGGAAAACAACAGTTATCCATCATCTGTACCAAGGTAAGGTTCGTCTAACTATACTATATATTTAAGACACAATTATTCATAATTGAGCATTTTGAGCTAAGAAACATAAAATTCCCCACAAAACAATCAAGTCACTTTACAGGCTGATGCTAACACCATTTTAAATTCTTGTTCTAAATATTAAAATGTCAAATGTGTCAACAGAAACTTGTTTCAAATAAATATATAACCAATGTCTGATTAACCCTACCTGCTTCCTAGCTCTACAAAGATCATTAACCATAGGATCTAAATAACAACATGAATAAAATAAGTAAAAGTGACTATGGCTACGGCTCTAACACTAGTCTGAGTGCCCAGATTTGTCTAAATCTAAATACAGGTGGTATAAGACGTTCTGATTAGATTGGTGTAAATGCAATGCTAGATAAAAGATTCATATCTTAATTTATTATATATATATATATTAGTTAGTATTATATGTCTCAAACAGGAGCTGCAATGAGCTGAAAGTAGCACATTTCATAGCAGCAATCAGTGTCTTAGCATGTGCCATGTGCTTCTCACTGGTCAATTTCAAATATATTTTGCCGTCTGCTTTTAGTTCTGTCACGTTCTTGTGCCGATCAGCTGTTGTTTTCTCAGCATAACCACCACTGAGTGACGTGCCTTGTTCAACCACTGCCGCTTGGTGTGTGACAATCGCAAGTCTGACATATTCAGGGATGGAAGTTGCACTTCTCTATATGCACCTTCTATGCTACAGGCAGCTGGGTTCCTGCTTTCCCCGTCCTGATATGACCTTAGATGTTGCTAGGATGTAAAACAACAAACAAACAAACAATGTGTGTTCAGGCGTGGAATTTTGCTTTTGGTCAGACTACTTGTTCTTACCAGGGCTGGATCTGTGTGCCAAAGGTAGTGGGGAGCATGAACACCCAAGAGGAAGCCAGTGTAAATGGACCAACTTACCATGTAAAGGAGTGAAAACTGAAATATTTGAAGACTGGTGGTACGGGCTTTACTGCTGGTGGTGATGCTGAGCCACAGTGCCATGTGTTAATAACTCATTACTCGCTTAGTAACCACAGGCAAGACACCTATAGCATATAGTCTCGGGGAAGTTGAAGCTGGAACCTGCCACTGTGACACTTGTATGATCAATAATTCAGCTGATCAAAAAAGATGTGTGGCTTGTACCACTCCCAAAGGCAGATATAACCCCTGAGAAGAATCAAAGTTCCAAAGTACCAGGCATCAGTACTGCAGACAAGTTGTCAACGTTTGCATTGCCTACATCCGTGGACCAAAATCGTGACGAATATCGTAGTGCACCTTTTAGTAAAATAGCATTCTGCCTATAGTAAAAGGGATTGTTCTGGTACCGTGTGTGAATGGTAACTCATGGGTATAGCTGGTCACCTGTTATTCTCTGTCGTGAATGCCCCCCCCCCCCCATAATTGCTTATTTGGTTGCTCAGTTGCTCCGAATGGCGTTTCTTAGGGTACCAATAGTGTACTTTTGATTCAGGAAGGTGAACTATGCCATCTCTTAATATTATGTTGCGCGTCTGGTGCTACTAATATTTATAACTGGTGATGGTAATCTGCATTTGCGTGCATATCGATTACTTTGTCGTGGAAAACATCCTATATGTATTTCCTATTTTATAAGTTCTAGGGAATCGATTTAATTGAACGTGTCATTGTTGAATCCAATGGTGTCCAGCATTTTCACATGCATGTCAAAATTCTGCACATTTTCAATTCAAATATCTCCAAAGTTAGCCATTTCTAATCACGTTGCTTTGAAGTTTGTAAGTTAGATTATAGTGATCAACCTATATAATTATTAGGTTGATCTCCAAATATGCAGAAAATCAAAAACATCTGACTACTCAACATTAAATTGACTTTTATGCTGCAGTTAAATAAGTATAGCACTTTCTAAGTTAGAGCAATTGTGGCTAAGAACTTTGGTAACGAAAATGGCATGGTTTTCATTAGGTTATTCAGCTCGTACTTCTCTTCTGGAATTAAACAGACTTCACGAAGTGACGCCTATATCTGTTCATGTGCAGCGCCTGTTATTGAGTGACTGCTGGCTCCTGAAGTGCGTCGATATGTTTCCCTTTTACCTGTGCAGCTAAGCCTGGTGATGTCGAGCCCAGCTCGCTGTTTGAGCGGGGCGAGCAAGGGGCCGAGTTCACCTTCGATGGAGTGGCGACCGGCAGCAGCGGCATACCAACCTTTGGATTTGGTCAAAACAAAGGTATATTTGACGACCCCAACCCCAGCACAAAAGTTTCTAGTCACAGTCCTCTGTTTGAAACTGGTGTCCGTGACTTCTATGAATTAAGTGGTTGATGTTATGAAAAATTAATGGCAAAGCATACCTGTTTTTAACCCAGCCACATTCGGCAGTTTTCATTCATTTCCGCGAAAAGGCAGGAAGCCCTTGACTTAATTTCTTTTCTCCTAGTAACTGCATTTGTATTGCTTTTACCCATTTAATGGGAAGTATAGACCATGTTTTTCAATTGTAATGAGCAGGCGAGACCTCTTTTCCAAACATTAACAAATTTATCGAATAATTAACGATTGGACATGTGTCAAATCGCAGAGTTTCACACATTCCAAGTCATTGGTAGCCCTGCCACTCACTCCATTGCATCATGCTTCAGTTTTCATGAGCAATTCGATTTCCGTGGAATCATTCAGATATTTAGATTCTGATGCTGCCGTTCCACATGGAATCTCGATTGTCCTCAAAAACACTTTTTTTTTTTTTTTTACAAACTCCAACTATTTAATACTTGTTGTAGATGAATAAATGTATTTATCCCTCCCCAACAAATTTTTTTTTTTTATATCTAATCATAATACATATGATGGGTGTATGAGCAAAAGATTATGCATATTAGAACCAGACAGGATGACCGAATGAGTTAGAGCGTCTGTCTCCCGTGCTGTAGATTGTGTGGTCGTGGGTTCGAACCCTGGTCGAGTCAAACCAATGACTTAAAAATTGATACTTGTCGCTTCCTAGCCAGGCGTTCGGCATTAATAGGATAGGGCAGGGACTGGTTGGCTCGGTGTCAGTATAATGTACCCGTCCTGATATGACCTTAGATGTTGCTAGGACGTAAAACAAACATTGCATATTAGAATGCATGTAGTAGATTTCTGTCTGTAAACCTTTCCTTTAGAATTCCTCCAGTGTGAGTGGCGCGAGGAGGGCCACCAGTATGCAACTCCCGACAACTTTGGGGGGGGGGGGGGGCCACTCCACCAATGAGCCGATGGAGGAAGTAGCAAAGTATATATGTTCCCCTATAATTTATACTTGTATAATGCGTTATTCATCACATAATAGTCTGTGTGGGGGCGAGCGAAGGAATTCTGAATGAGAGAACTGATGAAGGTCTAAAATATGCACTTTTATGATTTTCTAGCAATCTTTTTTTTTTAATGAAATTAAAATCGGCTGGGCGAGGTTGTGTGTGTGTGTGTCGGGCGCGCAGGGAGTTGCCTCACATTGATTTCCATGTGACGGTGATTGCAGAAGGCTATGGCCAGAAGCCCTTCTCATGGCAGGGCGCGGGGAGCTCGCTCTTCAGTGCGTCGGGCCCGCGCAACCAGGAGGACGAGGACGGCGTCGTGACGAGCGACGACGTGCACTTCGAGCCTGTCATCTCACTGCCCGAGGTCGAGGTGAAGACGGGCGAGGAGGACGAGGATGCGCTGTACTGCCATCGCGCCAAGCTGTTCCGGTTCGACAGCAAGCTGAACCAGTGGAAGGAGCGCGGCGTGGGCGACATGAAGCTGCTGCGGCACCGGGAGACGGGCAGGATCCGCGTGCTGATGCGCAGGGAGAAGGTACTGAAGCTCGCCTGCAACCATGCGCTCACCACCGCCATGAGTCTGAAGCCGCTGCATACCTCCGAGGTGGCCTGGTGCTGGTTCGCACTCGACATAGCCGAGGGGGAGCCCCGCCAGGAGCATCTGGCCATCAAGTTCAAGGTACGTATGTCGGCAGTGTTTATAGACAACTGGGGGAGGGGAGCTTTTTGAAAAGATTCCGTTAACGCGTAGTCAATATAGTCAATGTTTTTTGTTTTTTTACATATGTGTCAGGAGCGTCCGGCCATCAAGTTCATGGTACGCATGGCGGCAATGGTTATAAACACCGGGGGTGGTGGCTTATTGGAAAGATTCTGTGAGCGTGTTTCTGGGTCTAATATAGTGAATGTTTTTTGGTTTGTTTTTTATACATAAACGTAACGATATTATATAGTTGGGGAGTGCGAGTGGAAGATTCAGATTGGTCACAGCTGAACCAGGGAGGCGCGCAGGCCTGGTGTGAGTCGCCCAGTGACCGGCGGCGCATCCGTGCAGGCCTTATATATGCCGCCGGTGGAGCCGACTAGTGGTTTCGGGCCGAATAACAATGGTAGAGGAGCCGGGGCGGCGACGCAGGTGCAGACTGGAGGAACCCGGTGGTGACAGTTTAATGGAAGTGAAGGGCGATCTCGATAGCGAATTATCCCACGAGGGAATAGAACCCAGGCGCGTCTGCCTACACCTGCATATATCCTATACACCGGGTGTGTATATATATTTTACCTCGGTACTAAGACTCAGGCTACTCGTAGCCGAGGGAGAAGGAAGCACATCCGGGTCCAGCAATTGGCATAATCAACTCACGACGGGAGGACGTTCGTTGAGTTGCTCCGGCAGTTTTATATCTATGATATACTAACTGTAAGTATGTTTTTTGGGACGGTAAATTTACGTTATACTTTACCGCAACTTTTTGCAAAGTTTTGGAACTATTAGTTCATGTACGTTACTTTTATTGGTGTTATTATGACTTGTCACCGGTGGTGATGGTGCCGGCTTCGCCAGAGCACCTCATCAGAGGAGGTCAGGGGGCCAGATGCCGGCCCGTCTGACCTAGAGGCCAGACTGACACGCATGCTCCAGACTAAGATCGAGGAGATGATTCTGGCCAGATCTCGAGTGAGGAAGAGGCCGGTTCCGGAGTCTGATGACTCGGAATGGGAGGACCTCTCGGGTGAGGATTCCCCCTGAGGATGATTCTTCTCCGGAGAGGGTCCCTGTGAAGAAGAGAAAGAAGGCCAAGAAGGCTGTTTTTTCGGCTGGAACGAAGGGAATCGTCCCTTCAAGAGGAAACAAGTAGCAAACTCCAGTGGCCACAGAAACACCTGTAAGCATTTTTCATGCAGGAAACATTCAAAATTGCTTAAATCAGTGAGAGAGATTACCGATAATTTGACTATTCTAAGCATTGCGGAGGGAATACAAATTCCCTTTACGCAACACCCTGTACAGGAAACAATTCCTTTTCCTTATCATTTTGATTTAAACGAGAGAGAGCCATTAGATGAACAGGTGTTGGAATTTTGTCAGAAGGGAATTATAGAGCCCGTGGTTCATGAGACAGGCAAATTTGTTTCAAACATATTTTCGCGACCCAAGCCAAATGGGGATGTCCGAATGAATCTGGATCTGACAAGGCTAAACAAATTGGTTAAATATAAACATTTCAAGATGTTTTCTCTCGAAACGGCAAGGGACTTGGTGACAAAAGGTTCCTGGCTTGCCAGTATGGATGTTAAAGATGCCTATTACACACTTCCAATTTACAAACCAGATAGGAAAGTTTTGCTTTTTGTTTGGAATGATCAACTCTATGAGTTCACCTGTATGCCGGCTTAGCTTGTGCCCCTCGCTTGTCTACTAAATTGTTGAAACCTATATTTTCACTTATGGCAAGAAAGGGACATATGATGTTCCCATATATTGACAATTCTTTCATTGTCACCCAATCAAAGGCAGACTGTCAAAGGGCAGTGGATGATCTCTGTGCAACGTTCACTAAATTGGGATTTTACATCCATGACAAGAAGTCAGTTTTTACTCCAACAAAAGTTTTAAAATGTTTGGGGTTTCTGTTAAACACAGATGATATGACTGTGTCACTAACACAACAAAAACAAGTTTATCGCTACAGCAGGCCAATTGTTGCAGTTAATGAGGCGTAAGATTAGGCAGGTGGCAGTGTTAATTGGAATCATGATAGCCTATGCTCCAGCTATCCTATATGGAAAAGCTCATATTAAGTCGCTAGAAATAGACAAGAATTTAGCATTAGCGCGTACAAAAGGGAATTTTGAAAGAAAAATGACTTTCAACAAAAGGTTTAGAAGATATTAAGTGGTGGTATGCTAACATTCATTCTTCTCCGAATCCCATTAGAATGGGCGAACCCAACACTATTGTTACGACAGATGCGTCATTAGACGGATGGGGTGCTCATAGAGACCATCAGGCAACTGGAGGACGATGGTTAGATGATGAAATTTCAGATCATATTAATGCGTTAGAACTTAGAGCAGTTTATCTGGGTTTATGCAGTCTAGTGCGTATACCGAAGTTTCATGTCAGAGTATTGACAGCGATGGCTTATATTCATAACATGGGAGGGACTAGGTCCAAACCTTGTAACAAAGTAGCCAAATTGATTTGGAATTGGCCTCAGGGGGTAACTGTAGTGCATATGCCAGGTACTCAGAACACCTTAGCAGATAAGAAAAGCCACCATTTTCATGATCATTTGGAGTGGTCGTTGAGTGACAACATTTTTGAACAAATTAAATGGGGAACAAATTAAATGGGGAACACCACAAGTAGATTTGTTTGCATCACGAAACAACTACAAGATATCTAAATATGTTTCGTGGCACCCAGAGCCGAATGCATGGCGAGTGGATGCGTTTTCATTGGTTTACTTACTTACGCCTACCGCCCAACTTTGGGCATAGGCCACGAACAAGGGCTCTCCAGTTATCCCGGTCTTGGGCCATCTTCTCCAGCTGTCTCCATGTATGGACAGACCTCTTCACATCTGCCTCCAGGTCATGGTGCCAACTGTTTCTTGGTCTGCCTCTCTTCCTTTTCCCCTGTGGATTCCAGGAGAGTGCATGTCTTGCGTTGTTGGATGCAGGCTTGCGAAGGGTATGGCCAACCCATCTCCAGCGTCTCCGAAAGATCTCCTCAACAGGCTGCTGTCCTATTCGCTGCCATAGCTCCAGGTTACTGATGGTGTTTGGCCAGCGTACTCTTAGGATTCGTCTGAGACAGGTGTTGATAAAGGACTGGATTTTCTTCATGGTGGTGACCGTTGTTCTCCAAGTCTCTGCACCATACAGAAGAACAGGCTTTACCATGGAGCAAAATATCCTGACATTCTTCAGGTAATTCACACACTCGTACACACAAGCAGACAATAAAGGACTATAAGCATATATGAACGTCTAAAGGTTATTTATTTATTTAATAAAATTTAATCTTGGCTGGCAAATCAGAGGCACAGCGAATTGGGGGCCAGGCACGGAGGCCCAGACGCCCTGAGCAGTTCAGTTCAGTTCAAGCATATGATGAGCAACTCGTGACATGGAGATGAAGGGCAGGTGGGATGTCAGCAGGGGCAGCGCTCAAACCAAAAGAGATATGAGCGCTGCAGGGGCGTCACGTATAACAGGTAGAGTCAAATATGTCTTTACGGTGCTGGACTTCCAAGTACCAGCTCGCATGATACCGGTCAATGGCAATCCTGTCAATTCACAAGCCTGAGCGGCTCCTCTGCGGAGACTATGGAGTGTATAGCGCTTCTCAGATCCATCAGCACGTTTGGCTGCTGATCTAAACTCACGAAGTAGCTTCCTATTGGTGAGAGGCACTCCTGACGGCAGGAGCAAGGCCGGCCCAGCAGGGTTCAGGTTCATCGAGCGAGCATATCTCCTCCAGGCTTTAACAGGGCAGCAGTGAGAGGTAGGGATAGCAGGTAGATGGAAGAGGAGAGGTGTCTGGGCACAGCGGCTTTTAGAGGAATACATAGTGATGACAAGCATATTGTCGTTAACAACCACATCCTTGGCCTTCAGCACATGAGGGCCTATAAGTTCGGAAGAGGAGGAGACTAAATTACTCTGCCTCATAAGAGTCAGAAATGCAAACAACAGAGCTACTATTATCACATAAGGGGGCGAGTCAAGAGACAGCATATAGTGAACAATACGCTTAAACTCATCCGGAGTCACAGGAGGGGCTCTACGCACAATATGTCTAGACGACTTCAAGACGGCACACTTCATTACGGTGAGCTCATTCACCTGGAACTGAGGGTGAGGACCAGGACTACCAGTAACCCAGATTTTAACAGATGAAAAATAGTTAAGAACTGCACCTGGAGACTTAAGTGACTTAGAGAGAAACATTAAGAAAGACAATAGATCATAGACAGTAGGGTTGAGAGGAGACAGACGATTATTAGTACAGAAAGTGAAATATTTAGTTAAATGTGCTGCCTTATTCTGCCATGTACGAGTCGCCAGACCAGAGGTGAAGAGAGTGATGAGCTCAGCATGGTGCCTCACTGTGTAGTCTGGAAGATAGAGGCAAAAATATCACTATCTTCCAGGACATGACAAGCATGGACGTTACAGATCAAAATCATGTACAGTCAAATCCAATGAAACAGATACTCATTAAGTTACGTTCACTACACATCTGCAAGGCCCTAGTCTTCATACCGACTGCCATAAACGACCTACTAAGCGCATCAGCGAGCACCAACTCAGCACCAGACTTGTGCCTAATACTCAACTCAAAATTACGAGCTGCCGCAAACAGCCACAGTTGTCGTGCACACGCACAAAGAATTCTATCCCTACGTTTCCCCGACTCAAGGACTGATTGGGATGCAGCATTATCAGTGTTTACTACTATGCAGTAATTCTGGGGGTCAGGGGGCAGCAGCGCAGCTACTGCATGTACTAAACTAAGAGCCTCCAGCTGAGCTATCGACAGTTCTTTCATCAGGACAAAGGCTGGGAACTCCGCCGCATAGTAGTGAGTTGAGGTGAAGGCCCCACCCCTGCAGTCAAAGTAGCATGACATTCCAAGACAAACTCCTCCCTGGGCGCCGATGGCAGAAGTTGGAGAGCATTATAGGAGGCCGCAAACTTCTCAAACCACTCGAGATCATCTAAGATATCCTTTGAGAACGCATGTTGACCCATGAAAGGAGTGTTCCTTAGTGCCTCCAAAATCCTGTTCGTAAAACGAATCGACGGCTTAATACACCCGAGACAGATGCTGCAACTTCCCCTCTAAACTTTGTAGCTGCTTCCTCGACGCTTTCACTTTAACCTTCCAAGCCTGACATTCGCTTAAAATATCTGCCCGCTTCTCAGCCGGCAAGGACACCGTCATGGACGGAGCATCTATCATGAAACCCAGTCAAACTAACGAGGTAACAGGCGGGGAGCACTTCTCCAGAGCCAAATCCAAACCCAGTATCTTGGTTAACTCGATAAATCTCGCATACGCTGCAACTGCCCTATCAAGCGTCGGCTCCAACCCAACGAAATCATCAAGATAACAGAGAGCAAAAAAGCCCTCCTGTCTCAACAACCAAACCACCGCCATAGTGGTCCTGGCACAGGCAAGCGCAGAGGTCCTGCAGCCAAACGGGGGAGCTATCTCTAAATACAGCTGACTATTCAATGAAATCCCTAATAACGGTACCGAGAGAGGACATACTCTCAACTGTCTATACGCGCGCGACAAATCAGCCGCCCACAACCAAGCCGAGGAGCCCAATAACGACAACCTATCAGTCAGTGTCGACACCGACGGGAGTGAGAAGCCCCCACCACACCCCACACCCCTCATCATACCCACTCAGCACACACCCCTACACCCCCACCACACAGGTCTCTGTGTTGGTGGTGTAGGTGTGTGGTGAGGGTTTAGGTGTGTGGTGGGGGTTTAGGGATGTGGTGGAGGTTTAGGGATGTGGTCGGGTGTAGGTAGGTGTTGGTGGTGTAGGTGTGTGTGGTGAGAATGTAGATGTGTGTTGGTGGTATAGGTGGAAGTGTGTGGTGGAAGTGTAGGTGTGTGGTGGGGGTGTATGTGTGTGGTGGGGTTTTAGCGATGCTAAAGATTGTGAGGTGCCGCTCTGCAAGACACCTCGACCACAAACCACCTACACACCCACAACACACCTACACCCCCACCACATCCTTACACCCCCACCACACAGACCGACCTACACCCCCACCACCCCCAATCAGTACACACCCCTATACCCCCACCACACAGGTGTAGGTGTTGGTGGTGTAGGTGTGTCGTGAGTGTTTAGGGGCATGTGTGTGTGTTGGTGGTGGGGGGGGTGTAGGTTTGTGTGTGGTGAAGGTTTACGGATGTGGTGGGGGTTTAGGTGTATGTGATGGGGGTTTAGGTATGCTAAAGATTGTGAGATGCCGCTCTGCACGACACCCCGACACAACCACCATAAACCACCTACACCTCCATCATACACACCCTACACACCCACCCACACACACACCAAAATCCTCACCACACCCGTACACCTTCACTACATGTCCACCAAACAAACATACGGCCCCACCACACACACACCTAATTGAATACCAAAGGCCCGGTGTCAGCTGCTGCCGCCTAGCGTGTAGCTAGAGAAATCCGCCCAGAAAGTCCCCCCATTATTGATTGCACAGGGAGAGGTAGCGCTTCCACTTGATTCAATTTTGCGTTTCCACCTCACCGTGTACAGATGTGGAAAGTGAGCAGTGAGTCAGTCTTTACCACAACTACTTCTAAGTACACAGTACAATACTGCATGTATATTATGCGTTATATTTGCCATTGCACAGGTGTTTCAATGTGGAAAATGTCTAAGAGACACTTTGTGGAATATTGTGTGCTGACATTTGGTGAGTAAATTATTTCAACATTGACATTGGCATGTTGGACCAATTTGAGTTTCATTGACATTGACTTTGACATTGTCTGTCAATACACTGTCATGCTATGGACATGTGCTAATCACAGCACAGTTTACACTTCTGCCTGTTTATGGTTTTTACAGTCAAACATGGAGTTGTGACTCACATTATTTACACATTATGCACAGACTATGTGCGTTTACACTGGTGTTGACGAACTCAGTTGAATATAAACTGAGTAGATGTTGACAGCCGGTGACTGGTTGTGAGATCCGGTTGACGGCCGGTAAGCATACAGTGGACAGCCACTGACAGCGTACAGTTGACACTTTACCCATGCAACTTTTTGTAGTTTCACTGCATGTTGAGTCAATTCAACTTGCATTCCCACCTCACGGACAATAGACGGGGGAAAATTAGCAGTGTGTCAGTATTTACCACTTTTTTCTATTTGTAAATACATAGACTTACTGCTTTCATATTATGTGATAATATTTTGCATTGGACTGGTGTTTCAATGTAATTATTTTCAATATACACTTTATTTGATAATGTGTGCTGACATTAGGTGAGAATTATTTCAACCTTGACATTGGCATGTTAGGCCAATTTAGATACCATTGACATTGTGCTGTCAATATTTGTTGGTATAGAAATGTGCTAAAGATACCTTTTTAGTGTTTCAATGTTATATACAGACACCCAACTGGGGTTGTAAGTTACATTAGTTACACAGTTATTCACAGACACTCATGTCTGACACACTCAGTCGAACACTTATAACATATTGACAGCCGGTGAGCGGCCATGAGACCCAGTTGACAGTCGGGGAGCATTCAGTTGACAGTCACTCACAGCATACAGTTGACACCATACCAGGATCATTTCTTTTTATAAATTGACTGCATGTGGACTTTAGTAACATTAGGTATGTGGTTACAATTTATTTTCATTTAGCATGTTTAATTTGTGACATGATGTGAGGAGGATGGATACCCACCATACACATGACAGTAGATTTTGTCTGGGGTGTGAGTGCTATTATTTGACTCTATGGGTGCTCTTATGCTGTCTGTATACAAAGTACACATGTTTATGTAAACTGAGTGTGCTTAATTGCAATAGTGTGCTAGGATGCGCAGGAAGTCCAACCGGCTTGGACCAAGTGGTCACAGGTGCTCAGGGTTGACACTTGAACATGCCAGCCCAGTTCATGTGCTCACGGGGGTTATTACATATAATCTTTGAGAGTAATGTGGACCATTTTTGTTCCTTTAAAGAGAATGTGACTTGGTTTGTTTGTTGTTTTATGTCCTAGCAACATCTAATGTCATATCAGGATGGTTGTGACTTGGTAAGCAACCATTGGCCAGTGTGTGGCCAGTTGCTGCTGTCGGAGCACGCACCAAATAAGGGGTGATCTTGGACACCTGACCATGCACATGACAGTGCCAGAGCCCCGAGGGCTGGCCAATTGGTTGTCCGATCATGCAGATAAAACTGCCAGTCCCCCGAGGAGTGATCGTTATGAGACAACTGACCATGCACCTCACAGTGCCAGTCCCCTGAGGGGTGGTCATATGGCCATCGGATCATGCAGATAATACTGCCAGTCCCCTGAGGGGTGATCATTATGAGACAACTGACCATGCACCTAACAGTGCCATTCCCCCGAGGGGTGGTCAAGTGGTTCTCAGAGAGCTGTAGTCAGATGGACTGCAAAGCTCATCTATGACTCCATGAACAATCTAGTTCATTGTGTCAAGACTACATATTCCAGTCTGCACTCGCAGGAATTGTGAGAACCTCAAGGCAGCATACTGGCAGTGACTCTTTTTGGAGTCAAAGTCAACGGTATTGCTGCCGCTGTTAAAAAGGGGTCTCCTGTAGTCCTTTTCGTGGACGACTTTGTTTTGTACTACAGAGGTACTGGTATGAATGTCATTGAGAGACCGCTTCAATTGTGTATAAATGGAATTCACTGAATGGATTCAGATTCTCCAAGGCCAAGAAGGTCTGCATGCACTTCTGCCAGTTGCGCAGAGTGCATGCAGAACAACAACTGACCCTTGATGGGGATCCCATGAAAGTAGTCAAAGAAACCAGATTTTTAGATCTCACTTTCGACACGAAGCTGTCTTTCGTGCCTCATATCAAGTACCTAAAAATACGATGCCTGAAAGCGCTAGATGTTCTGAGGGTGCTGTCCAGTTCGGAGTGGGGAGTGGACAGAGATGTTCTGCTCGCCGTGTACCGAACCCTAGTTTGGTCATGGCTAGATTATGGCAGCATAATATACGGTTCCACAAGGAAGTCGTATATTGGGCTGCTGGACACTGTGCATCACCAGGGGCTGCGTCTGGCCCTTGGTACCTTTCGCACCTCTCCAGTTCAGAGCCTATACGTAGAAGCCAACGAACCATCACTTGACAATAGGAGAACCAAACTGGCCATGCAATATGTTGTTAAATTAAAAACAAATGTATTTAATCCTGCATACGACGACTCCAAGTATGAAGCCAAGCCAAATTTCATTCGGCCCCTGGGGCTATGGGTGAAACCTCATTTGGAGGCTTTGTACTTGGATCTAGATGTATTGGAGGAGACCCAGATCCCAGAGCATCCCCTGTGGTCACTGAGGAAGCCATCGGTCATCCTCTGACTCACTGATATGACCTTAGATGTTGCTGGGACATAAAACAACAAACAAACAGTCCTCTGACTCATGGAACTGAGGAAGTCTGGGACACATCCACTTGAGTATCAGCGACTGTACACAGAGATTCAAGGCAATTTTGAAGACCACTAAGCTGCCAGGGCAAGAAATTTGGTGTTCGCATGCCTGATCAGAGCTAGATTTTTACGGCGGAAGCCGGAGCACTCCTTCTCGTGTTGGAAGTCATTGCACTATCCAACTACACTAAATATGTCATATACAGCGATTCATTTTCCTGCCTGCAAGTTGTGTTGGGTGCCTGGCCATGGCGGCATCCAGGGAAACGAACGAGCTGATCGGGCTGCAAGGGAGGCTCTGAACTATGATGTTGAACAGTGTCTGATACCCTACTCTGATCTGAAACCTCTAATAATTATATGACCTTAAATGTTGCCAGGACATAAAACTCCAACAACCAACCTAATAGCCACCCACATCTAATCCAAATGGCAAAATGAGTGGGATTAAAACGTTAACAAATTACATGAAATTGAACGGGCTGTGGGAAAACCACCAGTCTACTGTGGGGGGTTGGCGGGACCAAGTGGTCCTTAGCCGCTGCCGTATTGGCCACTCGTGGCTAACACACATTTTCTTGCTCAAGGGGGACCCTCCCCCTGAATGTATTGGATGTCAGTCCCGACTGACAGTCAAGCGCATTTGACTAAATTGTGTCGATTTTATGGCACTGCGCCAACAATTTTACACTGCAAACAGCATGCATAACCTTTTTACGAAAGTAAAACAAGAAGACATTTTAGCCTTTTTGAGGGCTGCTGGGCTGTACCACCTTATATAGTTCATTAAAACAATTTTTATCAATTAATTCTTTCATCTATTTTATTTAATTATATGATTGTGAGCTTTTAAAAAATTCATAACTGTCTATTGACACATAATTGATTGTATGCTTTTACATTATATGTAAAGGCGGTGGTTGAATAAAAAAAAAAAAAAATTGTCGCCGTGAATATGGCCTATGCTGCCGACACGGTGTAAAGAAACCACCAATCAATCAATCGATACTATTCAGAGAGCGGCAATCAAGCAGATTGCAATGCTCATTTATGACACCATTAACAAACCAGTTCATTGTCATATGGACATAGATGCCATGCGGCACTATGCACACTACCACATTAATGGCCCTTTAGGCCGTTAAACCCCACAACACATTTGGGAGTGGGAGTCATGGGCATGAAAACCCCAGACAGTTGTGAATTCTCCCGCTATGAAAATGGAACCTGAAAGTCATGAGCAGGTAAACCCCAGAAGTAGGCATATATTACATAGTTGTGAGTTCTAATGAAATGTGCATATTATATATATGTATGCACACATGATATATATATCCATGGTCATTCTGAGAAACCACTTTTGTGACATAGAAACCAAAGCAAGAACATTCCAAATAATAGCAGAATCCATATTCATATGAAGGTTTATGTCATGCATTTGTCAGTTGAATTTTTTTTTTTTTTCCCACATTTTTGTTTTATGCAAATTGAGAAAGCTGTTTAAATTAACCATGTAACATCCATCCATAGCACCATTTTACCACCTATCCAAAAGATCATTTTAAACCACAACAAAATCGAATGAGATTTGATTCATACAATTAAGCAATGGCAATTGTGTCTTACTAGAAAAGGGTTGGAAAAACTGGGTAGATGCATGGTGTGTATATGAACATTTTCAATTTAACATAATTTTGGATATATTTTGTGGGATAGATTAAGTACATGTAACATATTTAATACACTCGCCGTGAATATGGCCTATAGACCCCTTTCAATGTTTGTAAACATCGTGTATGTGCGCGCAGCTTGGCTGCAGAACGAAAGCACACTGCCATTGAGTTTGCCGGTACGCGCAGTGCAAAACGTTTACTTTGTTCAAAATTAATAGAAATGCAGAACCCATACCTCATAAATTTAATATAATCTATTCGGTGGATATGTTTTCTATATGTGTTCCAAGCAGTTTGTTTCTAAGTGGTGTAGTTTTAGAGATATTTCACCTTTTCTGTATGAATATTATTCAAGATTGCCCATGGCCATTGACAGTGCATTGAGTTGGCCGGTACGCGCAGTGCAAAACGTCTATTTTATTCAAAATTAATAGAAATACAGAACCCTAACCTTATTAATTTAATATAGGCCATTCGTTGAATATGTTTTCTATTATGTTTTCCAAGCAGTTTGGTTCTAAGTGGTGTGGTTTTAGAGATATTTCATCTTTTCTCTATGAAGATTGCTTACAGCACATTGACAATGCATTGAGTTCGCCGGTACACGCAGTGGAAAACGTTTATTTTATTCAAAATTAATAGAAATGCAGAACCCTAACCTTATGAATTTAATATAATCTATTCGTTGAATATGTTTTCTATATATGTCCCAAGCAGTTTGTTTCTAAGTGGTGTGGTTTTAGAGATATGTCACCTTTTCTCTATGAAGATTGCTCACAGCCATTGACAATGCATTGAGTTTGCCGGTACGCGAAGTGTAAAACGCCTATTTTATTCAAAATTAATAGAAATGCAAAACCCTAACCGTATAAATTTAATATAATCTATTCATTGAATATGTTGTCTATATGTCTTCCAAGCAGTTTGTTTCTAAGTGGTGTGGCTTTAGAGATATTTCACCTTTTCTGCATGAAGATTGCTCATAGCCATCGAGTTTGCAGTGTGACAGTGTGTCGTCCTGCAGCCAAAAGGCGCGTGCACTAACCTAGATACCTATGCTGACGTCACATGAAATAGGTCTATGCTGCCGACAGGGTGTAAATAAACCACCAATCAATCAATCAAATTTAATACACAAACTCAACAATAGCTATTTGACTGACTACCCTCCAAAAATAAATCATTAACAATGTAATGTGCAAACCAAATGTGGGATTACAATTTCTGGGAATGAGTTACGACCCATATAAACACACATATGCATGGACATAATTATATAATACACACACGCGCACACAAACAAACACACAACACACATACAAGAAAGTGTATACAGGTCCTCCAGTATCTAAGCCCATATTGAACAATGGCTGCTTCTTATCGTTTTGTGAATCTAGGTCTATGTCATTCGTTTTGGTGTTTTTGTTTTGTTTCAGACTGCAGAAATTGCTGGAATATTTAAACAGAAGTTTGAGGAGTGCCAGGCCCTACTCGCGTCGTCCACGCCTGGTAAGCCAGGTGAGGCCCGTCCTCACCTTTACAAATATCAACATTTATATATGCATTCTTTTTTAAGCAGGCTTGAAAGATCTCCGCGATTTCGCGGATTTCCCCGATTAAAAAAAATATTTATATCGATTACATTAACAAATGCCTAGGAATCAGGATGATTACAACAGTAATATTTCGTTTGAATCACGTTCTATTATGACCTTAGATGTTGCTAGAACATAAAACCGATAATAGTCACAACAGGGATAGTCGAAACGTGACTTCCGTGATTTCCCCGCGATTCGTTGGTAGTACTTATCCTATGGAAGGAAATTCCGTTTTCGCCGTTGTTCTGCCGGAACCCGATATTTTACCTCGGTACAACGCCTCGGCTACTCGAGGCCGAGGGAGAAGGTAGCAACATCCGGTACAGCAATTAGCATATTCCACTCGTGAACGATGGACGTTTGCGAGAGATGCAGCAGTCTTTTTTATAGTATAAGTACAGAATTCGCAGTGAGTTTATGGTTATTTTTTCCATATTTCATTATGAACATATGAAGATTAGTTGGTACGAATTTGTCGATTATGGTGACTGTATTTAAAGAAATATAAGCGTAGAACCGACTTGTGTGCCGGTACGCAAGTTGACACTACAGTGACAGCGCCATTTTGTTTACTTTCTTGTCGGAGTTCCCGACTCGATTTTTGCTACTGTTTCGTAGCGTTTTTATGACTTTAAACCCAAGAATAACGTATTTCTGGTGTACATCAATATTCTCTATGAATATTAGAATATTGGTGAATATATTAAAGAATATATTGGCGAAAAACCGATTCGGGTGCCGGTACGGTAGAGTTGACATCGCCGGGTGGTCGGCTGCTCGACCTGTTGTTGTTTTGGGGAGTTTTCAGGCGCATTGGTGCGCTGAAGGCTGCAAATCTGCAGCACTGAATTGATTATCGCTATTTAAACCCAAGAATACAGGAGGATACGTATTTCTTGTGGAGAACAATATTCTCTATGAATATTAGAATATTGCGGATATATTAAACAATTCATTGGCTTTAAACCGATTCGGGAGCCGGTACGGTAGATTGACTTCACCGTGTTTGTTTACTTCTGGTCGGTTGCTCGACCTGATTGTCGCTATTGTGTTAGCGGCTATTCTTATGAGTTTAAACCCAAGAATACAGGAGGATACGTATTTCTTGTGTGGATATGTTTATTACATTATTATTAATAGAATGCATTGAACATCTAGTGGTGTTTTTCGATTTTTATGGAATTATTTTATAATTAATATTGTCTATGTAGATGTTGGTAGTTGCCACATCACAGGTAAGATTTTTGGTTCAACAAGCCGCCCGTTGCCGAATGGAGAGCAATGTTGGCTGGAGCCTCATCACGTTTGGATTTTTCCTCGGTTTCTTTTATGGATTCACGTTGGAAATTAACCCTGGGTTTCTTTTATGGATTCCCCACCTTTTTTAAGGCGTACCTCCGAGTTTCGTAGCATTTTCTCCAACTTGCTGGCGCAGTAGCCGCAGGAGGGAGAAGTATACGGAACAGAGAGTGTGGGAGGGTACCGATATACTGGTCCCTACCCCTCGTTTGGTTTCGGCTTCCATACCGTTACCCTACGACATGACACATTAGCTTACACGCCTGTGTTGGAACGGTGTAAATACGTTCTCCAACACCAGTAGTTGCCGCCCGTGGTGTTGCCCCCCGTGGCCCAACGGAGACCGATGTTGGCGGAAGCCACATCACGTTTAATCCACCGTTGTACAACGGAGAGCGATGATGGCATCACAGTTATGCAGCCATTGGCTAATGGAGAGCCATGTTGGGGAGCCTCATTAATAATTTACCCGACTTTGGCCGAGCGGTAAGCGATGATGGCTGTAGCCACATCTCGTTGTGTCGCCCGTTCCAGAACGGAGAGCGATGTTGGCTGAAGCCACATTACGCTTATGCCTCCCGTTGCCTAGAGCGATGAGGGTTGTGACCCCATCAGGTTATGTCACCTGTTATCAAACGGAGAGTGATGTTGGCTGAAGCCACATCCTGTTTAGGCTGTCCCTTGCTATTTGGAGGGTGATGTTGGCTGATGCCTCTTCATGGTAGCCCGCCTACGACTTATTAAAATCAAACAGTACAGGAGATCCCCTCTCCTCGATTCATTTAAATAGTTTTCCACATGACAGAAAAATGTGGGTAGTGTCAGCCATTAGGGCTTATATATCCAAGACAAAAGGAATACGTAATTCCAGGCAGTTTATGGTAAGTTTCATAAAGCCGCATAAGGCTATCTCCAGAGACACGCTCGCCAGATGGACGATTAATGTGCTCAAGGCAGCTGGCGTCGATACTCAACGCTATGCTTTGCACTCTACGCGAGGTGCGATGGCTTCGAAAGCGAGACATTTGGGGATCTCAGTAAAGAAGATCCTATCACACGCCGGCTGAAAGACGGCGAAGTCGTTTGCAAAACATTACAAAAAACGACTCGAGAAGACAAGTGGGGTTGCTACCCGACTACTCACCAACTAAGAAGGTTGCGTGAGTGTAAACAGTTTGAGTTATGTTTTCTAACTGATACATTGTTATGTTGTTAGATGGTTGAGGATAAAAATGAGGCTACGTAAATTTCTCCCTCGGCCTCGAGTAGCCGAGGCGTTGTACCGAGGTAAAATAGTATAGTTAGACGAATCTTACCTTGGTACAGATGATGGATAACTCATGTTTTCCCGAGGTACAAGCCTCGGGTAGTCGTGGACTAGGGCCCACCCACCACACCCTGTCACGACTATTACGTTGGCTTGTGCCAATAAGAAAACATGAGGACTTCCAATCATTAAGCTTTTATCCTGAATAATTTTGTGAAGATTGCTGTACCGGATGTTGCTACCTTCTCCCTAGTCCACGACTACCCGAGGCTTGTACCTCGGGAAAACAAGAGTTATCCATCATCTGTACCAAGGTAAGATTCGTCTAACTATACTATATGTCGCCAGGTTCTCGGCTTGATTTCCACATTTAGAGAACTGAAAAAGCTTAGTGCTTCGTTCTTGCCAGAACCAAGCGCGTGCTCGATACAACTTCAACTACTCAACCAATCCTCACGCATACGTGACACCCTACATGTCTTGAGGGTTTAGTTGGAAGTTTGCCATGAATATGGCCTTTCCTGCTGATCTGGCATAAAAGCACAATTAGTGTTGAATTGAAGGTTCCTAGTTCCAAACCTGGTTTGGCAGGTTAAATTTTGTACAGGCTTCATGTACAAATCGTCCACTTTGATGCCTGTGAGAGTGAACAACAGTAAATGCCTAATCGAATTGGTTATCTGGCAGGAGCTGAAGTTATCAAAAGTGCACCTGTATGGTAATTTTTTATTGGGTATCAACTACTGTGGTAATAATAAGTAAATGCAATATTAGTGACCCAGTACTAGCCAGAGTCCTTCCCCCGCCCTCCCCCCCCCCTTTTTTTTTCAAGCTCAAGTATTTGCCAACGGCATGTGTGTAGTGCTTATGGAGTGATCTGAATAAAGCAAAGCCTTTCTCGTGCGTTTAAATTGGCTACAATTCATCATTTCTGCGTTGGGTAGTGCGCTGCTCGTTTCCCGGTCTTGAATTCCTATCCTAGCCTTGCATTCCATATCTTTACACGAGTACGAACCGTGTCATTCATGCATTAGACCTCAACACTCTCCCTTCCTACTTCAGACCCGTGCACCCTCCGTATTCTTCCTTATTTGTTACGGAATCAAACACCGAATACGCAAATACGGATGTGCTTATTTCCTTACGGAATCGCCAGTCTCAAAATATGATATATGTAACCTGTTCTGTACACATTTAAAACAAAAATGTAACAATACAATATTTTAGTATTATGCGTTGCATTGTATTTGATGTAGGATGCATTGAAAGTTTGCTTGTGAATGTTATTTAATAGTTTATTTTTCATATTAAAAGTCATTCAATAATACTGAAAATAGCTGCAAGATTGGGTGCACAGGTCTGCTACTTTGAGAGCATTTGTCAGAGCACAGTTCCAGTCCCAACAGCCTATACCGGGTTCCTTAAAAAGAAACCAAAGATAAGCAGGTGAAGAAACTGCTTAAAGCTAATAACTAATTTGTTATTGCCAGGCGGTGACAACTGCAGTAAGTCTGAGATTCTAAGCCCGGACACATCAACGTATACAGCCGGAGCCTCAGCCGGCGGCCATGACAACTCGCAGTCTCAGGCCGACGACACGGAGGACTACGACGACTATGGTGACGAAGAAGATGAACAGCCATGGTTCACCAAACGGTGTACCATGATGTACGCAGATGGTGACTCGTGGAAGGTTAGTAGACTGTGCACATGTTGAGTGGTGTTTATATCAGAGGTTTCCCGCACATGCGCAATGGCTGGTTGGCAGAAGAAACTAGTAGCTGGGACCGCACGTGGTGGCTGAATCGGTTAGAGCACAGCTTTTCAATTTGGAAGGTCGGGAGTTCAAATTCCAGCTGAGTCAAACCAATGACTTACAAAATTGATACTTGTCGTTAAATAGCCTGGCGCTTGGTATTACTAGGAAAGGACATGGGACAGGTTAGCTCAGTGTCAGGATAATGTGACTGAGTGGGAAATCAGGTCATGGTGCTGGCGGCCTGGTCTCCCATTTTCAATGCTGGTTGCTTTTTTTAATGAAAAGATTCCAATACATGAATAAATGCATGCATCAATACATACATTACATACATTACATACATTACATACATTACATACATACATACATACATTGTTGCATATTTTTGTTCTTGCAGACTGTTGGTATGGGGGAGTTGGATGTCACCTACGATGATGACGTGAACGGAGCACGAGTGACCATGGCAACGGACAACAACACCGTTATTTGCAACCACATCATCTGTCGAGAGTACAGTGTCCAATGGTATGAAAACTTCCCTATTTTGATACTGTCAGAGCAAGTAAAGCAGGCTCACTTCAGAATTATACCAGCCGTGTCAATTTGTTGTAACCAGGTCCTCTCTCCGTGGTCGCCAGATAGCCTGCAAGAGAGGTTGTGTGCACCCTGCTGTCTTTTGTTCATTTGTTTTCAACAGAGTTTTAATTACACTTGGTTGGGTACTTAGTAAAGTAGCCAACCATTACCGGAAGCTGGTTCCGGGACGCTACCCCGAGAGCTGGTAATGGTTCTCGTACAAGAGAAACTGATTAACCGCCACCTTGTACCTACATTGTACATCCTGGCAACACCTGTGCTCAAATGAGGGCGAGTACTGAACACTCACGGCAAATGAGGGCGAGTACTGAACACTCACGGCACAATGATCCCAATACCCTACTCAGTCACATTATCCGCAGACTAAGCCAGTCAGTTTTTGCAACCAGACGGGATGGCCGAATGAGTTAGAGCGTCCGTCTCCCGTGTTGGTAGACCATAGGATCATGGGTTCGGACCCTGGTCCAGTCAAACCAATGACTTCAAAATTGATACTTGTTGGCTCAGTGTCAGGATAATGTGACATGAGTGGGATATCAGGTCATGGTGCTGGTGGCCTGGTGTCCCAGTGGGGCAGCACTATAAAGTCGCCATGAGTGCGCACTGTCACAAGGCGGTACCCGTCCTGATATGACCTTAGATGTTGCTAGGATGTAAAACAACAAGAAACAAACAGAATGAGTTAGAGCATCCATCTCCCGTGTTGGTAGATCGTGGGTTCGAGCCCTGGTCGAGTCAAACCAATGACTTAAAAATTGGTACTTGTCACTTCCTAGCCAGGCGCTCGGCATTATTAGGATAGAGCAAGGACTGGTTGGCTAAGTGTCAGGATAATATAACTGAGTGGGATATCAGGTCATGGTGTTGGTGGCCTGGTCTCCCAGTGGGGCAGCACTATAGAGTTGTCACAAGTCAGTACCCGCCCTGAAATGTTGCTAGGACGTAAAACAACAAACAAACAGCCGTCTTTGCTGTATCCTAGTAATGCAAAGCATCAGGCAAGGTGGTAGCAATAAGCATTAATTTTGCAAGTCTTTGGTTGGACTCAATCCTGTGATTTCCGACGTGTAAAGCGAGCGCTGTACCCAGTCGGCCATCTTATCTGGACTGGACGTGCTTCGATTTAAGTACAAACACTAACATAAGCCCATCTGACCCTGAAGCTGCTGCGGACGAACTGCAGCCAGTTAAAGAACGCTAACATAAGCCCATCTCATCCTGAAGCTGCTGCGGATGAACTGGACCTAGTTAAAAGGACGCTAACATATGCCCATCTCACCCTGAAGCTGCTGCGGACAGACTGCAACCATTTCAAGAATGCTCAAATAAGGCTGCAGGCAAAGAATGCTAACATCTCATCCTGAAGCTGCTGCTGACAAACCGCTAACATAAGCCCATCTCACCCTGACGCTGCTGCGGATGAACTGCAGCAGTTAAAGAATGCTAACATAAGCCCATCTCACCCTGAAGCTGCTGCGGACGAACTGCAGCCAGTTAAAGAACGCTAACATAAGCCCATCTCACCCTGAAGCTACTAATAAAATTGCAATATGCTAATTAAAAATGGTACCATGAATATATATATATATTATATTTTTCCCCTATTTTTTATTTTATGCATAACTATGACTAAAATCATATCCTGGATAAAATGACCCACGTGATGGATATGCCTAATTAAACAATTACACAGAGTGATGTTGTCAGTGTTGGCAGCAATCCGGACTGGGGCCTGGTGTAGTGGGGCAGCAGGGCCACGTTCAGGGTACGCCTCCGAGACTTCTCGGGGAAATCCCTGCCGTCATGTTAGTCTGAACGGCAAAAGCACTTGGTCGCCTCAAAAATGACCACCCCCCATAGGTTGCAGCCATTTGCAATGAAAAAGAAGCGCTCTGATTGGCTGAAACCACTGAATATGGCGGTAATTTTCAAGGCGCTTTTCGTCTCCTGTCTGAAACCACTGAATATGGCGGTAATTTTCAAGGCGCTTTTCGTCTCCTGTCTGAAATGAGAGGTAACTCACAGGCAGGTAAATGACATTTGCCAGATAGTCGTATTCAGAAGGATGACGGTTTCTTGGTTGTTCACTGTGGCATCTATGTCCCGCATTTCAAGTGAGCGCTACACTAGGTGATTTACTGTTGTAACTAACACTTCGCCAGTGACAACTTTTTTAGAAATTCTCAGCCAATTACTCACACCCAGTGTATCCTTGAAATCATGTGAGGTGAAATGCAAATTCGATGGAACAAATTGGTGATGCTAATTCAGGTGTACACACCGGGTTAAAGGATCCTTCACTTATCAACATTTTCACAAGTGTGCAAAGTGCGTTCTTTTTCGTTACCCTCACTCTGATAAAGTGTACAATAAAAATTGATATTTTAGAATAATGTGACTGACATTTTTTATCATTTTTAGACAGCACACGGTGGGTCTTAACCCTCTATCCCTCACCCCCAACATATGGTTTGTACGCTTGTGATGAAAATGTTGATAATTGTGAAGGCCACCTACATTTGGCACCTTTTCGAAATTCCTGGGCATTTCTGAATTTACTTTCATAAATAATTTTTCTTATAATCTCGGTAGGTTTAATATATTCAGATTTAAACAAATATTTGCATTACAAGTAAATGACTAATGCTACTGTAGCATAGCAGTTGTAATTATACTAAAACAGCAATTCATCTTGAGATGGTGTCTATATTTAGAAATTAAGTAGAGCTGAGAATTAGCATTCATGTATTTTTGGAAATGGGAAGAGTGCTTTCTTGTTTCTTGCTTCTAGGCTGCGACAACCTGTGCAAGACTTTCTGAATGGAGGCCGTAGTGAACGGTCTGTGACAATTGACCCAGTATGGATCTCACCCATATACATATGCAGCTTAATGAGACGAAATAAAAGCGCCAAGACATCACCACACCGAGCCCTGCAAGCCACCGACATGCATCTGAACTGTGGTCAGCAACGCTCACCGAAAATACTAAGACCTCTTCTTCTCTGTCCATCTACTGCAAGAAATTTGTTTCCAACAAGTTTACCTTCAGAGAAATCCTTCTCGCCCTAATTTGAATGCCATTTGACTCGCGGGCCTCGGAAATGGCCATTGACTTGGGGTTCCCCCGCTAAATGAGTTCAGTTCGGTTAGAGTTTTGTTGCCTGCAATCTGAAATAGTCGTGACCACGACTGCCTCGAGGGCTGTTGGTCCCATTTGGTTTTTCTCCTGTGTCCATGGTTTTCTGGATGTGCGAATGGACGGTTGCTACAATGTGACAGATTGCAATCTACTACTCTAGCCCCTACAGATATCTCATATTCTGCGAAATAAAAATGTACGACGTGATTGAGGTATCAATCACCCGACAAGTGCTGCTTTCGTTACACGTGGATGAAAGGATGGTCTCCATTTAGTTTGGTTGCTGAAAAGGATCAGCCTCAATTATAGCTGTTGGTTCTCAGGAAGGTGGGAGGGGACTGAGGTGCAGTAGTGATGGTGGAAGTGAATTTATGTCTCATGGGTGGAAAATGGTCGTGAGCGGCCCCCCTTTTGCACACCGCCTTTATTTACAAATGGCTGGATTAAAATTTGAAACCAGCAATACACGGTATTCGCAAAACAACTTATGGAAGCTTCCATGTTCGGTGTTTTATATTTAAATGGCAATTTTTGTCTAGCGTGGTATTTATATATGGGTCGTTTCATGATAAATGGGGCCAAAGTGTGACCTGAGGGTCAAAAATGAATATTGTGTATTTAACTAATTTTGTCCGCTGAGTAACCAACTCTTGTTCATATATATATATACTGGTAATGTGGAGGAAAAGATAGTTGAGGTCACCAAAAACTAACTAATTGAGGCGTCAGCCCCAAGTGTGGACTTAATAATCAAAACAATTATTTAATAAACTTTATTGCATTAAATAATTAATTTTTATGTTGTGATCCCCTAAGTATTGAAATGTACTGTAAAGCAATCTGCATAGGATGATTATCTTCTTCCCAATTTTGAGTTGATGGCATAACAGAATAGAAGGGGAACTAAAAATAATTTCAATGTTTTTCATACAGCTTAGTAGGAAAATTATATTACTGGTCATGGTACTCCAAAATGTGCTTGCACATGAAACAATACCAAGGGTTTTCTTGCTGAAGCTCTGGTATTCACAGTGTATTCACCGTGTATTCCCTGACAAAACAATCAGGAAACAAGATGGGGATACAACAGTTACGCCCAGAACCAGTTTAATCACTATGGAATATTAGATCTAAAAAAATATATATATGCATGCAAAATGAAATTTATTTCAAGTAAGAGTCCTTATATTATTTCATTGACAAACAGGTAATATTCTGTGCAAAATAAAGGTCTAGTAGGCTGTACAAAAGTCCACATTCTCCATGTAACAAATTCATGCCTTTAAAACACCATATTTTTTTATTGAAAATGTTGGCCTTTTTTTTTTTACTATGTCACATTAGGCCTTAATTCTTTCACATCTATCCCTCCAAAGTGTAAGAATACCAATTCTATAAAGAAAATAACTCCTCTACTCTTTCCATAATTGTTTTTTACCATTACATACTGGAAAATACATTGGCCCCATTTACCATGAAACGACCCATATATCTTATAGTAGTCCCTACAAATGATGCATTTTAATCACACACACACAAACACAAAACATTTAAATTATGGTAACGGTTATGAAATTGCGAACCAATACAGACAAAACAAACTAACCTTTGCGTATGAATCTTGAAGAATCAGAATTTGTAGAAAAAGAAATTGACGATTTGCTAGTAAAGGGTGTTCTGCACCAGGTGGAGCCAGTGGATGGACAATGGATCTTTAATATTTTGACTATTAAACAAGTTAATTCGGTATAAACATTTCAAAATGTTTTGTCTGAATACTGCACTTGATTTGTTAAAGAAAGGAATTTGGATGGCGAGTGCAGACCTCACTGATGCCTATTACTCAGTACCCATCCTACTCATTCATAGGAAATATTTAAGATTTGAGTATCAAGCACTGCCAAATGGTCTTACCTCCAGGCTCGAGGGTATTTACAACATTTTTTAAAACATGTATTTGCAAAAATGGGTCAATTAAGGCACGTGTTTCCCGTACAAGGACAGGTTTATTATGGGTGAATCAGAAGAGGAATGCCAGGCAGCTGTTGCCAATATCGTTAAAGTGTTCAGAGAATTGGGCTTTCTAATCAACGAAGAAAAGCCACAATTGATTCCTGATAATAGACTAACGTTTCTATGTTTTGACATTGATTCGGACGGTTATTCTCACAAGAAAAAGAAAAATTAGAACGGCTAACTGCTAACGTTTTGGATCAGGAAAATCAGAGAGGTAGCGGGACTTATTACTTATTGGATTATTTGTGTCGTATACGCTTGTAGTAGAGTATGCAGGTGTCCATTTTTAAGCTTTTGGATACGGTTATGGCTTTGAAACATGTAAAAGGAGGCAGCCAAATGGATTTCGTAGAAGAGATAAGTTGGAGCCACCATATGAATAACTTGAGAAAGATAGGATGGTAAGGCGAGATGTCGAATTGTGTACAGATGCATCTGAATCAGGTTTTGGCACACACACACCATTCGACAGGGTGTCGCTGGTTCCAATCAGAAGAGGATCATATTATATTGGAATTAAGTCATTTTATTCGGACACTTTGTAGACAGCCGGGCCTACATATAAGAACAGACAATACAACAAGGTTAGCCTACGTAAAACATGAACGGCGCACGTTCAGGACAATATTTAGCAGTGACCAAGGAAAGTTGGTCATGGGCACAGGTTAACGATAGTTGGCTCACGATTACACACAGCCCTAGCATGGAGAATGTGTTGGCAGACTTAGGCTCCAGACGATTTAAGGATCACCTAAAATGGTCGTTAATCCTGACAATTTTCAAGATATTTGTGAACATTTTGGAACACGAGTAGATTTATTTGCGTCTAGATTAAATAATAAATTACCGAAATGTGTGAGTTGGGAACCTGAACCTGATAATTAGAGTACACGTGCATTCACATTTCCGTGGACTTATGTTTGTTTACTGTTTACCACAGTTCAGAATACTGCCTTAGGTAGTCAGAAAAATTCGGGATGATGTGGCAAGGGCGATAGTGGTGGCACCCCATTGGACGGTCCGGCCCGTCCAAAGGGGTGCCACCATTACAGTCAAGGGCCCACAGAACATCCAGACAACCTCGTTGGGCAAGGACAGCTCAAATCAGTTGATATGGGCTACCCTTTTTGGCCCACCCATTAAGGAACTAATTTGAGCTTCGTGGCGTTCTCTGTGTCTGACTTTTTTCTAGGTCAGACTCCTAATCTGAGGGTCGGCGGTTCGATTCCCCATGCCCCCAGCTCTGCCAATTTGGATTTCCACCGCTGTGTATAACTTACAGCATCATTAAAGGCCGGTTGCTCTCATACCTCTCTATGTGGTGTGGGAGGTTAAAAATCCCTTGGGTCGGTAAAAGTGTAGGCTCGGGCTTTCTATCGACCAGAAGTGGAATGAGGAAGATCAGTCGTCTATGTCTGAAATTTCCCCTGCTTAAACAACTAATGGACCAAAAAAATAATAATAATAATTTAAATTATTTTGCATTTACCTGGGTGCCATGTACAATGAATTTTGTAACCTATCTTAATAAATGGTCTCTTTGGGCTTATGAACATGATGTTCCTATATTAATCCGGAAATTTCTAATATTTTTGACTATTTACATATGTATTTTGAAACCGGAGTTGGTTACAGTGATATTAAGACAGCACGCTGTGCACTAAGCCTTGTTCTCCCAAGAGAAATGAGTCAAACATGGGGGGGGGGGGGGCATTTCTTTGTTCGTTGGTTTTGCGATTAATTTGTTAAAACTGTCTCTGACTTACATGATTGTGAAGAGAAAACGGGGTTTAAATAAATGTGTTAATAAGCTACGAAGTCTCTCCCCGGGACTTACCTTGTAACTTGGTGTTTGTTTAATCCTATGAACACGAAGATAAGGATCAGGGGCCGACCTTCCCAAACCCCAAAAAGGGGTGAAATTAGTGAATATGGGGGGGGGGGGGGTCACTAAGTTTATATTAGATTAACAGGTTTTCTTCATACTACATGAAAGTTTGCTTTTCTAAAACCCAAATTGCGGGCCTTTGGTAGCACCCAGTTATCGGATTAATGTCCTGTTTGTTCTACAGAACTACATCTACGGCTCTAAGGTCTCATCTTATTGGTCTGTTTGAGACACACCAAAATATGGTCGCCATTAAATTAGGTTGGTGACCAGACCAGATATAAGTAACTGATTAGCTAATTATATACTTTATTTTTTTAAGGAAGGTTTTGATGAAGTGCTAGTCCTTTAATAATATACTAATCCCTGTTTTGTTCTTTGCAGTAATGAAACCAAGCTGTTCTGTGAATGGACAGCGAAGGACTTTTCTACGGACGACCCGGTGAAGCGCACATTCCGCGTGCAATTCAGCTCAAAGCCCTCTATCCGCGAGTTCCAGAAGATATTTGAACAGGTATGAATTGAGACCGACTCTAGAACCCAACCACACCCAAAATGGTCCCTGCTAGCGACTGGTCACCCTTGGAACAGGTGGACCCGGAATACATTATAAATGCAAATTTTAATAGGATTTTGTTAATATGTTCTAAGCCCCCCCCCCCCCCACACACACTGCATTTTTCTCCGGACACATCTGTTCAGAATTGTTATTTGAATCAAGAAATTAATGGCGATTGTTATTATTCAATTTATATTTATTCATGTTAGCAGTACGTAAGAAACAAGTTTGTGCTAATGTCAATTTTATGGGTGTAACCGTAGAACTTTCTTGTTTCAATCCTATAACTTAAATACTATCATTTTGTCTTAATCCACTTGGGATAGCGGTTAAGTATTAATGTCCCATCAGTGTAAATCACTGACAACCATGAAGGTGTTATTTCGCAGTGTCATTGTGTCGAGGGTTTGCTTCCTTTAGGGCCTGGAACTGGCGGATGACTCGCAGCTATCTGAGAGTGTTGACCAGGGCGTTGTTTCACAAGAATTGTACAAATAGGTAAGCTCCGGTCCCCGCTAAGTGTTTGCACAAGTAATACACTCATGTATTGTTCGAACCCCGACTGAACCAAACCAATGATTTTAAATGATACTTGTTGCTACCTAATCGGGGGCTCGGCATTACTAGGATAGGGCAAGGAGAAGTGGCATGAAGAAGACCTATTGTCCGCGATTGAAACTTGTCCTGCTTCATCTTATAAATGAAAGCGGGAAAAGGGTATCTTTGTAACTACAGCGTCAATAGCGGAGTGGTCAGTTTGAATGGTGCTATTGCCGGTGTAGGACATTCAAAACACTACCCCGTTGAAAACACTACGGTAGTGTTCAAAACACATCCAAAACACTATCCAAGCTCAAAACACTATCATAACACGGCAGTTGGGGGGGGGCAGGGGAGCTGTAAGTGTAATGCCACTTGTTTGTTGTTGTTTTACATCCTAGCAACATCTAAGGTCATATCAGGATGGGTACTGACTTTTGACTGCGCACTCATGGCGACTTTATAGTGCTGCCCCAATGGAAGACCAGACTGCCAGCACCATGACCTGATATCCCACTCAGTCACATTATCCTGACACTGAGCCAACCAGTCCTAGCCCTATCCTAGTAATGCCGAGTGACAGGCTAGGAAGCAACAAGTATACATTTTTACGTCATTGGTTTGACTCAACCAGGGTTCAAACCCACGGTCTACCAGCACCGGAGACTGATGCTCTAACTCATTTGGCCATCCCTACTGGCACATATTGATATGCTGACCATGCTGCGGCGTTTGATTGATTGATTGTTGTTGTTTTACATCCTAGCAAAATCTATGGTCATCTCAGGATGGGTACTGACTTGTGAGAGTGCATACTCATGGCAACTTTATAGTGCTGCCCCACTTGGAGACCAGACTGCCAGCACCATGAGAGTAGTGTTTTGAACTTAAAGGGAGTGTTTTGAACTTAAGGATAGTGTTTTGAGCGTGGGCACAGTAGTGTTTTGAACCTACCCTTAACTAAGTTGAAAACACTACCGTAGTGTTGTTGTGGGGTGGTGTTTTGAACTTACTACACCGGTTAACTGGTACTACATCGATTGTTCTTGGCTCGCTTAGCCACAGTCCAATACTTTGACCTCTGTCCGGATGTACATTTGAATTCAATAGAGGATGTCGCTGTAGTTAGCATGATCAACAAATGTATGGTTTATCACAATTAAAATAGTATATTTTAAATGGGCCAAACGTGGTGACCGAATCGATAAGTGATTTCCCGTGTGGAATCTCGGGAGTTTGAATCCCAGCCGAGTTAAACGATAACTTATAGCATTGATATATGTTTCTACCTAGCCTGTCGCTCGTAATTACTAGGATGGGACAAGAACTAGTTAGTTCAGTATCAGGGTAATACTAGCGGCCTCGTCATGGCTGCCTACTATTACAAGGCGATACTCATCCTGATGACCTTAACCCTTTCAGACTTACATTTTTTGGATCAAAACAATGCCTAGGGGATGTATTTATTTCATGGAACATTAATATTTCATCTCCAAGGTGAGGAAATGTTAAAAAAACGTCATGGGAATAAGATAAAGACCCAATACATTATACATTTTCTGAAAGCTGGAATAATTTCCTATCCAGCTATGTATATTTTATTATGATATTCACAAACAGGCTAATGCAAGGTACTATTTAAAACGAGTAAAAAATATGAAAATTTAAAATTGGTGTGAATACAAATATTAAAATGATTGTAAAAAAAAAAATGCTTCCATATATTTGAATAAAAATACTGTTTTCACAAGCCAGAATAACACCTTAGAAGAGTCAACAAGTTTCACTGCTAGATCTGATGTGGCTTATTATCTACGATCATATATGTGATCGAGCGTCAATAAGAAAAACGTCAGAAAATAAATCAGTTGCCACTAGGAGTACACTTAAAGTCATCCACTGAATGGTAAAATGTTATAAGCATTTACCCAACATGTTATAAGCATTTACCCAACATGTAGGGGACCAGATGGGATGGCCGAATGTGTTAGAGCGTCCGTCTCCCGTGCTGGTAGATCGTGGGTTCAAACCCTGGTCGAGTCAAACCAATGACTTAAAAATTGATAGTCGCTTCCTAGCCTGGCGCTAGGCATTATTAGGACAGGGCAAGGACTGCTTAGCTCAGTGTCAGGATAATGTGACTGAGTGGGAAACCAGGTCAGGGTGCCGGCGGCCTGGTTTCCCAGTGGGACAGCACTATAAAGTCGCCATGAGTGCACACTGTCACAAGTCGGTACCTGTCCTGATATGACCTTAGATGTTGCTAGGACGTAAAACAACAAACAAACCAACATGTAGGACGGTCCAAACATGTGCAGTCTCCATATATTCACTGCTATGTTACAATTAAACCAGTGTACGGAAAATCACGTACTGAAGTCACAATGGCTTTTCATTTTCATACGGATTATTCCGTACCAAAGTCGGAAAGGGTTAAATGTTAATAGAATCAGAAACCCCAACAATTTTTTGAATGACTCTTACATCAGTTCATTTTGGAAGTATGTAAAATAAACCTGTTTACCTCTGCTTCAAGTTAAATAAGCACAAATAAAGTAATTTTACAATCTCTATTGAAAGCCCGTCCTGAAATGACCTTAGATGTTGCCAGGACGTAAAAGTCCACCAACCAACTATGTTAAAAGTAATTGAATTATATAGTATATCAGGGATGAAAGATCACCATTTCGCGTATTTCTGTGATTTTTACTGGACTGCAATCCCAAAGCACTATCAGCGTATGCTAATACGTTGTTCAAAAGCTGCAGCACTATCACAGTATGCTAATACTTTATTCAAATGCCGCAGCACTGCGAGTGTATCCCAATATGTGTGAAACTTGACTTACTGGAATTTTCCGCGATTCTCTGACAGCGGGAGAATATCCGCTTTATTTTTTATTACGGAGACCAATTTCATCCCTAGGGGTCTACTAAGTACTTGATAAATGGAAATGTAGTTACTGTAAAGGGTTACCCCTGTCTTGACAAATTTTATTGTGTATTTTTTAGGGGGACGAGGGACATCTAGCCATTCTAGATTACATATTAGTATTTAACTAATATATTCTAGGGAAACCAAATTGCAGGGGTCATGTTTTGTCTCATCTTGTTACCAGCATTACGTCTTTTTCTACTTTCAGATCGCGGCGTTGCTCGGTGTAGGAAATAACCTAATATAGGTGGGCACGTTGATAATGGTGTCACATTATACTCGATATACAAATAATACAAAGTGGTTTATATATTAATATTTGTAACATATACCACAATAACTTTACTACCACTGCTGAATAAGAATTGATCATGTATATAATTAGGTCAAAGGAGAAACTACCGAAAAGTAATGCCAGATGTGTATCTAAAGTAATTGTGATGTGTTCCTATATCAAGTGTCATTTCATCTGGTATAATTCTATTTTGTGTTATCGTTTGATAGCTATCGCCAATGTTGTTAGTTTCTTCAGTCTTGCTAGCCAAAGAAATAGACGACTAGCACCGAACAAACAAGTGCTTATTTAACCAATGGGAATGAAGCGGTCACAGCAGTGGGCCTCGACTTGAACTAGTCGGTGTGACGGGAACGCTGCACTGGAAACGGCCTCCCGACCCCAACTCGAAAGTGTAGCGCGCATGTGAACCAAGTCCCGTCATAGTATTAACTCGATCCAGCGGGAGGACCCACGGTTTTAACAATAGTTGTTGTGTCTGTGCTTTTAAAGACAAGAAAACAAAAATTGAAATTGGTGAAATGAAACCGGCAGCTAATATTAGAGGCCGCCCAAATGATTCAGTGATTATATGCATATAGATTTAGACAGTGGAGGTATTTGGTGCATGGCAGCAGCAGCCCTGTGACTCGTGTAGTAATGTTCCTCACTGACCTGGGTCATCTTTACAAAAATATAGCGCTTCTTTCCAGGCTTGTTTTTTTTTCTAAATGGGGGCGGGTGAAGCATGGTTCTTGAATCTATTTGGTTATAGAACATGCCATTGAAGTTACAGGGTGCATTTTAAGTAATTTATAGACATGGCAATACGTTCGTGGAATATTTAATAATTGAGGCCTGTTGTAGATTATTTCGGACAAAAACTCCCACAAATTAGTATATACATTACGTTGTTCCCCCCCCCCCCCCACAACCCCCTTATTTACCGTTGTTGGTGTGTGAGATGTAAAATGTTGACTACATTTTGTTTGTTGCTTAGAAATCCTAAATAAACCCACCACATTATGTCTATCAGTGTTTTTTTTAATTAAAAAAATGTATGTACTAAGAAAAACTAGTGTCGTCATTTCAACATGAATCCCAATTGAAAGACTACATGTCCCTATGTCAGTGTGTGACTTAGTGTACACAGAAAGTGTCAGTCCGAACTTTATCTTGAGGCGATGTACTGCCTTGCCCTATAAATACATCAGTGATCACATAACTTGATAGGGTTATTGCTGTACTTGTACATTTCACTGCACTTGAGATTCAGGTATTAGCATAGTCAGATTGTTTTTGAGTTTGTCATTTTCAGAGATGCTTTAAAATTACGAATGTGTAAACAAACTAAATTAATGTTAGGGTGCTTGTCAAAACTATAGCCGTGTTTACACGGGCGAGTTAAGCCGCGTCATATAAATCGCCTCCTTTAGTTCGACTCAAATTGGTCATGTAGACACTATTGTAATGGCCCACGGCCCTCCGACTCACACTCTCGCAGTCACACACGGAAGAACACCAAGTTTCAATTCAGTGTATGCTTCAGCTTTGGTTTATTGAACCATCTGCTCTCCGCGGCATCAGTAGTTGTCTGACTCGCCAGATCCCACATCGACTCTATAGGTGGGGGCGGTGGGGGGGGGGGGTCAGCCACACGCAGTAGAGGTCAGCCCAGTTGGGGTCTGACCGGTGGCTACCCGTGCCGCCACGTAGCGCAGTGTAGTGGTACTGTGCTGGCGTATGGCGTAGTCTCCGCTGCTACCACGTGATAGTAGAGCTCATGTTCAGACTACTACACTATGCTGAGGCGACTTAAGGCTAACTCGCCTCATCTAGTTTGCTTTAAGTAAACCACTTCGTGAGGTAGTATATATGAGGCGAACTAGCTTAAGTCGGCCCACCTTGCTTGTGTGGACGGTAGCGGTTTACTTGAAGCGGATTAAGCAGGTAACACTATATAATATAATTTGATCTATGAACCGGCTAGAGGTGTACAGATATTTTTTTCATCATTTATTTTTATGTTTTCACTGCCTAGCAGAAGTTTTGACCGTTCCAAAACAATACGATTCAGTCTATACATATCTAGGTTGAACCCACACTCTCTCGTGGCGACGTCGACTAACCGAAAGTGGCGCTGGTTAGTATGGACTTGATCATGCGCAGATATCAATTTTCGCCTTAAACCGCTCCGTGTGTAGACACGGCACTAGTTCACCTCCTCTAGTTCGGTCTAAAGTTGTGGGCTCATGACCCCATGAGGCTTCAACAGTAACAGGTTCTATTAAAGTCTGCTTCTATACAGCAAAAAATAGCTGCTGTTGGATATATAGTTTAAAATCTAGAAAGTGTTTTACTTTTGAAAAGTTGATGCTTTTGTCAGATTATGCGACTTTAAAGGGAACCTGTATAGGCATATTTGATGTGACGTCAGCAAAAGGAATTAGATCAGCGCCCACATTGCTTGGCTGCAGGATGATGTATGGTCACACTGTGAACTCAATGGCTATGAGCAATCTTCATACAGAAAAACTAAAATTTTACCTCGGTACAACGCCTCGGCTACTCGAGGCCGAGGGAGAAGGAAGCAACATCCGGTACAGCAATTAGCATATTCCACTCGTAACGGGAGGACGTTACGAGTTGTTGCAGCAGTTTTTACAAGTTTTATATTACTTTACATGTAAGTAAAGATTCAAAACTTGGCATATTTCCTTATGAAGGGTTGGAGCACATACGTATCGCTTTATTTGGCGTTTTCCTGACTTATTTGTCGGTTTTTGGAGTTGTGCTTGTTTTTGCCGGTGTTTAGCGGTAGAGTGACAGCGCCATGTTGTTTACGGCTGTCAGTGTCACGTTTTGGTCGGTTGCTCGACTCGATTATTGCTTTTGTTTTAGTTGCCACAAAGCATGTACAGGAGAATACGTATTTCTTGTGGATAACAATATTCTATGAATATTAGAATATTGACGAATATATTTGAGAAGTTTTTGGTGTTAAACCAATTCGGGAGTCGGTACGGTAGATTGACATCGCCGTGACCCGTGTTGTTTACTTCCGGTCGGATGCTGACTCGATTATTCCTATTGTTTTTAGTGGTTTCGAGACTGACAGATATAGCTCTGTAGCGGAGCATCCGACTGCAGATTTAAACCCAAGAATTTAGTAGAATAGGTATTTCTTGAGGAGAACAATATTCTATGATTATTAGAATATTGACGAATTTATTAAAGAATTTATTCGATATGTGAACACCGCCATTTATTTTTGCGCCCATTGCCGAACGGCTGATGTTTTAGCGTTAGTATTATGGTTTAAACCCAAGAATACTGGAGGAAACGTATTCCTTGTGTAGAATAGTATTCTCGATGAATATTAGAATATTGGCGAATATATTAAAGAATATATTGGCGAAAAACCGACATGTGTGACGGTACGCTTTTTTGACAGCGCCTTTTGTTTACGTCTTGTGACTTGTCGGAGTTCCCGACTCGATTATCGCTACGGTGTTTAGCGGTTATTCTTATGAGTTTAAACCCAAGAATACAGGAGGATATGTATTTCTTGTGTAGATATGTTTATTACATGAATATTAATCGAATTAATGGTGCATTTAGTGGCATTTTTCGATTTTTATGGAATTAATTTATAATTAAAATTATGTATGTAGATGTTGGTGGTTGCCACATCACAGGTAAAGTTTTTGGTTCAACAAGCCGCCCGTTGCCGAACGGAGAGCGATGTTGGCTGGAGCCTCATCTCGTTTGGATTTTTCCTCGGTTTCTTTTATGGATTCACGTTGGAAATTAATCCTGGGTTTCTGTTATGGATTCCCCACTTTTTTAAGGCGTACCTCCGAGTTTCGTAGCATTTTCTCCAACTTGCTGGCGCAGTAGCCGCAGGAGGGAGAAGTGTACGGAACAGAGAGTGTGGGAGGGTACCGATATACTGGTCCCTACCCCTCGTTTGGTTTCGGCTTCCATACCGTTACCCTACGACATTACACATTAGCTTACACGCCTGTGTTGGAACGGTGTAAATACGTTCTCCAACACCAGTAATGGCCGCCCGTGACTGAACGGAGAGCGATGTTGGCGAAAGCCACATCACGTTATGCCGCCCGTTGCCCAACGGTGAGCGGTGATGGCTGCAGCCATATTATGGTTATGCCGTCCGTTGCGAAACGAAGTGCGATGTTGGCTGAGGCCTCGTCACGGTAACCTGCCCGTGACCGAGCGGGAAGCGATGATGGTTGCGACCACATCAGGTTAGGTAGCCCGTTAAAAACGGAGAGCGATGTTGGCTGAAGCCACATCCCGTTTAGGCCGCCTGTTACTAAACGGAGGGTGATGTTGGCTGTAGCCACATCCCATTTTGGCGCCTGCTACCAAACGGAGAGCGACGTTGGCTGAATCCACATCCCGTTTAGGCCGTCCGTTACTAAATGGAGGGCGATGTTGGCTGAAGCCTCATCACAGTAGCCCGCCCTTGACCAAGCGGAGAGCGTTGCTGGTTGCGACTACATCAGTTTATATAGCCCGTTAAGAACGGGGAGTGATCTGGGTTGAAGTTACATCCCAATTAGGCTGCCCGTTACCAAACGGAGGGTGATGTTGGCTGATGCCACATCCCGTTTAGGCCACCCGTTACCAAACGGAGGGCGATGTTGGCTGAAGCCACATCCCGGTTAGGCCACCTGTTACCAAACGGAGGGCGATGTTGGCTGAAGCCACATCCCGTTTAGGCTGTCCGTTACCAAACGGAGGGTGATGTTGGCTGTAGCCACATCACGTTTAAGCCGAGCGGAGAGCGATGTTGGCTGAAGCCACATCATGTTATGCCGCTCATTGACAAACGGAGAGCATTGTTGGCTGAAGCCACTTTACGTTTAACCCGCCTGTGGCCGAGCGGAGACAGATGTTGGCTGAAGCCACATCATGTCCGTCCTGATATGACCTTAGATAATGTAGGATGTAAATAAAAACAATTAGTTCGTTGGCCACACTCAAACTGTCAGTTGATGGTTACAAGGTATCTGGCCTGAGAGGTACTTTGGCCATTATTAGCTATGGGCATGTACTGTTACAAACGGTACCTGTCTGGATATGATTATAGATTTTCTAGAACGAAAAACAACAAACAAATAGTTGGTTGAGCACTCTAATTTTCATTGATCGTTACAGATCTTGGATTTAAGGGTTAGTTGCCTATGAAGGGCAGTAAGACCGAGGCTCCCATTTCTGATGATAGTTACTCGTCACCGGGGGTGAGGGTTTAAGCCTCCCTGGTACACACAGTGTTAGGGGAGGAAAGCAGGCCAGATTCCGGCTCTGCTGGGCTAGAAAAGTGGCTCATGAAGTGGGGGAAAATGCCCTAAGCTAAATTTCAGAAGAGAACAAGTAGAGGTTGCAATGCAAACTCAGATGGCCATGGAAACAGTTTTTTCCAGGAGGTAAAAATAACTGTATTGTTTCCATACATTGATGATTCATTTATTATGGCCCAGTCACAGTCGAGCTGCTCACAGGCAGTTACCGATCAATTTATGAAGCAGACCAAACATTTGTAAGGTTTATTTCGAATGAACAACTATATGAATTTACTTGTTTAGCAAGTGGTTTAGCTTGTGCTTCTCCCTTCTTTACAAACTGTTATTTTTCGCTCATGAAGAGTGAGGGACAGGTATGTTCCCAGACAGTGACGATTCATGTTTTGGTGGGCAGACAAAAGTAGCTGGTCAAAATGTAGTAAATGGTTTAGGTACCACATTTACGAAGTTAGGAGTTGCTGGAAAAGGATAAGAAGTTAGCATATGACAGAAGTAAAATGGATTTTGGAAGGCCGTTGGCTTGATGAAGAACTTAGATCATATTAAGGTTCTAGAGTTGAGAAGCAGTGTATTTAGGGTTATGTGTTTAGCCGGCTTGCCCTAATGCTATGTCAGGATGTTGACAGATAGTACTACAGTAATGGCCTTCATTCGCAACATGGGAGAGAGCAAAATTAAATTGAAATTGGGGAAGCCACATATATTTTGTTGGCATCATGAAATAATAACATTTTATAAAGTTGTTCATGGCATCCAGAGCAAAAAGTGGAGGTTGTCTCTTTGATTTGGGGGGAAAATAAATTTTATTACATTTTCTTAAACAATTCAGCCTAATCGGCAGAGTAGCAAGGAGGGCTTTGATAGTCCCTGATTGGGACATGCAGCCATGGTTGGAAGTATTAGCCCTAGCCGCTAAGGACTTTATATTTTTCCTACATGTAAGGGAAAGATTTTTAAGCATTAATGATTCGTGGGGATGTGTTAACAACACCCCTTCTGGCATTCCTTTCAGAACACATATTTACGACACTTTGGTTTAGAGAAAGTTACTCAGCATGATTATTTGGACCGGTCATTAAATGATGATATTGGTTCAATAAATTGATTTCTTGGAATCAAGAAAGAATAACAAGTTACATAAATAAGTTTTATGCCATCCACAAAATAAGGCATTTTTTGTTTAAATACATGTTAAGCCAATGGAACCATCCTTTGCCCAGGTAGTCCGTCTCTTACGAATGATGCAGGATGATGGATTAGGTTATAGAGCCATTAATGCAGCTCGATGAGCTCTTTCGGTCATCTTACCAAGGATTGACGGAGAATTAATTGGGAAACACGAAGTTCTTCAGTGTTTCAGGAGGTCATTATATGAAAGAAACCCTCCTAAACCATAGTATAATAGGTTTTGGGATGTCTCAGGGGTATTTAAGTTTTCTTGGAAATGGTCTGGTTATGGACATCGATCGATTAAACAGCTAGGCTAAAAATTAGCTGTATTGTTACTTTGGGTAACCGGTCATAGGGCTCAAGTAATTGTTGACCCTTTTTACTTACTGGCCTAGACATTGATGACATGGAGGCCACGTTTGATTTGGTAAATTTTTTAAATCAAACAGTACAGGAGATCCCCTCTCCTTGATTCATTTGTAATGGGTTCCCACATGACAGGAAACTGTGTGTAGTGTCAGCCATTAGGGCTTATATATCCAAGATAAAAGGAATACATAATTCAAGACAGCTTTTGGTAAGCTTCATAAAGCCACGTAAGGCTTTATCCAGAGATGCGATCGCCAGTTGGATGATTCACGTGCTCAAGTCAGCAGGCTTTGACATAGGACGCTACGCTTCGCATTTTACAAGAGGTGATATGGTCTCGAAGACGAGACAATTGGGAATCTCAGTGAAGAGAATCCTAGCATATGCCGGCTGCAAGACGGCAAGGTCGTTGGCTAAATATGGCAACAAACGACTAGAAAAGACAGGCGGGGTTGTAACCCGCCTACTCACCAACTAAGAAGGTGTGAGAATTTACAAAATTGGAATTTACATCTGAAAAATTACTATGTTTATCAGATAATAGAGGATAAAAATGAGGCTACGTAAAGTCTCCCTCGGCCTCGAGTAGCCGAGGCGTTGTACCGAGGTAAAATAGTATAGTTAGATGAATCTTACCTTGGTACAGATGATGGATAACTCTTGTTTTCCCGAGGTACAAGCCTCGGGTAGTCGTGGGCTAGGGCCCGCCCACCACACCCTGCCACGACTATTACGTTTGCTTGTGCCAAAAAGAAAACATGAGGAATTCCAATCATTAAGCTCATTTTTATCCTGAATAATTAGGTGAAGATTGCTGTACCGGATGTTGCTTCCTTCTCCCTAGCCCACGACTACCCGAGGCTTGTACCTCGGGAAAACAAGAGTTATCCATCATCTGTACCAAGGTAAGATTCGTCTAACTATACTATATCTCTAAAACTAGGCCACCTAGAAACAGTGCCTGGAACACGTATAGAAAACATATTCAACAAACAATTATATTAAATTTATACGGTTAGGGTTCTGCATTTCTATTAATTTTGAATAAAACTGACGTTTTGCACTGCGTGTACCAGCAAACTCAATGCGTTCTCAATGGCCGTGAGCAATCTTCATACAGAAAAAGTGAAATATCTCTAAAACCACACAACTTAGAAACAAACCGCTTGGCACACAAACAGATCAAATGTTTAACAACCAGATTATATCCAATTTATAAGGTTAGGGTTCTGCATTTCTATTAATTTTGAATAAAACTGACGTTTTGCACTGTGCGACTGGCAAACTTAATGCATTCTCAATGGCCGTGAGCAATCTTCATACAGAAAAAGTGAAATATCTCTAAAACCACAGAACGATACGTGACGATGAAGGAGGAGAGAAGGCAGGAGTTGGAATAAAAGCACTTTGTTCAAAGAAGGTCAGTGCAGCAATGTTAAGTAAGGATAATAATGTCATCAGAGGTAATCATCAATAAGAATCGATCAAGGTCAATAAGCAGGTATAAATAGAGCAATGTGAATGAGGATAAAAAGTCGATCAGAGCAATAAAGTCAGGTGGGAGGGAGGTGCCCAGAAGAGCCCTCCACCAAAACAGGAGAAGGCTCGAGGGGTGCCTGAGGCAGCGATGCGGGGGACATGCGTGAACTGCATCCGAGGTCCAGGTGCCTTGCTCCATTATATCCCCTAGGGGGGCGCCGGCGCGTTGGCATGCCTGGGCCGGCCGCCGGCGGAGGGTGTATCCGTCAGGGGCGGGCACCCCGAGGGCCGTGAGGGCGCCTCGCAGGATGGCAGTCAGTGTCCGAGGGTCGAGGGGCGGCCCGAGGGCAGTATGAAGGCGGCGGAGGCAGGAACGAGGGCGTGAGAGGCGGCCCAGGCTGCCACGGGGCAGAGAGGGCGGCCCGGGGATGCCGGGATGAAGAGGGCCACTGCCCCTGAGGGCAGCACGATGGTCTTTGAGCTCCGCAGGGTGACGCGCAGTCGCCCGGGGGCGGGGGCGATGTCGGCATGTGTGATGGTGTGGGGGCCGCCCCACACCTCGGGGCTGGGGGAGAGGAGGCTGGACTGCCGCAGCATCCCGTAGTACCCGAGGAGCAGGGTGGCCCAAGGGACGATGCCCGACGGCCCGGCGCGGGTGAGGTGGTGGGCGTCAGCGGAGGGGCAGGCCGGGCTACGTGCTTGGAGGCCCGCTAGCCCCCGCGACAGACATCTCGTGCGAGGCGTGAACCGAACGCGGCGGGATCGGCCTCGGCCGCCTCCAGCCAGGAGCGCGCCCCGGAGAGGGTGTACCGGAGGGAGGCGGGTGCCACGGGGCGGGCGTACAGTAAGGCGGTGTAGGCGGCGACATCGAAGGGCATCGGGGCCAGAGGTTCCCAGTGGTGGCCCGAGGCGAACTCGACGTAACTCCGGGCCTGTCGACGACGGTTCCTCCAGGTGGGAATGGGGGAGGGGGGCGGGAAGGGAGGCGGGGGGAGCAGGGAGGAGGTGCGGCGCGGGCGGGAGAGGGGGAGGTCAAATTTGTGGGGGGGGGAGGCGAGGGCGAGGTGGGCAGGGTGTGCCTGGAGGCCGAGGAGGTGGAGGAGTTAGGCAGTGTCGCGGGGGCGGCGAGTGCGGGGGCGGCCGTCAACAGTGTCTAGCCGCACCACGTTGATGGCGACTGGGTCGTGCCAGCCATCCGGGAGCCGGCCGTCGGCGACCCAGGCGAATATGGTCTCCGAGTACTGTCGGACGGTCGGCCACGGATGGGTGACGCAGTCTCGCTGCACCGTGAGGTTGTGGTGCAGGAGGCCGGGGATGGAGTCGGAGGGGAAAGCTGGGTGAGATTCGAGCATCCGGAGAGCGAGGTTGTACTCCTCCATGGTTGCCTCGCCCCTTTTTAGTGCTTTCCCCTCAGTACCCATCCTGATATGACCTTAGATGTTGCTAGGACGTCAAACAACAAACCCCTAGCATGACCAGAGACCTGAAAGAAGACAAAAGCTCAATTCATTAATGGACTATTTTAAAATGTATTTCTCAAGGGACTAGTCACAGGTTTTTCATTAAAGTTGCATGGTCCGATGGCATTTGAATCTTTGTCTCATTTTTTAGATAAATATATCAAATTGATCGTTACGAGCTACTAATCATTAGTCCAGAGTGATTTTGATTAAAGATGATTAGTTTTGAAGTGATTTGAGCTGAAAGAACCAAAAATAATTTCGACAAGCTTGCCAAAAGTCCTGTGGCTCTGACCCAGATGGTCATCTCGTGGTGACCATGTGATGTGAGATGACCTAATAATCCTGGAACCTGACAGGACTAGGTAGGTATTTCTGTTTGGATAGGAACATTCTGGGAATGGATTAGTGCCATAGGCCCATTGCACTAGGGTTTTTAACCAAATATAATGTGTGTCTGTTGTCTACTTGTGTGTGTGTGTGTGTATGTGTCTGTCTATGTGTCCCTGTCTGTGTGTGTCTCTCTCTCTGCAAAGTCAGGTCGGGTGTATGTGTGTCTGTGTATGCCGGGTGTGTGAATGTATGTGTGTTTCTGTGTCTGTATGTGCATGTCTGTGTGTGTCTATATATGTGTGTCTGTGTGTGTGTATGTTTGTGGCTGTCTGTGTGTATGTCTGTCTCTGTAAAGTCAGGTCAGGAAACACGCAGACACATCCACTTCATTTCCCCTTCCCCTCTCTGGCCCTGTACAGTTGGCCTACTTGGTTGGGGGGAGGCTAATGAGGTCACGAGATTGGCCTAGTTGGTTAATGGCCTCCCTGCATAATGGGTCTTTCAAAGTGAGTGTCTAAAGGGATGAGTTTATAAATTCGCTGGTTATTCTGTATATGCTGTCCCAAATCATAAGCTAATACACAAGCATCTAAGTTGGATATATAGGATCATATGTAAGTAGTTGTTTTAATTTTGACAAAATTATATTTCTTCGGACCATGCAACTTTAAAACAAAGGACGAAATTTCACGCTGATTGTCAACTTTCTTCATATTTATCGTAGAATCAAAATTTTATTATAATTCAGTGGTCGAATCGGTAGAGCGTAGTAAAAGCCCAACAAAACAAATCCTTCCAATGGCACCAGTTATAATACATTTACATGAATTGAATTTTTTTTTGTGGCATAAAAAATGTGAATCATGACATGTGATAGGTGAGAACAACTGACTGTATTGACCAATTTCATATTACGTCAGCACATGTATTTAGGTCAGTGTGCGTGCTGCTTGGCTGCAGGACAACATCTGGTCACACTGCAAACTCAATGGCTGTGAGGAATCTTCATAGAGAAAAGGTGAAATATCTCTAAAACCACACCACCTAGAAACAAATCGCTTGGTACACATATAGAAAACATATTCAACGAATAGATTATGTGTAATATAATTAATTATAATAATATAAATAACGAAGCATATACAAGGTTTCATTATATTTATTATTACTGTTGTACCTATATATTATGTGTTAGGAGTGGCCCACCAAACCTCTACGGGGCGCACGATTGGGGCGCCACCTGTACAGCGCCAGGATTGTATTACTTCTGTTATAATTTTCTTTGAGGATGGCATGCATAACATGCGGCCGAAAAAACAATGTGTGTAAAACTACAGTGTACACCAAAGAGGGCAAGACCGGTTGCTTCAAATGGAACAATAAAGGTGGCTGTAGTAGAACCGACGAAAACTGTAATTTTGGGCATTGGTGTTTAAAATGTGGCAGTAAAGATCATAAGAAATATAACTGCTCAAAAGACTGAGAAGTTAATACATGCGTCGGAAATACTGTTGTTAATAACAATGGTGCATTGCATGACAAATTGCCTAATTATATTGCTAAAAATAATGCTAGTATTTTCGTTGATAATACCATTTCTATTGATAGGAATGGGAAAAGAAAGGTCAATGGACAGCAGTATAATGTTGGCAAGGAGGACGTATTGCTTAGGTCACATGAAAATAACAATGTATGTGAACAGGTTGATATATCAGTCAGACACTCAGAGCAGCATAACACTGTCGATAAATTGCAGCATAGCCACGTGCCTAATGGGCCGCGGCCTATTACCGGTAGATATGTTACATGTGCGTCACCCGCAAGGCAATTAGTGGGTGACCCTGATGAGGGTTAAAAAAAATTGGAGCAGACATGTGGTATGCAAGGCTCAATTAGAACCTAGGTGTGTAAGCCAAGTTAACAAAATAGGGTCGAATGTTGGCAATGATATAATAAAAAATGTTGCATGTACTATGAATACACAGATAAAGTCTCAGGAATGCAAAGTGAACCAGCAGATAATATTGTTGAATCAAATGAGACTAATGGAGATAGCCAAGTTAGCAGAATATGGCATTGTTAGATTAATAATGATAATGGCAATAAAGACATGTTTTACGTCGAGACAGTGAGAGGATTACAGATGTTGGGACTTTCACATTAGAGAATTCCTGCAGGCGGATCCAACAATAATTAGGGTTACAATTGACTGCGTTAGCGGTAGTTGCAAGTGTGATCCGGACAGAGGAAGACCGAGACGAGCGTGGGAGGAAAGGAAGGGTTTATTTCTGAAACAAGGTGGTACAATCAAAAGTTCAACAATCTGAGTCGAGCAATGTTTTAGTCAACCTGGTCAATATCTGAGGAAGGTGCAAGGGGGGCCTGGGAGCCTGAGGAAGTAGGCCCGGGAGCCGACCCAAAACAAAGGGCTAAGGCTCTCAGGGCGACCGCCGTCACCTGCCTGGGGATGTAGGCGTGGACGGCGTCAGACTCCCAGGTCCCCGGGGCCATTATGGCCGAAAGGTCCACGCCCCTGGACGCGCAGGCCTGGGCCACGCCCCGGCGCAGGCCGTGCAGGGTGTATCTTGTGGCGTCAGGGATCCCGGCCGCCTCGAATGCGGCACAGAGCAGGGCGTGATGTCGTGGGGTGTGAGGGCAGTGTTCTTGCGGGCCAGGAAGGCCGGCGCGTCTCCGGCAGCCGGGACGAGGGTGACCGCCCGGTCCCAGGCCCGGATCGGACACAGGGGTGATCCGGGGAGGGCGGGCACGAAGAGGGAGACCGCCTGAGCGGCGGAGCGTATGGTCTTTGAGGATGACACCATGACCCTGAGGCCTCCCGGGGCGTGCCGGACGTCATCGCGGCGGAGGGTGTGTCGACCGTCCCAGGGGGCATGGGAGGGCGAGAGGAGGTTAGACTGCCTCAGGAAGGTGAAGTAGGCGAGGACGACTGCGGCCCAGGGGGCGACCCCGAGGTGGCCGAGGGACCTCACGTGGTTGTAGATGATGGGCATCATGGCCGGGGTGATGGTGAGTGCCCTCTTGACCGGTGCGGCGAAGAGCCTCTCCCCCCCCCCCCCCCCTGGCGGACGCGTACCACGAAAGGGGCGTCAAAGGGGGCGGGGTCGCCTCCTGGAGCCAGGCGCGTGCGCCCGAGATCACATTGGCTACCGAGGCGGGGGAGGGCAGCTCGCGGTGGAGGTGGGCGATGAACTGGCCTACGTCGTATGGGAGGGGGCGGAGATGGTCGACGCACCGCTCCAGCATGAACTCGAGGTACCTCCTCGCATGCCGGGTTCGATTCCGCCAGGTTCCCGGGGCGAGGGCTGCCACGTGTAGGGTCATGAGGTGGTCGTGGTCCCGCGGGTCGTAATCTGGGGGTTAGAGAGCAGCTCCGGGGAGTGCGACACTCTTATTCGACCCAGACCCAGATCCCGACAGTAAGCCCGTACAATTTGGAGGGCGGCCCGGGAGGAGTGGGCCCGGCTGAGTGCATCCGCCAGCACCAGCTCGACACCCGGCTTGTGGCGGACGACGATTGTGTAGGAGCCCAGTGCGGCGACCAGCCAGAGCTCTCGGGCGCATGCGCCGAGGGTTGGGTCGGCGGCCGGACTCGAGGGCGAGGGCCGAGGCCGCGTTGTCCGTGTTGACCACGAGCTCGTAGCCACCCGGGGCGGGAGGGCCGAGGGTCTTGACCGCCATAACGAGGTTGACGGCCTCGAGCTCGTGGATCGTGGGGAAGGCAGTCATCATAGTATCGGTGAAGGCCTCGGAATAACAGTAGTCTCGGGAGAAGGCTCCCCCGCCGGTCAGGCAAGAGTCACATTCGATGACCCAGCGGGGGTCGGCAGGAGCCAGACGCCGTTCCCCTTTCTCGCGTAGTCGCGAAACCACTGCACGTCGCGGCGCAGGTCGGGGTCACCGTCGGCTTGTCTGGCGAGGCGCGTAGGCTGGCGAGGATCCTGCCCATGAACTTTCGCGCGGACGATATGCATGTGCTGACGTGGGCCAGTCGTCCGACGAGCTGCTGGAGGGCCTTTCGCGTCAGGGTGGGGCGGGCCATCCAGCGCTCGCAGACCGCCAGGACCTCGCCGAGCTTGTCGTCGGGGATGCGGAGCACCATGGCCGTCGTGTCGAGGTGTATGCCCAGCCAGACCAGCCGGACGACGGGTGGGCAGCACTTATCGGCGGCGAGGGCTAGGCCGAGTCGGGCACAGATGTCTCGGAGTGCGTCGAAGGCCCGCATCGCGTCGAGGTAGGAGGTCTCGCAGCCCACAAAATCGTCGACATAGACGAGGCTGAAGAAGCCGCGCTCTCGGAGCATCCAGGAGATGGCCCCGGTGACCCGCACGCAGGCCGCTCCCGAGGCCCGGCAGCCGAAGGGGAGGGCTATGTCGAGGTAGAGCTTGCTGTCGACCATGAGACCGAACAGGGGGGCGGAGAGGGGGTCCGCCCTGAGCTGCCTGTAGGCCCGGGAGACGTCCGCCGACCAGCAGAACGCCCCTCGGCCCCGGAGCGTCATTTGCTTGCCGATGTCCGAGACCGCCGGGAGGGAGTAGTGATGGTGGTGGCCTAGGTACTACTTCCGGCGTATGCCCGAGTTCACGCTCCGTCCCGGGGGGAAGGAGAGGTCGACTATTATACGGCGCTTACCAGGGGTCGACTTGGGGCGTGTCATAATTGGGCTACACTGTGCCCAGGGGGAGAAGGGGGGAACCTCGAAAGGCCCCAGCAGGGCTCCCCGTCGGAGCTCCTCCTCCGCGTAGGCCGTGACATGGTGGGTGTAGGCCGGGTCCTCGCGGTGGTTGTGGAATGTCGGCGTGGGCGGCCCCGGCGCGGTGTAATTCGCCGGGAAGCCGAATTCCAAGTGATCCGCCAAGGTGGTGTCCGGGTGTCGGCGGAGCATTTCGCGCCACGGCTCGATGTTTAGCTCAGAGTCGACCGGGACTCGGGCGGCCAAGAAGTTAGGAAGGGCCGAGGCCCGGGCGGCGGCGTAAGCTGCCGCGTAGCCTGGGTACCTAGCCCAGTCCTCCCCCGAGAGGACGGGCCAAAAAGCCGTCGAGAGTCTCTTTGTATTCGGCCGGGGTGGGGGCCGCGGGGGTCCAGGAGTGCTGAAGGGTGTGGTCGAGCACCTGACCCACCGGCTCGCTCCGGTCCGCCGCCCCGGGCCGGTCGAGTGGGCCGCCTCGGTCACGTCTTAGATGCTGCAGGTGGCGGCGTTTGTTGTGGTCGGCGTCGAGGTGATCCGTGGGGCGTGGGCGTGCTCCGAGAAGCTGCGGTAGCCGGGGGTGTGCGGGGCGGCGCGAGCCGGGGCCTTTGGCCGGTGGCGGTCCGCCTGTGCCGGCGTGCCCGGGGGCTCGCAGCCTGCCCCGCCGAGTCGCCCGGGACCAGCGGGAGCCGTGACGTCACTCGGGGTTGCAGCAGGGGAACACCCCCGCTGGCGGCACGCTGGTTCCAGCGGGCCCAATGAGAGGGCTAGCGGCCGGCCGGGTCGGGAGCCAGCGGGGGTCGTGACGTCATTATGGGGGTTCCCCGGGGCGCCGGCAGGGCCGGGGAACCCGGGCGGGATGCCGGGGGTCGTGACGTCATTAAGGGGGCTCCCCGGGGCGCCGGCAGGGCCGGGGAACCCGGGAGGGAAGCCGAGTGGCTTCGATACAATGTCAACAAATGGTTTAGTCCGTGGGCAGGCGGGGGGGTCGTGTACGGTGTTGTGGCGGGGTCGCGGTGGTGTGGGTTCCCGCCGAGGGCCTAAAAATCCGAATGGGTTCGCTTACCGGTTTTGTCCCTGGCCTTCTTTGAGTAACAGGAAGCCTCTGAATGGTTGGTCACTATTTACCCTACATTTGCATAATACCCGCAGATGTGTGCGAGTTTTTGGGCGCCTGATCCATGGGATTCTCCCTTTGCCGCCCTATCGCATGCCTGGGGGTCCTTGTTCCAGGCCTGGCAGGGGGCGCCCATACTCGACCTGTCGTATTGGGTTCGGGCTTCCTGGCCGGCCTTTTGGTGATGGGATTTCCCTGGCTGGGAGTCGCTTGAGGCGGCCGGGGCGGACGTGAGGTGGCTCGCCATGGCGATTATTTCCACTCTCGCGGCGTTAATGGCCGCCGAGTCCCGCCAGCCGTCTGGGAGGCGGCCGTCTGCGATCCAAGTGAAAATCTCCTCGGAATATCGGCGCACGACCGTCAGCGGCAACGAACAATTGTCTTGCGCCACCATTTCTTGGTGGCGCTGGGAAGGCACGTTGGTATTGGAGGCGCTTCAGGCCCAGGGTATACTCCTCCCGGGTCGCCTCCCCCTTTTTAATTGTTTTGCCCTCATCCCCCCTCTCTACTAGATCGTACGGAAAGAGATATTTAGCCGGAATACCTTTCTTTCTGCTAGTCGCTTTGCCGTCCGCCGCTGCGACGATGAGGCGCACCGCCTCCTCGGCCGACGACCGGGCGCCCCTCCCGTACACGTCCTGGTCGTGTTGTCGGTAGTCGGAGAGGCGGGGGCGGCGGGCTGGCGCGTCCTCTCGGTGGCGCCTGCTGCGGGGACGGGGACGACCAGTCGCTCGCCGGGCTTCTGTAACGCCCGTCGCGGCACGGAGCTAGGGCTCGCTCCCATCTAGTCGCGGGGGCGGGGCTCGGGGAAGCCGGTGAGAGAGTGCTGGGCCTGCTGCGTCGGACGCTCGAGCGACTCGACCCTGGGGCGGCATGGGGAAGCGAGGAGGAACGGTCGCGTCCCTCTCGGCTCGCCTTGGTGGTGGCGGCGGTCAGGTCTGCGCGCACCCAGGTCTGCGCCGCTATCTCCTGCCTCTGAGTCGCCATTTCTTGTCTCGGGTTCGAGGCATGTTTTTCCAGCTCGGACCATCGCTTCTCAATTGCGTCGATCGACGCCTGCATCCGTAGTAAGCCGTCCGCCTGCTTGGCCTTCGCTGAGGGCTTCTTGGGGCGGGTGGACTGTCTCGCCGGCGGCGTAGGTGGCGTGAGTGGCTGCCGGGATGCGCCGCCATCTTGTGAGCCATCCAAGTCGCTCTGATCGACTCGCGGTGATGTTGGCGGTTTCCGTGTTGCTCGCTTCGCCGGCCTACCTCTCTGCACCGTGGCTCGTCGAGTTTGCTGCGTACTTATTTCACGTGGGTACCTTTTTAATATTACTCTCCTGCGATGCTACGGATCCTAGGAGTATGTGGGTGGAGACGGGTATCTTAAAAGAACAAGCTTGGAGTCTTGCTGGACCCCGAATGCAGGGCAGAGGGGGGTCCGGGGGGGGGCCCGCGCGGGAAGGGAGGGGGGCGTCCCGGGCTTCCCCCGCCGGATCAACCACAATTCGGAAATGATGGGCCAATCATTACATTACTATGAATACACAGATAAAGTCTCAGGAATGCAAAGTGAACCAGCAAATAATTAGAGATAATATTGTTGAATCAAATGAGACTAATGGAGATAGCCAAGTTAGCAGAATATGGCATTATTGGATTAATAATGATAATGGCAATAAAGACATGTTTTACGTCGAGACAGTGAGAGAGGATTACAGATGTTGGGACTTTCACATTAGAGAATTCCTGCAGGCGGATCCAACAATAATTAGGGTTACAATTGACTGCGTTAGCGGTAGTTGCAAGTGTAATCATTACATAGCAGGTAACCTAATGCAACTAAAGCTGTGTCGTTTCATAAGTGAGCTATTCCTAAGAGGGGATTCTGACCCAGATTGGGTATATATTTTGTGGGGAGTAGTGGTTGGTTTCCATGTTACCAATAATGACTGTATGGTAGAATACAATCCTACTTTCAAGAAAGTCCGTAATACTTTGTATTGGGACATTATAACCCAAAAATTATTGTTGGAACTGAGCCAAAATATGATCACCCGCACCAATAACACGCCTCAATGCGTACATAATATTTTGTGTATACCTAATACCCCAGTCACACGAGGCCTGCGTTCGCTAACGATCGATTCGCGACGTCAAAACCTCCTCCTTACACCCTGATTGAGTGCTGTCGCCGTGAGGACGCCAACCTCCCGGCGTCCATTTCGGGAATCTTGGACGCAAGGAGGTTGCTGCTACTGCACGTGCAACCTCCTTACGCCCTGTTCCGGCGGCGCCATTCAAAATGGTTGGCGCCGCCCTGGGTTGGTGCTAACACATGCGATGCTGCAGTCACCATGTGGTCGGCCCTGACATGGCACCGACATGGCGCCTACAACGTATGTGAATCAGTGTATCGAATGGAACGCTGGGTGGTTGGCGTCCTTTTGGGCGTAGGGAGGTTGGCGGCGAACGCTGGCTCTCGTGTGACTGGGGTATGAGGAAGGCGGTGGAAGGGGTATAGCGGACTGCAGTAGACCGAAAGATAATTATAAAAGTGTTGACGATGTGGTAGAACAAATGAATCAGGGTGACTACCTTTCAACAGTGGATCTAAAGGACGCACATCGAGCTATCCCTATACACCCAACAGACAGACCTAGGCAAGGTTTAGTTTGGGATTTTGAAGAGGATGGGCCAATCTACATGTTAGATAATAAATAGGCTGTGCATGGGTCTGTCTCGCCGGCGGCGTAGGTGTCTTTTCAAAAATATATATGGACGAATAGATTATATTAGATTTATAAGGTTAGGGCTCTGCATTTCTATTAATTTTGAATAAAATCGACGTGTTGCACTGCGCGTACTGGCAAACTCAATGCATTGTCAATGGCAGTGAGCAATCTTCATACAGAAAAAGTTAAATATATCTAAAACCACACCACCTAGAAACAAACTGATTGGAATACACATAGAAAATTTTGTTACCAAAAAGATTATATTAAATTGATACGGCTAGGGTTCTGGATTTCTTTCTATTGATGCACGACAAGGAAGGAAGAGGATGCAAGGGTGGAGAAAAGCACATTTATTGAGTGCTAATATATACAGGATAATGCAGGATAACAAGATAATGCAGGTAATAATAATAAGGTATATACAGGCTATTGCAGGTAAAATAGGTTAAGTGTAAGGAGCTCAGAGAGAGCCTAGGAGCTAAGAGAGTCAGGAGGTTGCACCGATGAGCCCTCCACCAAAATGGATGAGAGGGCTCGAGGGGCGGCCGAGGGGGCGAGGCCAGGGACATAGGCGTGCACCGAGTCCCTTGGGCCATGATGTCTGGAAGGGGGACGCCCGCCCTGTGGCATGCCATGCCTGGGCGGCGCCGTGCCAGAGGCTGTGGAGGGTTAAAGTCTCGGAGGCGTGCACGCCTCAGCCGCGGAGAGCGCCCCTGAGGAGGGCGGTGAGGGTCGAGAGGCCGGCTGGAGGGCATAATGAATTCAGGCGCGGCTGGGCACTGGGCGAGGGCGTTGAGCCAGGCAGCGACGGGGCAGAGGTCGAAGCCGGGCAAGACGGGGACGAAGAGGGCCACCGCCCCCGAGGGATATAGTCTGATGAGGATCCGGTGGCCCCCGGGGGCGGGGCGGATGTCGGCGCGGGTGATGGTATGGGGGCCGCCCCACCCCTCGGGGCTCGGGGAGAGCACGTTGGACTGTCACAACATCCCGAAGTACCCGAGGAGGAGGGCAGCCCGAGGGACGATGGAGGCGAGCCCTGTGCATGAGGTGGGCGATGACGAGGGTGAGGTGATCGGGCGTGATGGCGAGGCGGGAGTCGAAGCCCGAGGTGAGACTCCCCTGCCGCCTCGACCCAGGAGCGCGCCCCCGAGAGTGCGTTCTTGATGGAGGCGGGGGAGAGGGCACGGGCATAGAGGGAGGCGGCGGCAACGTCGAAGTCGGCCGGGGCGAGGGGGTCGAGGCCTTGGGCCACGAGGAAGGCAACGTAGTCCTCGGCCTGCCGGCGGCAGTTCCTCCAGGTCGTGGGGTCGAGTGAGGCGAGGCGGGGGCGGGGGCGGACGACATCTGTGATCACGGCCGTGGAGAAGCCTGGATCAGAGACTGGGATTGAAGGGGAAGTCGTCATGGACGGTGTAAAGGAACGTGTCGACACTGTGAGCTTTGTGATGGAACTGATTTATTTACCTCGTCTGTTCCCGGCATGCCCTAGTCATGACTCACCATGACAACTCCCCAGGATCTCCTTTCCATACAATGGATCAAATCGATCCTAACAATGGATATCTTCAACTTAATGGTACTAAGTGACATCATATATTAATTATGCCTTAACTTCTTATTCTCATATAACTAACAATATTAGATACAACAATATATTAGATACATCTTCCATTTGTCCTATATTTGTTTTGGAACACGTGTATCTGACTCAGTGACATTAAGATTGGTATCTTGCTTGTACATGAGTGGGTGACATATATCCATGTATATTGATACAGACACCCTAATTGTAAATGTAACAAGTGACATCATATATTATTTAAGGGTCCAACGGTTTATAAAATTAACAACAAGATAAATGGGTTTCATATGTCACACATGGTTATCGAACATTTGTCGCCGATCTAGGTACATTATGAATGTCCGACATAACGAATCCTTCCGTGATAAATACACATTTGTCGTAAAGGTAACAACCGACATAAATTTAGTATATATTACATTTGAATTCTACTTAAGTTTATTCTTAGTCCATAACAAGTGTGAAATACAACTTACATGGGTCTACTTACATGTAATAGTCCTTAGTTTTTAAAGTGTTTATTCTGTAATACGACTAACTACGTTCGCTCTTTTATGGCATGTAACCCACCAGGGTACGTACCGTCTTGTAAGGCCATTGTGTCATTCTTAAACACTATTATCTTGGATTCAGGAATATCCCAACCTGCACGGTGGCTTAATGGGCCTCCCATATCGCGATACGTATGTCTTAGGCACTACGTTATTTCTAGAAGCCGCTGTTACATTACAGTCTATACGTGTGGTAGTTAGTGTATTTCTGCCTTCTTTATGTGCCAGAACTTTGGGACGTCTATAAATGTATTTTCTGTTTCGGCGCAAGATGTTGTGTTCTTTGTTAAGAATTTTATAATCCCTTGGACCAGGTGTGTGTGTTTCAATGATTGTACCGGCTTTCCACTCGTCGTTATGATTTCTATACTTAATGCTATCTCCTGTACTAAGAGGTGGCAGGGTTCCCCCTGCATGCTTGTCGAAGTCATGTTTTTGTCGTTGCTGATTTTGTTGCATTATGTGTAATTTTGAACTTTGCATGTGAGGCATGAGACCAGAATCAAGCAAAGGTAACCTGGTTCGTAATTTCCTGGACATTAATAATTGGGCTGGTGAGGCACCCATACCTGGTAAGGTTGTATTTCTATAACTCAGTAGGCCTAGCTGTATGTCGCCCCCATCCCTCATGGCCTTTTTTACCATTAGTTTAATTGTTTGCACGAATCTCTCCACTTGACCATTGCTTTGCGTGTGCATGGGGTTAGTATACACAGGTGAGAAGTCATACTTCTCAGTGAAATTTGTGTACTCTATGCTTTTGAACTGTGGTCCATTGTCTGACACTACGTACCGTGGAATACCATACCGTGCAAAGGTCTGTTTCAGCTGATTTATGATGTATTTGCTTGTCGTTTGGTGCAATTCAATCACCTCTGGGAACTTGTAAAAGGGTATGTCTACAATTTCATGATTTATTAAGGGTTCTTTGTGTTGTTGATTCCTAAATTCCTGGCAAATTGGGCATCTTGATATAGTATCCTCTAACTGTTTGTTTATGCCAGGCCAGAACACGGTGTCACGCGCTAACTGTTTACACCGGACTATTCCATAATGTGACTCATGTAGTTTACTCAATAACTGTGATTGCATAGAATGTGGAATTACTATTTGATCGCCTTTCAGCACCAAACGTCCATCGGTTGTAAGTGCAATATGGTTTTACATTATGTTGTACATTTTTGTTGGGTTATCTGGCCATCCATTAACAGTATAACCTATTATTTCTTGGAGTGTTCTGTCAGTATAAGTCGCATCTTTTATGCGTTGTACGATATCGGTGTCCATACCCACAGCGGCTACGGACACGTCTCGATCGAACAGATCATTCGGTTTGACATTGTCGGTATGTGCCCTTGACAGTGTATCTGCAAAATAGAGTGTGGGGCCCTTAGCATACATCACTGTTAAATCATAATTTTGTAATCGCATCCGCATGCGTTGCATTCTAGCCGACAGGTTGTGGATGGGCTTCAGCATAATAGACACTAGTGGTTTATGGTCTGTTTGTACTACTATTTCATTACCATAAATGTACTCCCGAAACAAATGGCTAGGAGCTCTTTTTCTATCACAGCGTAACTAATTTGAGTTGTATCTAGTGCTTTTGATGCCATGGCAACAGGATGACCGTTTTGTAATATAGTCGTCCCTAGTCCGTATTTGGACGCGTCAACTTGTAATATAATTTGTTCCATACGATTGAAAAATTTCAGAATGGGTGCATTGGTCAATAATGACTTAAGTTCCTGAAATGCATTAATTTGGGGCTCATCCCAATGCCATGCCACGTCTTTCTTTAATACCGTCCGTAACGGTTTAGTTATGTTGGCCATGTTTGGTATGAATTTGCTGACGTACCCCATCATGCCCAAAAACCTCTGTAGAGCAGGTTTATCAGCCGGGTCTGGCATTTCTACAATTGTTGGTACTCTGTCTTTATTGGGTCTAAGACCCTCTGCAGTAATGACATGACCCACATAATTCACACTGGTTTGACATATCTTGGACTTTTTCGGCTTTAATTTAAGATGCATTTCCCTAGCACGAGACAGGACCCCCTCTAAACGATTGTTATGTTCAGTCAATGTCCTGCCATGAATTAGAATATCGTCAGATATGACATGAACCCCTGGTAAGTGTTGCAACATATCGTTCATTTCTTGTATAAATATGTCCCCTGCCCTTTTGATTCCAAATGGTAATCTAGTGTACCTGAAACGGCCCCAAGGAGTATTGAATGTACATAATTTTGAACTGGCTTCATCCAATTGGATTTGCCAGTACCCGCTGTTAGCGTCCAGCACAGAAAAATACTTGGCTCCATGGATTCGAGCCACTACCTCTTCCACTGTGCGCACGGGATACGGGCCACGTAAGATTGCCTTATTTAGTTTTGTTGGATCTAAACACACTCTGATTTTCCCTGGCTTTCTTACAATTGTTATCGAACTGACCCATGGTGTCGGTTCAGTTTCCTAATTCATTTTTAACATCATCACTAACTGCCAAAGGAATCCGGCGTGGAGGGTCAATCACTGGGTATACATTATTATCAATATGAATGGTAGCATTGACTTTTATTAATCCCAAGCCAGAAAATACATCAGAATATCTATTTACCACATCCTTGGCCGTAGCTGCAGCTGTGACTGAGTCACGTCTGATTGTTTTGACTCGGGCCAACAGCCCTAGAGTCACACACGCTCTCTTCCCCAGGATCGCACTCCCAGCATCTGTGACTTGAAATAGGAGGTCGATCCCATTCACGTCTAGATGTACTTCCCCTTTTGGTTTGATTCGTTGTCCATTGTACGTCACTAAGTGGCATCTCGATGGTCGCAATGTCACATCCGTCAGCTTGTCGAACACTTCCAGCGGCAGTATGTTCGCCTCTGACCCTGTGTCCATTTTGAACGAGACTTCACCACTCCCAATTGGTACAGTCGTATACCAAAGTCCGTCAGATGCGTCATTTTTACAGTAAACAGCACCAACAAACAAATCGTAGTCATGACTCCCGTCACCATGGTCACTTTCGTTGTTATATGTGTCAACAGTCACTTCGTTGACTGTCATATTTCGTGCTTGCTTTGCCCTACTCTGACGAAATGTGCTACCTTTCGACATCCTATACACTCTTTTCCACGTGAAGGGCAGTTACCTCGCATGTGATTATATCCACAATTTCCACACTTGAATCCTTGGGTAATTGTCTGTCGAAAAGGCGTTGCTACCATCTTCTTCCAATGCGGCTGACGCGTCATTGGCCCACTTCGCCGTTCAGCAGCTGTTGACACACTGTCGACACTATCTTCATATCTTGTTCCGTTATTCGACAGTTGTATCCCCTTGTTTTCACTCAATCTGCACATCTGGATGCAATCGTCCAAGGACAACTTAGGTGTTTGCAACAACTTATCCCGTAATGAATTATCCTCAACTCCGCATACGATCCTGTCACATAGTAGAGAGTCTTTGATGACGTCATATCGGCAATGCGTGATACGTGACTTTAGTTCACGAATGTATACGTCCATCGTCTCATTAGATTGATTGTACGAATTAAACTTATATCGTATGACTGTTATATTACACTTGCCCTCACAGTATTGTTGGAATGCCGCAATCAACGGTCCTATCTTGTCTCTGTCGGAATCCTGTATTTGTGTATCTTTTGCGCTTCCGTGCCAGCGACATGCAGGAAGATGCAGCATTGCACTTTTTCTGCTTTGGATGTGGCACCCGATGCAGTCGCATAAATCTCGTATGAAGTTATCCACGTCCTCCAATTAACAGCCATGTTGTCCTCGACATTCAGTGGACAGGGGGGCTTTAATCCAGTTAAAGCCATGTCTGGGTTCTTCCTTATGCATCTGACACCATGTAAAGGAACGTGTCGACACTGTGAGCTTTGTGATGGAACTGATTTATTTACCTCGTCTGTTCCCGGCATGCCCTAGTCATGACTCACCATGACAACTCCCCAGGATACATAACAGACGGGATGGACGTAGTGGAGCCTGAGGCGGTCCACCTCAATGTCATCAGCGAGGAGGCTGCGGAGGGCGACTACAAGGTTAACCGCCTCCAGCTCGTGGATGGCCGGGAAGCACGCCCGGAAGGCCGGGGAGTACCCTCGGGCGTAGTAGTGTGTGCTGGAGAACCCCCCCCCCCCACCCGAGAGGCAGGAATCGCACTCGATCACGTGACAGTGCACCTCCGGAGCGCGGAGGAGGTGGAGCCCATTGGAAGCTCGACCGTAGAGGGCGAACCATCTCAGGTCCCGGTGGGCGGCGTCGTCGAGGGTGAGGGAGGCGGCACCGAAGCAGCTGCGCAGCACCCCGAGGAGGCGGCTCATGAACTTCCGGGCGGGAAGTACGCAGCTGCTCACATGGTTGAGGCGCCCGAGGAGGCTCTGAAGCTCACGCCAGCCAAGGGCGGGTCGAGCGATGCTGGTCTCGCAGTCGAGGATGAGATCCTCGACTTTGTCGGGGGCGATGCGGATGGTCATCGCCTCGCTGTCCAGGGCGAAGCCGAGCCTGGTGAGGCGGACACCGGGGGGATGACACTTCCCAGGGGCGATGTCGAGCCCGAGGGCAGTGACGAGGGCGAGGAGGGCATCAAAAGCCTGGCAGGCCCTGAGGTAGGACCACTCGCACCCGACAAAGTCGTCGACGTAGACCAGGGCGTGGAAGCCGTCGCGCCAGAGGATCCAGGTGACTGCGGCAGTGACCCTCACGCAGGCCACGCCCAAGGAGCGGCAGCCAAAGGGGAGGGCGAGATCAATGTAAGTGAGGCCATCAATGGTGATGCCGTAGGGGGGGCAGGAGAGGGGGCCTGCACGGAGCTGGTGGTAGGCCCGGGAGATGTCGGCTGTCCATGTGTAGGCCCCCGAGCCCTCGCTAATGACGCGGTGTCCGACATCGGCCACACAGGGAAGCTTATATGAGTGGGGCTTGCCCAAGTACTCCCGGCGGGGGATGCCAGCATTGACGCTTGCGCCGGGGGGAAGGAGAGGTCCACGATGACCCGCCTCTTGCCCAGGTCGGACTTGGGGCGGGTCATCATGGGGGAGACTTGGGCGTGAAGGGAGGGACAGTGAAGGGGCCGGCGAGGGCGGCGAGGGCGAGCTTGGTCCAGATGAAGAGACAGATGTGGGGGAGGTGCTCGGGGGCCTCGCGGTGGTTGGAGAAGGTAGGGCGGGGGGGGGGGGGGGGGGGGGGAGAGGCGGGGTAGTTCGCAGGGAATCCGAACTCAAGAAGGTCTAGGAGGGCGGGGTTGGGGTAGTCACGGAAGCGAGCTCGCCAGGCGTGGTTGTGTAGGCCGGAGGGGAGAGGGATGTGGGCGGCCAAAAAGTTGGGGAGGCCCGCTGCCCAAAGGGCTGAGTAGGCCCGGGTGAAGGTGGGGTAGCGGGCCCACGCCTCACCGGAGGTGTGGGGCCATATGGTGAGTAGGGTGGGGCGGTACTGGGCCGGCGAGGGGCCGCAGGAGTGGGCAGTGGGGAGGGTGTTTTGGGTGTTGGGGTCGACTATGTTGGCGATAGGTTCACCGAGGTCGGTGTTGTCGATGGTGGGGGTGGGGGAGGAGGTTCGGTTGGGGGTGGCGAGAGGGGCGTCGAAGCAGTCGGGGTCGGGGGAGGCATAGGGGTGAGACTGGGGGGCTTGGGGGGGGGGGGGCGGGGAGAGAGAGGAGGTAGGCGGTATCGCCGGGGGAGGGGCGGGCTGGTCGGTGGCGGCTGCGCGGGTGGCCTTGGCGGGGGAGGGCAGCTCGGTGGGTGTGGGCGCCAGGGAAAGCGGGGCAGTGGACTTCCGGCTGGGGGCAGGCGGCTTCCGGGTGGTGGGTTGGGTCTGCGGTTTGGGGTGGTGTCTGGTGGTGGGAGGGTCGGTGGAGATGTGAGGGCCGGGATGGTGGTCGGCAGCTGTGGTCTCGGGAGGGTTATGCAATGGCATGTGCGGGGAGCCGGGGTGATGGTCCGTGGAGGTCTGGGGGAGGTGTCGGATGGCCGACGGGTCGTTGGAGAGCCGGGGTGATGGTCCGCGGCTGTGTTCTTACGTGGTGGCATGTGTGTAGGGCCGTTGGGGGCGGCTTGGTCCCTCCGGGGGGCGGTGCTCAGGGCGAGGTCACTCCGGGACGCTTCCAGTCGCGGGCAGGCGATAAAACCGATAGGACTGGCGGCGGTTTGGCGGGAGGAGATGACAGGGCGGTCTGTGGTTACAGGGGTGAGGCCGCCAGGCTGGTGGTGGCCGGCGGGTCGGGGGAGGCTGGGGGGGGCGGCATGACAGGGCGGTCTGTGTTGGCATGGGTGAGGCTGCCGGGCTGGTGGTGGCCGGCGGGGCAGGGGGTGGGGTGGGGGGGGGGGGTGGCGTGTGAGGGGGTAGGTGGCCGGTTAAGACCCTCCAGGCCGGACGGGGGGATCCGGCGGATAAAAAATCCGCCGAGGCAGCCGGGGTCACGCGCTCACGGGCTCGTTTGGTGAGGCAGACTGCCTCACTGTGGACGGTCAGGATCTTTCTCACGTTTGCGCAGTAGGCGCAGCCGTGGCGGTGCCTGGCACCCGCCTCCCCATGGGTCTCCCCGGCGCCTGCCCGATCGCAGGATGCCGGATCACGGTTCCAGGCGGGACAGGGGGCGCCATGGGCTTCCCTGCTGTAGGGGATGCGTGTGTCGGTCTGGGGGCGGGGCTGGGTCCGTGGGTGGGCTGGGTCTGCGACACCGGGAGCAGAGGCGGGGGTGGAGGCGATGGATCCGGCAGGCATAGTGAGGGCCTCCATCCTGACCATGTTGATAGCGATTGGATCATGCCATCCGTGTGGGAGCCTACCGTCCGCTATCCACGAAGAAACGGTCTCGGAGTCTCGGTAGGCCAGGGATAAATGAGGTTGTCGCGGAGGACTGTGAGGGCGTGGTGGTTGAGCGCAGGGGAGGGAGTGAGCGGGGAAGGCGGGGTGGGACTCCAGTGTCCGGTGGGCGAGGCTGTCCTCATCCTTGGTGGCCTCGCCCCTCTTGACCGCCTTCCTCCCCGCCCCCCTCTCGATGAGGTCTGAGGGGAAGATATAATGGGGCGATATACCTTACCGCCTCCCGGCGTGCTGGGTCTCGGCCGCAGAGGTGGCGGTGTGTGTGACGCCATTGTGGTAGTGTATCAGGGCCACGGGGGTTCCTGCTGGGGGCGGCGGCTGCTGGGATGAAGTGGAGTGCCTGGTGAACCGCTCGTATTGGGGGTGAATCGCCCCCGGGGGTGGAGGCGGTGGAGGCGGGAACGCCCCTCCGACTACGTGGGCATGTGCAGCGGGCACGCGGATGGTGGTGGTGTAGGCCAGATGCGAGGTCGCAGGGGCGGATGGGGGCTCGTCCACTGGGGGAGGGCTGCTCACGGCATCGAAGTGCGCGTTCAGGCGCTCCAGTGCCTTCACCGTCTCGTGCATGGTCGCCTCCACTGAAGTGGCCCACTCGGCCGTGGGGCGAGGACGGGATCCTGGAGGCGAGGATGGTGCAGAGGACGGAGGCGAGCTGATGCCGGACACCCTCTGCGCGGCCCTCCGTGCAGCGCGTGGGCCTCTCCATTTCCCATTTGCAGGCATGGTGGGGTGGATGGCCAGGAGATTGTGTCGGCCGGGGAGTGCGTCGACTCAGAGCGGTGGTGCAGTCCGGGGGGAGAGAGAGCCAAAAGAAAATGGTCGGAGAGGCAGCGTGTAGGGAGGCTAGAGGGCGAGTGGCTGGAGGCGGCCAGGCGGACTGGCTAAAAGGGAGAAAAGGGCGGGAAATGATGCAACCAGCAACGGGCGGAGCAAGAAGGGGGGGGGGGCCCTCCTTCCCTGCCTCGCATCAACCGCAATGCAAGCATTACGACCAATTTTGAATAAAACTGACGTTTTGCACTGCGCGTATGGCAAACTCAATGCATTGTCAATACACCATGCCACGGTTCGGTGGCCATCTTGACCTGATTCCTGTTCACAGGTAAACAAACGCACGTGGAATTGTCAATGGGCCTGGCAGTATTGCCAGTGTGGCAGTGAGCATTTTTCATACAAAAAAAGTTAAATATCTCTAAAACCACACCACCAAGAAACAAACTAATTGGAAATCACATAGAAAACATGTTTAACAAAAAGATTATATTAAATTGATATGGTTAGGGTTCTGGATTTCTATTAATTTTTAATAAAACTAACATTTTGCACTGTGCGTACCAGCAAATTCAATGCATTGTCAATGGCAGTGAGCAATCTTCATACAGAAAACGTTAAATATCTCTAAAACCACACCACCTAGAAACAAACTAATTGTAATACACATAGAAAACATGTCTAACAAAAAGATTATATTAAATTGATAAGGTGTCCGCCGGCATTTTCACTTTCTACTCTTACTCTGTCCGTGTCTATCGCTCGCTGGATGGTCACCATAGGGCAGATAGGCACGGTCCTTTGACTCAACTCTCCTCATTTCTCTTTCCTAGATTCTGCCCATTCGATTTCTCCCAGGCACGCTTCTTCCCCTAACCAGGGTTGTTGTGTTCTTGGGTGGGGCCCTTGACCTATTACGATTTCTCTGTCTGGTTCTTGTTGCTGGAACGACCGCTGCTCCCACCTTTGCCCGCCTTCCTCGAACCCCTGCTGACCGGATGCAAGTGCTACACTACACTACACACACCATACAGCTCTACTACATACATACCGGCACGGAGAGATCCGCTGCCACCCGGCGTCACTACGTCGTGAAGGATGTCCCAGCCTTCATAACACTCCCTCTACGAAGACCACTTCCTCTACAGAAGACAAGTCTTCAAACCAAAGATTGGGCCGACTTATCGGAGCCTCTCTATAATGTTGCAGTTCTGCAACCGGTAACCGTCGTAAGGTTACAAACAACCCAGTACCTACCTCACAGGTCCGCTGCATAAACCTACATGTGATAATGAGTGTGATAGTGAGTGTGAGTATGATAGTGAGTGTGATAGTGATAGTCAGTGTGATAGTGAGTGTGAGTGTGATAGTGAATGTGAGTGAGTGTGTGTGGTTTATCACACACACAGAGACACACACACACAGACACACACACACAGACACAGAGACACAACACACAGACACATACAGAGACACACATACAGAGACACACACAGAGACACACACGCAGATACACCACTACACACACACGAAGCAGTTTCCATGAGAAATATGAAGAATGGGACGGTGCAAACACTCACTATCATGAGCCATGTTTGCACCGTCCCATTCTTCATATTTCTCATAAAGACTGCTTCCTAGCAGGTCCGCCGCATAGTCTAACACACATGTTTGGACTGTCCCATTCTTCATATTTCTCATGAAGACTGCTTCCTAACAGGTCCGCCGCATAGTCTAACACACATGTTTGTACCGTCCCATTTCTTCATATATCATATGGAGACTGCTTCCTCACAGGTCCGCCGCATAGTCCCATTTCTTCATATATCATATGGAGACTGCTTCCTCACATGTCCGCCGCATAGTCCCATTTCTTCATATATCATATGGAGACTGCTTCCTAACAGGTCCGCCGCATAAACCAACATGTTTGAACCGTCCTATTCTTCATATTTCTCATGGAAACTGCTTCCTAAACAGGTCCGGGGGCACTGTCGCGGCACTGTCGCGGCACTGTCGTCCAACTTGGCCCGAATTTGCATATGTCGTCGGGTTTTCACCAAATCCAAGTCGCTGGGCTGTCGTCGCCGCTTGTCGTCGTAGTGTGACAGCTACATTCCATTCAAATGCATTGTCAACGGCCGTGAGCAAATCTTCATACAGAAAAAATCAAATATCTCTAAAATTACACCACCTAGAAACAAATCGCTTCGTACACATATAGAAAACATCTTTACCATTAAGATTATATTAAATTGATAAGGTCAGGGTTCTTGATTTCTATTAATTTTGAATAAAGCTAATGTTTTTCACTGTGCGTACCTTCCAACTCAAGGCATTGTCAATGGCCGTGAGCAATCTTCATACAGAAAATACAGGAAAAGTTAAATATCTCTAAAACGACACCACCTAGAAACAAATCGTTTGGTACACATATCAAAAACACCTTTACCAAAAACATTATATTAAATTTATAAGGTTAGTGACAATGCTGTTTGATTTTGACGCATGCTCAGAAACGATGTGTCCCTGGCAAACTGGTGTCCCTGGGAAACTGCAACACCTGCAAACGCAATGCATCGTCAATGGCAGTGAGCAATCTTCATACAGAAAACGTTAAATATCTCTAAAACCACACCACCTAGAAACAAACTAATTGGGATACACATAGAAAACATGTTTAACAAAAAGATTATATTAAATTGATATGGTTAGGGTTCTGGATTTCTCTTAATTTTGAATTAAACTGATGCTTTGCACTGTGCGTTCTGGCAAACTCAAGGCTATCAGTCAATAGCTGCATTTACACGGGCGAGTTAAAACGCCCCAGCTGGAACCACTTGCCTAGATCGGTTTACATTTGCCCGTGTAAACGCGCCGCTGAGGCGTTTTAGGGCTGAAACGGTCCAGCTGAAACGTTCCACGTATACCACCTCGGGAGGTGGTCTACAGGGACCTTTTTAGATAAAACGTTTTGTAAATGGTCGTGTAAACGGTGCCTTGATACCTGAGGCGTTTTACTGACACACTCATGCGCACACGACCGAATGTTTGTTATCTTCCGGTTACCCGCATTCTGTCAATGCGTTTTTCATTAGTCTCCACATCAACACACATCCAATCATCATGGCTTCGACTAGTGCCTGTGCCGATACGTCAAGACGAGACAACTGGAGCGAGGACGAGGTGCGGCTGCTGATCAGCCTCTGGGGTGATGCGAACGTGCAAAGTGAGTTGGAGTCGTCAGGTCGTAACCTAAACATATACCGGCGGTTGGCCTGCAGTGACAGACGGGAGAGGAACGCGGTTTCTTGCCGAACCAAGATAAAGAGCCTGACGCACACTTACCGCAAATGTCACGACAACAAGTAAGTATTTCTGATGTGTTATGTGTAAGGAGAACTACTGTGGTTCCTAACTAGACGATCACCCCGTTCTCGCAAAATCGCCTCAGCCGGCACTTGTAGTACAGCCGGCACTTGTAGTAAGTACCCTTAGCAAATTTTGTTACCCCACCCACACACAGTAGGCCTATATGTACAGAGTTGGTGAAATGTGCGAGAATGCAAAAAGACTAGATGGCGGCCAGAGAACGCCGTCGATTTCACTTTTAAATATCATTTAAGTATATGTTTTATTACATTTTCCAAATCGAAAGTTGCTGGTAAATATGAACATGTATGTGAACAATTTATTTTGCTTCTTAACTTTAGAACTTACCAGCTCTATTTATTTTCCCGCCGTGTTGACATTCTTGCTGTATTGAGCCGGCACTTGTCGATGTGCATTTTATAGTTCCTTAATTCTAAAATAGGGTACGGGGGCCCAACAAAGTAATAACAAAAGTCGGATTAGTTACAATATCCATTATCAACTGATGGTTTGTTTTATTGTGCTAAACATATTCCATTTGCACAACATATGTGAACATTGGTTTAATTGGCAGGAGTTGCACGTAACAGTAGCAAAACTCCGATTATGTACACACCGCATCTGCATTTCATCTACTCTCTACTAATTTTTTTACAAATCTACCAATGTTTTTACAGTCGGAGTGGGAGGGCACGGCAGACGTTTCGCTACTACGAAGAGCTAGACGCAATTCTGGGGACAAGGCCCACAGCTGTTCCCCTAAACTACTTGACACCCTGGCCTTGCAACCAGGTAAGAGCAGCCCTGAATTATCCTGTTTTGTGTGAGTTTTACCCAAGTGAGGCAACACATAAATTGCAAACTACAAACTACAAACACCTATTTTACATATGACCTTTTGGACCTTTTGAACCTTGTGAACCGGTTTACATGGAGTGCACTATAGGCGTCGATTTAGCCGTACCTTGAAACTGTATTCTACAGGACATGCATTTATAACACGAGATAATCTTCCTCTTGAACGGTTTCACATTAAGCCAACTTATTAAATCTATCAGGTAAAACGCTTTGCCTAGATCATTTTAGTTTTTGCCCAAATTAATAAAAATCCAGAACACTAGCGTTCTCAATTTAATATAATCTATTCGTTGAATATGTTTTCTCTATTATGGGCAGGTTGAAACCCAATATTTGGACCTGCCGCACACGTAAAACAGGTTCTGCTTGAAACGTTTCCCATGAAGCGAACCACTTCAGTCGATTTACCGGTTACTTACAACCAATGTCAGCACCATCATGGAAAGTATTCAGAGGAAAACATTCTACAGATCACCTAGTCTTCGTAATTAAGCGTTCTCATGAGTCAACTGGTGACGATTACAGAAACCTCATGCAGCATATTTCTACCACATGCCACAATATGAATTATAATTTTTGTCCAGACCCCGACACTCAAGAAATGGTAGTGGCGGCCGAGGAAGAAATCGAGCACGAGGTCCTCGTTGACGCTGAGGTCGAGGTGGAGAGCGATGGGGGAACCCTCTCAGACACTGCATCGGTCCAACCTACGCCAACTGCCAGGCAGGCCAAGGAACCGACACAGCCTAGTAAGCACCTTTCTAATAAAAAAATCGCAACCTCAGTAACATTCCATGGCCAAACCAACATCACTGATCACCATCATGTCGGTGGCATGTTTTTCTGTTTAGGGTACTCTCCCTCAACTAGTGGGACTGGACACAATCGGGCAAAAATATATAAACATACAGAAAACACTTTAGGACTACTTACGCCTCACGTAAAACGCCTCACGTAAAACGCTTTGTGTAAATCGTTTTACTTGTTGCCCATGAAACCACAGCTTTTTGAAAAAGTATATTCTGCTTGTAGTTTATACCAACTATGTTGATATTCCAGCCCTGCGCAAACGCAAGCGGTCAGGCAAGGGCCATGTGATGGAAACACTCGTCAGCCAAATGATATCAGCTCAGAAAGAAGCAGCAGCCGTCTACCAGCCACACGAGGACAGGAGGATGGAGAGAGAGATGGCGATGGAGGAAAGGCGGGTCCAGCGGGAATTGGAAAGTGAGCAGAGGCGGCAGGAGAGGGCAACGGTGAAACAAGCCGAGCACCGGAGGCACGAAGAAAGGATGATCAACCTGATCTTTTCCCACCAAAATGCCGCTCACCCCCAACAACAGTTTCAGAGTGCCACTACCGAGGGCGTTACCCGCATCACCCTCCTCACACCCCAACACCAACAGGCCGGACCGTCGAACCTAAGCCCCAATTCTAGTTTTTATACAAATAATTAACCTGTAAATTTCTTCACATTGTATATCATATCATTTATTTCACAGCCGTGCAAATTGTTATAGCGTTTATTAAGTAGTGCCATTTAGGAAACAGGAAATTCCAAATTTAGCTATCATTAATCGAATTGTATTACGGATTGAAAGTAGGGCCATTTAGGAAACAGGAGATTCAAAATTTTAGCTCGCATTAATTGAATTGTACTATGGATCGAAAGTAGGGCCATTTAGGAAACAGGAAATTCCAAATTTAGCTCTCATTAATCTTATTGTATTACGGATCGAAAGTAGGGCCATTAGGAAAAAGGAGATTCCAAATTTTACTATAATTATGTGAATGTTATAACACTGTCAGGATTTTGAAGTTTCACCATAATACTGCCATACTAATGAGGTTTCCTACTTGTCATTCGAAAACAACTATGTCGAATAAAAAGTATATCTATTTCCGTTTATGACTCGTTACTTCAATGTTTTATAGACACGTCAAAAGGTCACCTGAAAGATGACTTATCAGTGCAACAACAGCACAGTGCAACAACAGCACAAGTTAGGGAAGTGTTGAAGAATCACTTTACATATTTAGGTAGAAAGGTAAAGTAATTTGTTTTGCCAAATGAGAGAAGGAAAAAAATTGTTTATGCACTGAAATATGACACAAAGGCCTCGAGGATATCTGCCCCATTGTCTTCACCTTCCACGTCATGCGCCACGTTCTGCGGTTGTTGGTTGTCCCCCTCGTTTCCACCATCGGCCCACTCCAGGTTGAAAGCCTCCTTGTGTACTTCACATATATTGTTTAATGTGAAGCACACAAGGATGACTGTAGTGACATCTTCTGTGCGAATATCGGTCCTTTTGAGCAGTACCCTCCAGCGCGCTTTGCAGCGCCCGAAGGTGTTTTCTATGGCCATGCGGGCGCGCGACAGGTGGTAGTTGTAGTTCATCTGGTCCCTGGTTAGTCTGCCTGTGTCTGAAAACGCTTTCATTAACCAGGGACGCAGAGGGTAGGCATGGTCGCCGAGAATTACGAGAGGCACGGTATTATTCCCAAGCTGTAGGGGCATCTCGGGGAACAGCACCCCCTCCTGTGCTTTAGCGAATCGTGAGGAGTTTTCCAACACGCACGCATCATGCACCCGCCCGGGCCACCCAGCAGCAATGTTCATCACCTGGTACTGATGGTCGCACATGACCTGGGCAACTACTGAGTAGTATCCTTTACGGTTATGATAGTCTGTGTGGTGCTGCTGGGGGGCCATGATGGGAATGTGCATGCCATCGATGACTCCTGAACAATTTGGAAATCCAAACCATGTAGTAAACCCCTCCGTGATCTCCGTCAGGCGCACGGCATTAGGCAGCTTAATGTACTGCAGCAGGAGCACGTGCACGATCGCGCGGCAGGTGTCGTGGAAAATCACGCAGCAAGTACATTTGGCTATTCCGAATAGATGGCCAACAGTGTGGAACCCCCCTCCCGTCGCCAGCAACCAGAGGGTCACAGCCACACGGACTTCCACCGGAATGCACCTGAAATGCGTCAGAAACAAAAACAATTATAAGCAAGCGATACTTTAAGCTGACTCAAGCAAGGCGATTTATATGAAACGATTTATACGAACCAGAGTTACTAGTACTAGCTGTGTTTACAGGGGGAAATGTAAAACGATTTAGACAAAGCGTTTTACATGAATTGATTGACTTATGGCCCGTTCACATGGACTGAGTGTGCAAGCATGTCGATCCCACATGGGGTAGATAAGCTGAAACAAAATATGCAAGCGTAACTGTAACCCGACTCAAGTACGTGTTGACTTTATTTTTCCAACTAAGCTAGCAGTAGCAGCGTACCTCCTCATGTTGGTGTCAGCCCGGCCTATGTTGAGCGACGCGAAGTTGAGCGACGATGTGGTCAAACGTCGCCCTTCGCATGCGGAAGTTTTCCAGCCATTCGTCATCCCCAAAAGTTAGTAGAACGATGTCCGTCCACCAGTGGGACGACCTGGAAGATTAGTGATGGGGGATAACATGTCGGTAAGCAAACATGGTAATGGCAAAAATTTCCTTACATGTAGGTCGGGTTTCTTAAATAGCCCTAAAGTTAGCCGTTTGGTTCATTAGAAAAGACCCAAGAAGAAAATGTGACCAGAAGGGTAGGCGATAAGAATATATAAGAAACTTGGAATCTTGACCATCGGTGTATATAGATCGGCCTAGGCTCTATAGGTGCTTGATGCTAAATTTAGTAACTGGTCGTGAGCAATCTCTACAACTACACCACCTAAAATGGCTTGGTACGCAACACGTGTCAGGTAAAATGGTTTGTATAATTCATGTTAAATGGGCTTTCAAGCTGTTTCCAGTGGTGCCTTATTGAACGGGTTTGATACTTTCTGGCACATACCTATATTAAGACATTGACACCCATCTTCATATTAACCAGATAATTGTGAGTTGGATAAACACAAAAGTTGTTAGGTGACTGCCTACCTTTCACGCGCCCACACCACCCTGACCGGCTGAGCTTGGACACCGAACAGTGTGATGAGTTGGATAACAAACTGTCGCAGTTCATTTTCCTGGCACTCTCAGAATCGCCGAGCCCTCCAGGACGACCGCCTAACGATCTCTCGCATTCTGGCCCCAGATCGTCCAATAATATCCCCCTCCCGTGTGGAACTCGCCTGTTGTGCTTGGAACATCGTGAAGAATACCCTAGCTAGGTTGTCCGCCATTGATTTCACCAAGAAACGGTGAGGCGCATGCGCAGATAGAAAACTTCCGCCTTGAAACGGTTTAAGTACTGCCCGTGTAGACGCGACACACTTTCAATCTCGGTCCGTGTAAACGCGCCACTAAAACGCTTCAGGTAAAACGCTTTACTTTTTGCCCGTGTAAACGCAGCTTTTGTTTACCTATAACCGGAAGTGGCCTTGTTCTTGTTAAATTAGGACATGCCCATATATGGCCAAACCGTGGCATCGTGTATCACGGTGAGCAATCTTCATACAGAAAAAGTGAAATATCTCTAAAACCACACCACCTAGAAGAAAACTGATTGGAATACATATAGAAAACATGTTTACCGAAAGGATTATATTAAATTGATACGGTTAGGGTTCTGGATTTCTATTAGTTTTTAATAAAACTGACATTTTGCACTACGCATGAAATTTTCAAAACCAAAACAATGATCTAAATTTTATTCTACATATCTAACTAAAGCCGTGTTCACACAGGGCAGTTAATTCGAATCATAAAAATCGACTTGTATAGTTCGGCTCACATTTGGTGTGTGAACGCGCGGCTGAGGCGGTTTAAACCTGAATCGAATCATATAATTCGGATTTTATAAACCACCTAAGTAGGTGGTTTATAAGAAGCAAATTTTATGAATCGATTTAAATCGCCTGTGTGAACGCAACCGACTTACTTGATGCGGATTAAGGACGTCACACGCATCCGCAGTCAAGACCTTAGTTTGTTGACTTTCCGGTCGATCAAAAGCGCATATTATATAATTTAGTCTACGAAACCGCTAGCTGTGCACAGATATTTTTTTCATCATTTATTTTTAGGGTTTCACTGCCCAGCAGAAGTTTTTACACTTCCAAAACAATATGATTCAGTCTATACATATCTAGGTCGAACCCACACTCTCTCGTTCCCACGTCGACTAAATGAAACTGGCGCTGGTTAGTCTGGACTTGCTCATGCGCGGATATCCACTTCCACCTTAAACCGACTCAAAGCACTGCCCATGTGAATGCGAAACACTTTCAAACTCGGTCCGTGTGAACGCGCATCTAAATCGATTCATATGATTCGCCTTGTCTAAATCGCTTTAAACTTTTCCCGTGTGAACACGGCTTTAGATACTGACACACTTATCGCCACACAGAAGGGAATAGCGAGGCAATTGAATAGATTATGTTACTGTAGAATGCTATGCCAAAATTTATTTTGCATGGTTGCACTTCAAATATCTCAAAAGTTAGCCACTTAAAATAAAAGTTACTTCTAAGGTTCATGATAACGATCAGCCTAATGTATTTATCTCAGAAAATTTCTGAAACTCAAAACCATCGGACTATGCAACTCTAAGGGTGTGAGCTTTTGTCATGGAACTGTTCCACAACTACGGTACCTTTTGAAGTGACATGGATGCCAGACGGGATGGCCGAATGTGTCGAGCATCCCTCTCCTGTTTTTGGTGATCGGGAGATCCGAACCTATGGGCACATGGGTTCGAACCCTGGTCGAGTCAAACCAATGACTTAAAAATTGATACTTGCCACTTCCTAACCAGGCGCTCTGCATTATTAGGATAGAGCAAAGACTGGATAATGTGACTGAGTGGGCTATCAGGTCATGGTGCTGGTGGACTGGTCTCCCAGTGGGGGAGCACTATAGAGTTGCCATGAGTGCGTACCGTCACAAGTCGGCATCGTCCTGATATGGCCTTATATGTTGCTAGGACATAAAACAACAAAAAACAAACCTATTGAAGTAACTATTAATGATAACTTCTAAACACGTACATGCTTCCATCCTTCCTTAGATGTTGCTAGGACTTAAAATCCTAACAATGCATGCATGTTTCCATAATTTGATTTTCAATCTACGATGTTTTCTGACCTCAAATTCATCTAACTGGCCATCCTATCATCTATTCTAAGGTTTGTATAGAAACGAGAAACGACATAAAGATTTTGCCCAATTACTTATGTATATTCAAGACGTTCTAGTTATTCTAGCTGATTTTGGGACCTGATCCAAAACAAATTGCAATAGAAAGTTTCTCACTGGGATTCATATGAGGAAAACCCCACAAACAACACATTAAAAATCTACATTTGTAGATTCGGTGGAAGGGGTCTAATTTTGCTAATTTATGTTAATTAGCTTTTGGCATCAGGGAAAGTAGCTCTGGCCCCAGTCACACCTACCCGGACGAGCCCCGCATTTTGAGCCGGTGTGGCAGTTTCAGCGTGTTCCCGTGCTCAGACGTGTACCTCGCTTCTGCGCATGCGTCAGAATCTAATAAACATGGCCGTAATCGATTAACACTACCCGGGCGACTCGGGTCATCCCAGTCGTCAGAATTTCAAATAGAACACGGCAAGTGGAGTCGACAAATAAGAATAACTTAGATTAATTAAATGGAAATATAGGTAAACTAGGCCATCATAAAATACTTTAAATCCTATTTTGCTGTATTTTTTATCGGCTATTAAAAAAAAAAAAAAAAAGAAGAAATTGTCCACCCGAGCGCGGAGAAGCATATTCGATTATTCGACCCGAGTTTGTAGGATGTGCGCATGCACCAATAAGTGTCTCGGGTGATCCGAGTTGATGCGAAATCCGCGCATGCGCAGAAGCAACGGGACACGTCTGAGCACGGGAACACGCTGAAACCGCCACACCGGTGTGGCTGTTTCAGCGCCCGGTCAGTTTCAGCGCCCTGCCGTGGTCTAAACACCCGTGGCCTCGCCGGCTACAAGCTCAGCTGGTGCCCGGCAGTGTTAGGGACCGATTAGGCCGAAATCTATTGAATGCGATCATATTTAACAGAATTACATACTCAAATAATGAAATTTAATTAAATTAACCTTAAATTCCAAGCGATATTAACGTAGCAGGTAGATCAGCGTCGAATCACCGAGTGTAAACAAAACAAATAGCAGTGCTCGCCGCAACATGCGTAAATCCGCGCATGCGCAGAAGCCACGACAGGCCGCTGAAACTGACCGGGCGCTGAAACCGCCACACCTGACCGCCCTGGATAAAATCGCTTTTTTCGTCGTTTTTTTGCCTCGCAGCCACACCTTCCCGGATCAGAGGCCGGATCGCTCTGGGTTAAACCGGGGCGAAACACCCTGGACATATTTGCCACCGTCGGGTCGACGGTGGTGGTCCGCCGCTCTTTGCTTTTTTCCCCCACATTTTTGCCACCGTTCGGCCGACGGTGGTGGTCCGCCGCTCTTTGCCTTTGGATTTGAAACATTTCCAGGGCCCATATGCATAATGGTGTGTTAGCGAGCCAAATCGTGTTTAGAGCGGATTTCCCCGTTTAGCGGCGAAAACGGGGATGCGTGAGTGAGTGATAGGGCTAACACCCCACGCATAAACTAGGTTACGCTAAACGCGATCCGCAGCAGGTTTACCGCAGGGCTCCCGCTAAACACGTAAAGTATTTTGTCACAGCAAGATGGATGTTATCCTATATCGACGATTTCGCGTCCTGATATGACCTTTGATGTTGCTAGGACGTAAAACAACAACAAACAAACAAAATCGACGATTTCGGCGCCATCAGAGAAGACAATTGGGGTGGAACCGGGTTTTCCGCGATAGGACCAACCCATTTGACAAGTTTGACGACGTGGAACTGTTCACGAAGTTTCGCTTCCGTAGACATGACATTCTGGCGATCACAGACGACTTGCACGTTGACATCGACATCCCCACCTGGAAAGGAACACTGACACCCCTCCTGCAAGTTATGGTTGCACTTCGCTTTTATGCGTGTGGGTGTTTTCAAGACGTGTGCGGAGAGTTAATAGGCATAGACCAATCAACAGTATCGCGGACTATTCCCAGAGTCACCAATGCACTGCTACGGCAACTCCACCAGTCTGTCAAGCTCCCCGATCAATAGACTGCTGACAGGACAAAGCTAAAGATATTCACAACGTATGGGTTTCCCAATGTATTTGGGTGTATCGACGGGACACAGATCCGGATACAGGCCCCCTTTGAATATGAACATGAATTTGTCAATCGGAAACATTACCATGCCATCAACGTTCAGGTACACTTGACCTACCTTACTTCTAAGTTCTGTAAAATTGTGTGTATGTCGCTAACTGTCAGCATTCATGTGTAGCTTGTAAACAAGTGTGGCACTCCTTAACGCCATCCCACAACACAACACGAAAATCTCAGTCCTTACCCATGTTGCATGTTACGACATACCTGCAAGCTGTCTTTACTTATAGCCTATGTATCCCCCCATTTATTTTAACCAATTATACATACAGTTTGCTTACTGCCCGATTCATGTGCTCCATCAATAGAGTGCACACATATTTTGTTTGTGTCCTGTTATTTATTAGTTTCTATCAGCTATACATACGGTTAGCGCACGTCCCCATATATGTCCTTCAATTGAGTGCACACGTCATTCGTTTGTGTCCTGTCATTTATTTGTGTTTTTTCACTGCAGGTCATCTGCGATGCGGAACTGAAATTCATCAACTGCATTGTGAAGTGGCCTGGGAGTGTACATGATGCAAGGATTCTCCGTGAGTCGGAACTCTTCGAAGCCTTTGAGACTGCCGACGAGAAACCTGTGAAAGGCGTGCTCCTAGGGGACAGTGGCTACATGCTGCGAGACTGGCTGCTGACCCCCTTCATAAACCCAGTCACCGCTGAGCAGCAAGCCTACAATGTACACCACAAGTCAGCTAGGTCCATTGTAGAAAGATCAATCGGCATCCTCAAACGGCGATGGGCCTGTCTCCGGAGGCTGCGGTTGCAGCCAGCCAAGGCGTGCAATGTGATAACTGCCTGCATAATCCTTCATAACCGAGCCCGAGATCTGCGCCTTCCTGACCCCTCTGACTCAGAATCGGATGGCGAATCAGACAATGAAGATGCCGGCAATGCTGAACGTGTCCCAATTGATGGTCATCGGCCACACAACTACCAACAGTCGGAGCGAGTACGAGCTGTCGTGGGCAAAGCTGCCCGCCAGAGAGTAGTCGACAATTACTTTTGAAGTGCTTTGTTTAACTAAAGTACACAACTCGAATCTGTGCAAACAACCATGACATTACAGACGTTGGAAGTTTGCGGCCTCATTATCAAATGCTGTTGTTCACGTGGGCAAATGTTTCTCACCCTTACATTTCCTCCCTAAATACGAGCTCAACTATTGAACAATTCAATACAATCTGTGTTACCTCAATTGTCGGTAAAGTGCTAAAAATGTGAACAAAGACGTATATAGATAGTTTCAAAAGGTTTATTTAGTGAAACAATGGGGGGGGGCGGGGGGGGACTACATAGCCAGATATCACTTGCGCTAACAGTTGCCAAGCTCCTTGTTCAGTTTCTGACACTCCAACATTTCGCGGCCATACTGCGCCTCGAGTAACTGCGTCTGTGCCAGTTCTTTGGCACGCTGGACATCTACCAAACCCGTCTTAGCCTTGTTCTTTTCTATCGAGCTGCGCAGGAACTCAATGAACAAACCCCGCTCCTCCGGGTCACCTGTTAACTCCTCTGGGCCCGATCTCCTCCCTCGACGTCTCCAACGCCCCCCCCTCGCCACCGGAGTTACTGTGACATCCTCACGGATGGAGGGAGTGGTTCGCTCCGACTGCCCATTCAGAGCACACGGCTGGACTGTGAACATGAAGGATTTTTATTTGTTAAGATCAAGGATTTTTATTTGTTTCGCTCAAGGACCTGTAACGTCATATAACAAACAGCCTGGGGGAGGTGCAACTCAACAGCCTACATGTGACGGATATTATACTGAAAGCCTATGTTGGGTGGGTGGGTGCTTGTTTGTTGTTGGGTAGACAGGTGTACACAGCTGTAATGTCCCACAGTTGGATATTTTTAGCACATAATTATTACAAAACCTCGGACACAACCCATAAACCCCCTTTAACTTCATCGAACTTACGTGGCGTGTATTCGGATCGTGTGGGAGATGTGGGTGGTTGTGTGAACGTGCAGCTGGCTTCCCTTATGGTAGGCTGAGACTGAGCCCAGCCTCCGCCCATCCCACTGTCCGTCAGACTCACGTATGACGCGCTCTCGTCGGTTGTCTGCGAGCAACCAGGCACATCTTGGGACCAAACTTCGACTTCACTACCCACAGCCAACGGGACCGAAGAGGGGGCTGAAAACATAATAGATCATTGCGTTAGAACTCTGTGCTAAACAAACTGTTAACCTAAATAGGATATTTCCGCACATATGTGACTCTTGGCCTGACTGTAATCTATGGTGAAGGAAGTTCAATGTACTCACCAACAAAGCGGTCCGTGCATGTAGCTGGAATAGAGGAAAATCCAATAATGAGGTGATATAAAACTGTTTGCAATGTGAACACAATAAACAACGTTAATATAAGTCAGTCCGATGTTGTGTTATGCCTTAGAGGTAAGACAGAAATCGGGACCCTGGCCTTTTTCCATACGAGGTCTTAATAAAGGAAACTCTTAGAAGGTATCCCCATGAGAATCATCCCATGATTTAGAGAAGGTGTGCTAAACATGTTCATCTACAACCTCATCTTTACAGGTGGGCATTCATTAGAAATAACTTATATTTTCACAGATCTACTTAAAACGGAAAACACAGTACGATTATGATTTGTAAAGCCAGTGATTTTAAACTTACTCGTCACTCCCTTATAAAGGTTGGACTCGAAGCCGATGATTTGTTGTATGGTGTCCTCGTATGGTAGTGGAGGCTCTGGAGGACCTCCTCCAGTTTGCATAGACCGCCTCTGACGCCCGAGGACCTCTGACTTCATGGCTTTCCATTTTTTCACGTATTTCGGTCCTAGATCGCCTGGCCACACCGCAGGCATTTACGGCATCAACCACCCTATCCCACACTTTGTTTTTTTCCGTGTGTGTTATTTTGTTCGTAAATGAAGAGAACAACACTGTCCTCCAGAGCAGCACTTCCTCCAATAACACTTGCACTTCGTTGTGCCCGTAGTTGCATTTCCTCTGCCGCTTGTTGGATGGCTGACAGTGGGATTCACTTGCCATCGCAGAAATCGTGGTGGATCCGGTTAGGTTGTACCTGCAAACAGTTTGTAGTAGTAGTAGGTGTAGATGTGATTCTATTCGTAGATGTAGTTCTTGTCGCAATTGGATCCGTTTATAGTGACAGCCGTGTGTACCTTACGTTTAGACCTTGGTACGTTGAAAAGCCAACTTGCCGACAGATAACAGCAACAGTTTGTTTGTGTGGTGGCCGAACGGCGGCCGAACGTAGCAGAATCACGCTATGTGTATCAAGGGATTGCAGTAGTCGTATTTGTAGTAGTTGTAGTAGTTGTAGTAGTCGTATGGATACTAGTAGATGTTCTAGTTTTCTGTTGTTGCCGTTTACATTGTGTACCTAAGTATCTGACGTTAAGCTAAACCGACGCTGGTGCCGCCGGCTAAGTTCATCTTACAGCCGAGACGACGGGCACGAGCAACTCGGAGTTCCCCAATCTAAAAATAACTTTCTGGTTAGCTATAATTAAAGTGTTAGGCGCAAATGCATGCCGCGTGACCTCACCCCCCACTCACATGATAGCTAAACGGGGTCAGCCGGTAACACCAAACGCCGCTAACACACCATTATGCATATAGGCCCAGTTCTCGCCAGTGGTGGTGGATGTGCGTGAGTTGGTTTAGCAGTTTTTCTACAAAATACACCATAAATCAAAGGAATTTTATGGAATTATTTTACAGGATTGTTTGTTAATATGTTTAGATTATTTTGTAAAAGTTTTGTAATTTATTAGATGTATTAATGGAATTATTTGTGTTAATACGATTTGAATTATCCGGTACGGAATGTTAACGAAGCACCGCCATCTTGGATTTTTCCGAGAAGACACTGTCATTACGTCAGGGTCTGCTACAAATACACCATAATTCGCAGTAAGTTTAGAGAATTATTTTACCCAATTGTATTTAAACATGTGCAGAATATTCGGTTTCAGTTCTCCGCATCGCTTCTGCGCATGTGTCAACATCGAGCCAAATTCAAACCGTCGCCGATCGCTGCACTCATACTGTCACTATAATGTCAGTATCACTAACCTTATACATTTAATATAATCTTTTCGGTAAACATGTTTAACGCATGGGCAGAAACGATGCGGAGAACTGAAACTGGCGGAGAACTGAAACCGTGACACCGCGGTTGGCCCGACGGCTTTTGCCGCCATTGGCCCAACGGCGTTTGCCGGTGTGGCGGTTTTAGCGTGTTCCCGTGCTCAGCCGTCTCCATCGCTTCTGCGCATGCGTCAGAATCTAATAAACATGGCCGTAATCGATTAACACAACCCGGGCGACTCGGGTCATCCGAGTGGTCAGAATTTCAAATAGAACACGGCGAGTGGAGTCGACAAATACACGTGCCGTTTGCAAAAAAAGAATAACTTAGATTAATGAAATGGAACTATAGCTAAACTAGGCCATCATAAAATACTTTAAATCCTATTTTGCTGTAGTTTTATCGGTTATTAAAAAAAAAAGAAATTGTCCAGCCGAGCGTGGAGAAGCGTGGCTGAAACCGCCACACCGGTATGCGCAGTGCAAAACCTAGTTTTATTCCAAATTAATAGAAATCCAGAACCCTAACCTTATCAATTCATTAGAACACATATAACTTACTTCATATTAAGTTAGTCTTTTTAACAAAACATCTTGGTTCACTACTTTTCCCCCAAGTTTTGTGTGGCCGGTGTCGCAGTTTGAGCGCCATGCCAGTTTGAGTGCCCTTCTGTTGCTTCTGCGCATGCGCGGATAGAGACAACATTAAAACCACCCTAACTATCACAGTAATTTCTGATTTGTGGTGCTTTGAAAGCAAATTTCTCTTGTTTCTATTAAATAGTTCAGATCTTTCTCTACAGTTTCACATTCAGCTTTTTTTTAAACAGCCAATTGGAAGTTCTTGAATTTATTTTGCGAAAATAGTTTTTGAGGCCATGATCTGGTAAGGCTAACACTGGCACTGACACTCAGAATATCCCAACTTTCACTATTATCTCTGTTTTAATACTTTCAGAGTAAATTGCTCTTAGGTTTGTAGGATGTGCGCATGCGCATATAAGTGTCTCGGGTGACCCGAGTTGATGCGAAATCCGCGCATGCGCAGAAGCGATGGAGACGGCTGAGCACGGGAACACGCTGAAACCGCCACACCGGTGTGGCGGTTTCAGCACCCGGTCAGTTTCAGCGGCCTGTCGTGGCTTCTGCGCATGCGCGGATTTAAAGACATATGCAAAACACCCGTGGCCTCGCCGGCTACAAGCTCAGCTGGTGCCCGGCAGTGTTAAGGTCTGATCAGGCCGAAATCTATTGAATGCGATCATATTTAACAGAATTACATACTCAAATAAAGAAATTTCATTAAATTAACCTTAAATTCCAAGCAATATTAACGTAGCAGCTAACAACGTAGCAGTAAACAAAACAAATAGCAGTGCTCGCCGCAACGTGCGAAAATCCGCGCATGCGCAGAAGCCGCGACAGGCCGCTGAAACTGACCGGGCGCTGAAACCGCCACACCGGTGATGCGGATTCCGAGGGACACCAGTTTGCCAGGGACACTTCCATTGAAATGCATTGTTAACGGCTGTGAGCAAATCTTCATACAGAAGAAGTCAAATATGTCCCAAATTACACCACCTAGAAACAAATCACTTGGTACACATATAGAAAACATCTTTACCATAAAGACTATATTAAATTGATAAGGTTAGGGTTCTTGATTTCTATTAATTTTGAATAAAACTAACGTTTTGCACTGCGCGTACCGTCAAACTCAAGGCATTGTCAATGGTCGTGAGCCATCTTCATACATAAAATACAGAAGAAGTCAAATATCTCTCAAATTACACCATCTAGAACCAAATCGTTTGGTATACATATAGAAATGATCTTTACCAAAAACATTATATTAAATTTATAACGTTAGTGACAATGCTGTTCGATTTTGACGCATGTGCAGAAGCGATGTGTCCCTGGCAAACTGGTGTCCCTCGGAATCCGCAACACCGCCGTTGGCCCGACGGCGGTTTGCTGCCATTGGCCCGACGGCGGTTTGCTGCCATTGGCCCGATGCCGGGCGAGTGGGCAAAACAACGTCGGTCCGACGGCGGTTTGCCACCGTTGGCCCCACGGCACAGCCACCGTCGGCCCGACAGCTGTGTGCTATCTGGGGTGTTGGTAGATCGTGGGGTCGTGGGTTTGAATCCTGGTCGCCTGGTGGTGAAGTGGGTCCCCTACTCTCCCCACACATATTTGGTTCTTTAAACATAAAAACTAAACAAGGTTGTGCTTGGAGAGCATTTCTTGGAGTACGTTCCCGTCGCCACGACCTAGAGCTGGACACTTTGTTGTGCGGCAAGGAAGGAAGAAAGGCGGGGGTGGAAGAAAAAGGCACTTTATTAGTGCCTCGACAGGGCAACAGGGTATCACCAACATATCAAGGCGAGATGCAAGAGGAGAAGGTAGAGGCAAGGAAATATAACAATGTCAATGAGCAAAATACCTTTATATGTCAGGGGGCTCAGAAGGAGCCTGAGGATAAATAAACTTAAGGACTAGCAGGAGCTCAGAGGGAGCTTTCAGTGTTCATCCGAGGGGTGTGCCGAGGAGTCCTCCACCAAAAATGGAGGAGAGGGCTCGAGGGGGCGAAGCGACGCACGGAGGCATGAGCCGCCTCCGAGGTCCAGGTTCCCTGCGCCATGATGTCGGGCAGGGGGGGGGGGGGGGGGGGGGGCTGCGCGGTAGTGCAAGCCTGGTAGTGAGGCAGCTTAGCAAGTGGATGTGGACGTTCTGGACAAAAGCACCATTTTTTCCCCTGGTACTACTCATTACCCTAGCTTTAAATTTGGAAGGGGTACCACTTCCTCCAGGCTGATTATGGCGGCCATCGTGTAAAAACCTATTTTTACCAATATCTCAGCTATCAAACGACTTAGACTCACTATCTTGGTGTCTAAACATACATTTTCTGGGGTAAGGAACACAACGATGACACATCTGACATCATCAGATGATTATATTAGTGAGAAATTTCACAGAGAGCCCATAACTTCCATATAAAATCAGTGAATAATTTGTAGACAATTTATATATTTTCAGATGCGGTAGACCAACATAATGGATTGGAACGCATGCATAGTTTGCCAAGAAAAGACCGAAGAGCCTCTGAAATGTCCACTCAATGCAACAGGAGCGGGAGACCAAACTAAATCATACAACTCTTTCCTGAAGAATGTCGGTGCTTTCAGGACACTCGGGACACTGAAAGTGGTGCTCCACTTTGGAGAAAACATTACTATTGGTGACCTGGTCAAAAATCAGGCTGCTTGGCATAAATCTTGTCATCTCAAATTTTGCCAGGATAAACTGGATAGAGTCGAGAGAAAGCGAGAGAGGGAAGGGAGTTCACAGGACAGCACAGAAAAAAGACATCGCTGCCAGTCAGTCAGCAAAATGGTCTGTCTTCTATGTCAGCGAGAAGAAGGGCACCTTCATGAGTTCAGGACTTTTGGAGCCGAAAAGAACATACACAAGATGGCTACACAGTTGCAGGAGACAGAACTGATGGCTCGGATGGAAGGCAGTGATCTGGTTGCACTTGATGCCAAGTATCATCTAAAGTGCTTAACATCTTTGCGCAATCGGTACCGATCACTGCTCAGGCAACAAAACCAAGACTCCAGTGGTTCTACACAGGAGAAGATGATGAAGGCAAGGGCAGTTGTTGAGCTTGTCACCCATATTGAGAACAGCCTGGAAGAAGGAACATTTTTCTTCAAAGTATCAGAACTGCATCGTCTGTATGAAAACCGTCTGCAGGACCTGGGTATGGATAAGGAAACAAACAGAACCCGATTCAAGGAAAATATCATTGAATACTTCCCAGAAGCACAAGAACAGAGCGATGGCAAACACAAGGTTCTGGTTTTCCCAGAAGGAATGCAGCAGATGCTAAAGCAAGCCATGGCATGGACCATGAAGGTGATGTACTAGTGCTTGTTAAGGCAGCCACAATTGTATGCAAGGAGATAGCCAACTTTGAAGGGTTCCACTTTGATGGCACATTTCCCTCTAACTGTCAACACCAGTCAGTGCCCAGCAATCTCAAAACCCTGGTGTCTATGCTGTTGAATGGAGCTGACTTGAAAGATCAAGACTCAACAGACTCACAGGCGAGCATCACAATATCTCAGACCACTTTGTTCAACTACAAGAAGCATGCAGCAACTTCTGCCAAGTCTCGTCACCCCCTCGAAATGGAACCACCATTGCCCTAGTACATTGGAATGAAGCCTTGGCGAAGTTCACACAGTGGAACTGGCCTGACACACATGGGGATGACAAATTCGTGGCAATGTTTGGTGGTCTACACATAGAAATGGCCATCTGGACAAGGTATGGGGACTACTTAGAGGGGTCTGGCTGGACGAATGTTCTATCAGAAGCAGGTATTGCATCAACAGGAACTGCTGACTCCATGCTGAAGGCCTCACATCTGACCAGAACCAGACACGCTCACCAAGTGACTGCTGTGGCTCTGGCAAAACTCCAACAAGATGCCTTCCTCCAAACTGAGGGACCACACAATGATGACACAAAAGAGGCATGTAAGCAAGAAACAATGATGACACAAAAGAGGCATGTAAGCAAGAAATGATCCAGAAGAGTCCAACTTTGCAATACTGGGATACAGTGCTGAACATGGAGCTTGCGGCACTCATCGTTGTCAGATCACACCGCGAGGAAAATTTCGCTCTGTGCGTGGAAAGTATGAAGGCAATAGTTCCATGGTTCTTCGCTTTGGATCACCACAACTACGCACGGTGGATCCCGGTACATATACGAGACATGGAGAGTCTACCAGCATCCATCCTCAATGAGTTTAGAGGAACATGGTCACTGGTTTTCATCCATGCCAATAGACCAAGCACACAAGCAAAACAATGGCAAGGTCAAGGGCTCTGGAGGTGTTGTGGGACTGACTGAGAATCCCTCAGCCTTCAGAAAGTGGATGGTCTCAGGTCCTGACCAAGCACGGATACTGAAGGAGTTTGAAGAGGATTATCTTGCCAAAGGAAAAGAGGGCAATCACCATCATGAAGAGGGACTTTCCTTGCAGAGAAGTTTCAAGGAGCAGTCCGAGAGTCTGGCTGATGCCATAAGTCAGCTGGGAAATCCATTCCTTTATGATGGTGATGAGTTACTTGCACTAGACACACAGAATGTTCTGAATGAGTCTGTGGTGAACACAGTGCGAAGAGTGCATGAACTTGGGAAAGAGAAGTACGCTAAATATCACAAAGAAGTGATAGTGGACCGCACACGCTCAATCCATGAACCCATAAAGAAGAATGCTCTTTCCCTCTTCAGGTGTCCAAGCCCAAAATACAAGACGAAGCAATCAGGGAATATTTAATAACTGAAGAGTGATGTTGCTCTCTTCTCTCACTTGTACATCATAATGCAGAAAAGGGAGAGCGACATGAATGCATTCTTCAAACACGAGAACCTGCCTTGTCCCCCTTCACTCTCCAATGGTGGGAAACTGCGCACAGGAAACAAATCTGATCTGCTGAAAATTTTGGAGCACGGCACACAAAAAGACCCCCCAGATGACATTGATGTCAAGCTGCTGGATGGGGCTGCTGTGGTGCACCTGCTTCCCACTGCTGGCATTGTGACATTTGATGAGTATGCTGACCAGGTCTTTCTGCCACACATCATGAAACAGTTGGAAAACTGCAAAAGGGTTGATGTGGTATGGGACGCATACGTTCCTGTCAGCATCAAAGAGTCTACCAGAGAAAAGCGAGGAAAGGGCATTAGGAGAAAGGTCGCTGGTAAGAGCAAGCTCCCAGGAAATTGGGCTGATTTCTTGCGAGATTCGAACAACAAGCAGGAGCTCATCGCATTCCTCTCCAGGAAGACTGCCTCTGTAGACTGCCCTGAAGGCAAGGAATCATCATTACATGTGGAGTCACAGTCACTCTTAGAGGAACTGACCGTTCAATGCCTCCATGTGACCACGAGGAGGCAGATACCAGGCTGTTGGTTCATGTACAGGATGCCATACTGAATGGATGTACCAACTGTCTGGTGCAAATTGTCGACACAGATGTGGTGTCATCCTCATTGGCAAATTCAACCACCTGATCACTCTGTGTCCGGATGTGAGCATATGGGTTGCCTTTGGTACAGGCAAACACTTCACATATCATCACATCAATGCCATCTATGCTGCCCTTGGCACAGAGAAATCCATGGCCCTTCCTCTGTTCCACAGTTTCACAGGATGTGACACTACCTCTGCATTCTTTGGAAAGGGGGAAAAAGTCAGCATGGGAGGCCTGGAAATGCTACCCTGACGTGACCTCTGCCTTTACCTTCATGGCACTCAACCCGTACCATGAAGTAGATGCAGATGATCAACACTTCCAACAACTGGAGCGCTTCACAGTTGTTCTGTACGACAAGGCCAGTGACCTGGAACATGTTGATGAAGCAAGGAAGGAGCTGTACTGCCAGAAAGAGAGGACAATGGATACTATTCCCCCTATGCAGAATGCACTATTGCAACACTCGAAGAGATCCATCTACCAAGCTGGAATATGGTCCACCAGTGACCAGAGCCAACAGCATGCTCCAACTCCAGAGGGTTGGGGTTGGACTCCTGATGAGGACAGCCAGTCTTGGGTCCCTGTCTGGAGCACTATTCCTGTGGCCTCCAAAGCCTGCAGTGAACTAGTGAAGTGTGGCTGCAAGAGCCTGAATGGATGTGGTGCTCGATGTGCATGCAAAAAAGCTCTTTGGAAGTGCACTCTCCTATGTAGTTGTAACTGCGAGCAATAAAGATGACAGGACCCATTACAATCATAACCACTGATTTACTAGTAACTTGTAACTGTGAGATGAATAGTAAAAGCACCAGGAAGGAATATAGTGACTAATAACTGTACATCAACTCTGTTGACTTTCGTCAGTCTGTACACATTTATAAAGCAGCTTATATGGTTCTGTAATAAAGGTTCACCTAGCAGTATTCGGGATGCCACAGGTGTGTTCCTTACCCCAGAAAATGTATGTTTAGACACCAAGATAGTGAGTCTAAGTCATTTTGCAGCTGATATATCGGTAAAAATAGGTTTTTACACAATGGCCGCCTTAAAAGTCCAAGATGGCCGCCATAATCAGCCTGGAGGAAGTGGTACCCCTTCCAAATTTAAAGCTAGAGTAATTAGTAGTACCTGGAAAAAATTTGATGCTTTTGTCCGGAACGTCCACATCATTCTCAAATCTGGTCCTAAGCTGCCTCACTATGGGTGGCGCCGCGGGGGAGAGGAGGGGTAGGCGGCCGACATCAGCGATCTCGGAGGGGGTGAAGCTAGTGGCCGGGAAGGAAAGGGAAGTCGTCACATCCCCCATCCAGTCGGCCTTCCTGCTTCTACCCAAGTCGCCGTCTACCGCCGTTGGATTGATGTCCCCAACCTCCAGTGCTGTCCCTGCGGCACTAAGATCTTCAATGTGGCCCACATACTCGCCTCATGTGGCGCCGTCGACAGATCTGCCATCAGTGACTTCATGGAGGATGCTGACCGCCAACTCAGCGACAATAGGGCCGCTCTGGCTATCCTATCCAGGATTTCCAAGTCATCCTGGAACGCACTTGCTCGCTTCTACCGCCAGAACGCAGACATCATCAACACTGTCGGTCGCCCAGACCATGACATCGAGGAGTAGCAGGCCTCACCTCATCGCCATAGCTGACTCGACACCACTACCAACTAACCACTAATTTTCACTGGCAACAAACAGGTAACCCCACCCACCGCCTAACTAATCCCATCCTCACTTCACTTCTTCCTCTGGCCTTGGCCGGACTTACTGTGCATACTGGTGAATCTGGAGGGACTGAAGTTTCGATCCTGGTCGTGTCAAACCAATGACTTATAAAATAGGTATCTGTTGCTGCTCGGACCTTGGCATTATGATATCAGGACAGGGACTGGGCGCATAGTGTCAGGATAATGTGACTGTGTGGGATATCAGGTCATATACATGCCGGCGGCCTGATTTCCCAGTGGGGCAGCACTATAAAATCGCCATGAGTCCCGACCTCATGGGACTGCTTTCAGCAGTGCCCATTCAGTGCTGCAGATTTGCAGCCATCAGCCCACCAATGCAACTGAAAACTCCCCAAAACAACAACAGACTAGCTTGACCCTGGTCCCCTACTCTCCCCACACATGCTTGGTTCTTTAAACATATAAACTAAACAAGGTTGTGCTTGGAGAGCATTTGTAGGAGTAAGCGCAGTGTCCCAGCGAGCTAGATACCCCTTTCAATGTTTGTAAACATCGTGTATGCGCGCGCAGCTTGGCTGCAGAACGAATGCACACTGCCACTGAGTTTGCCAGTTCGTGCAGTGAAAAATATTAATTTTATTCAAAATTAATAGAAATCCAGAACCCTAACCATATAAATTTAATATAATCTATTCGTTGAATATGTTTTCTATATGTTTTCCAAGCAGTTTGTTTCTAGGTGGTGTCGTTTTAGAGATATTTCACTTTTTCTGTATGAAGATTGCTCACCGCCATTGACAATGCATTGAGTTTGCCGGTACGCGCAACGAAAAACGTCGGTTTTAGTCAAAATTAATAGAAATCCAGAACTCTAACCGTATAAATTTAATATAATCTTTTTGGTAAACATGTTTTCTATGTGTATTCCAATCAGTTTGTTTCTAGGTGGTGTGGTTTTAGAGATATTTCACTTTTTTCTGTTAGAATATTGCTCACGGCCATTGACAATGCACTGAATTTGCCAGTACACGCAGTACAAAAAGTTAATTTTATTCAAAATTAATAGAAATGCAGAACCCTAACCTTATAAATTTAATATAATCTATTCGTTGAATATGTTTTCTATATGTGTACCAAGCGGTTTGTCTCTAGGTGGTGTCGTTTTATAGATATTTCACTTTTTCTGTAAGAAGATTGCTCATGGCCATTGACAATGCACTGAATTTGCCGGTATGCGCAGTACAAAAGGTGTATTTTATTCAAAATTAATAGAAATGCAGAACCCTAACCTTATGAATTTAATATAATCTATTCGTTGAATATATTTTCTATATGTTTACCAAGCGGTTTATCTCTGGGTGGTGTGGGTTTAGAGATATTTCACCATTTCTCTATGAAGATTGCCCATAGCCATTGAGTTTGCAGTGTGACAGTGTGTCATCCTGCAGCCAAACACCGCAGGCACTGACCTAGATACCCGTCATGACGTCACATGAAATTGGTCAATAGCTGGTCACCTGTGGTTAAAGTTAAGGCCGCTTGTTGTTATTTTACATCCCTACAACATTTAAGGTCATCTTGCCCTAACCTAGTAATGCCGAGCACCAGATTTAGTATGTCATTGGTTTGACTAGATCGGGATTCAAACTCCTGACCTTCCACACAGGACGGCCGCACTTAATCAATTTGGCCACTGCATATGGCCAAGGCATAAAATGTACAAGGCCTAGGCCTTAGAAGTATCTCTCATATCTGTAATGCGGACTCAGCAAAGCCAAACATGAAAACATGATTTAAAGTGTAAGTGATAATTCTTTAAATCGATGTGTGTTCTGTGAGAGTTGGGAGGCCTCAGGATATTTGGGTATAGGGATTTAATGCATGCAGGGTTATTTACTTTGGGTACATGTAGCTATGATATTGCATATTTTGGCCCAAAGTAATCCGGTTTGTTGTATTCTTTTTGTGCCAGGAGAATCATGAATCATTGATTTTCCTCACCATGCCAGGTATGTTATTCAAAGACCATGGAGGACAACTAAGACTATGAATGATTGTACATATTTTTTTTGACAAAGTGTAGGAAATAGGCTTAAAACTGTTTTAAGCTTGCACAATTGAGTATGGACAGACTGTAGACAGACTGAATGCTGTCAAAATACGAGTAAGCAAGCAAATCTAGGAAGGCGTGAGGAATTAATATTTTATATTACTTTCCTGAAAGTTTCTAGGTGCATTGAAGAAAATTATAATGAGCAAGTGACTATTACAGATTTGATACTGTACTTCAGGAACAAACTGAATGAACATATTGGGTCTGCTATTGTGGTCACTGAGTTGAATAGTAAATCAAATGTAACATTTCACCAACTGTTCTGTATAGTTTTCTATGAGCAGCTGAGCCATAAGTTTTGCATGTGGTCGGAACAGCTGCTTAGCTAATCCAAAATGAGATAATGTCAGTTATCAAACAGAAGAGCTACTTGGAAATTCTGATGAAGCCTTGGAATCTTTGCCATCCTTTCTTACATCATTTTTGAAAATATTATTCACTGGGAAATATATTGACTTCAAGCTACCCTCATTGGATCAGGCCATCATGCAGGCTACTCACTTCAAGGATGAGACCATTCTCACTCTGAAGGAGAATATTCTTGAAAATAAAAACCACAAACAATGCATTATCAATTTGCTGAGTGCCAAATTAGAGATGGAAGGCTGTTCCACATTTCAAGGAAAGGGAGAAGCAGATATCCAAATTGTGAGGACTGCAGTAGACTATGCCAGGCAAGTGGACACCATATCCTTGTTGGTGATAGCACATACTTGCTGGTGCTTCTCTTACACCATGTAGAATGTCATTCAAAGAGAATGGCTTTTCACCTATTTCCCCTTAGACCAAACCACTTTATGCATAGAAGCTCCATCAGAAGTTCCTTCCTTTATCAAGGAGCACAACAATGTAATCAACTATTCACTAACATATCCTAAAAATGTCATAGCTGGTACTTCCATAAAGTCCTCTAACACCATATTACTATGTCATTAACTCCAGATGTAGGTCCTGAAAATCTTGAACTAGTGCTCTTTGACTCTATAAATCCTAACTAACTGAAAGGGAAAGAATCTTTAAAACACCTATCAAAAACAGCATGTCATTGCATCTCAACCATTATACCCCACCTCAACTCCATTCAGTGTCCCAGACTAGGGCATTTAAGTCTTAATTACTAATGTATTATACTTGCTCCTAGGTATTTCAATATATCCCTAAGATGCCATAACCTGTGTAACTTTTGTATCTTTATAAGGAATCATTCCCAACTTGTGGTTTATTTTGATGGTATTGCTAAACTCTCAAATTGCTTAGATACTTTGAGAGTTACTTATTGTTGTTAGTTTGGAGATATGCATTTGGGTGTACAGGCAGGAAAATTACATCCTTGATGGATGCCAACCAAAAACATCCTACCATTTGGTATTGGTAAATTAGTCTTGTTGAAAAAGTCATGAAAAGTTCCCATTTCTATGAACTTGCAGGAGTGTTTTCTGGTAATTCAGACATTCTATGGGAGGACATAATCAATGCAGGTGAATAAGCTCACCTATGTTTTTACAGTGGATAAGAAAGGACAGTCTTAATCTCCTACGATATAACCGATTCATGGAAAAAGTGACCCGATAAGGGAAATCCGCAGAGTTTACCAGTGACATCAGCAGGTGCAAAATACCATATACTGTGCATGTTCTATCAAGTACATGACTAGAAAGGAGATATCTTTGATCCTACAGAATGGGCCTGGCATGTGAAATGTTGCCAATATTAAAGCTGCACAGTCCGATGAAAACATCAAATTTTCAAAACCAAAAGAATGATCTAGATTTGATTCTACATATCTAACTTAGATAATGGTATATTTATTAAACATTTGTCTCTACATATAAGGGAAGATCGAGTCAATTTAATAGAACATCTTACTATAGAAGCCTATGGTGTCAGAGTTTTGGCGTGCTTGCCAAAATTAATTTAGCATGCTTACACTTCAAATATCTCAAAAGTTAGTCATTTAAAATAAACGCTACTTCAAATTAAAGTAAGGTAGATTATAGTGATCAACCTAATGTAATGGCCCACGGCACGGGAGTGGCTACGCCCCCCCGACCTACTGGCACCTGGCGGCGCTCCCCTATGATGCCGGCACCTGGATTAGGAATGAAAGTATCAACAACATCCCCAACAGGCAAATATTGAGCGTGGTGTGGTGTACTCACCACAGAAGCGTCCACGCCCCTGGGTGGTTCCTCCGTGTCGGGACGCCTTGTATCATCAATTTGGTACCGGTGCCCACTACACAGTTGACCTGCCGCCATCCCCTCCATAATAAAAATTACGAAGAGAACCTACCTTCGGAGTCCATGGCCCAGGTCCAAGACTCACCCCTTATGCAGAAGGCTAGCTGGTCACGCCACCAATGTAATGGCCCATGGCCCTCCGACTCTCACTCACTCGGTAACTCACGGAAGAACACCAAGATTCAATCAGAGTACGCTTCAACTTGGTTTATTGAATCATCTGCTCTCTGCGGCGTCAGTAGTTGTCTGACCCGCCACATCCCACATCGACTCTATAGGTGTGTGTGTGGGGGGTGCGTCAGCCACCCGCAGTAGAGGGCAGCCCAGTTGGGGTCTGCCCGGTGGCTACCCGTGCCACCACCTGGCGCAGTATAGTGGTACTGACTGGTGTACGGCGTAGTCTCCGCTGCTACCACGTGGTAGTAGAGCTCATGTACAGACTACTACACTAATATATTTATCGCAGAAAATATCAGAAACTCAAAACCATCGCACTATGCAACTTTAACAGATCAACCCTCAGCACCATCCTCATTGACGGAGATGATTCACTGTAATTGCAAAATGGGATGCTTTTCTCCACAGTGCATATGCCAAAAGCATGGACTGAAGTGCAGTTGGACCTGTGGGGAGTGCAAGGGGCTCAGCTGCACAAATTCTCATGAATCTGACATTGATAAGGACTGCTCAAATTGAAGTGAACCTGAAGCTGATAACGGTCAATAATGACTAACCTATTGGCAGAGCATTGTTTATTTGTCATTTCAGCCAAAACACATGACCATGAAAACCTAGGTGTAGACCCATCATTTGTGACATTTGTTGCATTACATTTCAAAGTCATAGTTGAAAAAGGGTTTTCCGGTAATGGTGGGTCTCTAATTAGCATATGATAATTATTTAACAGACAGACTAACACTATTAATCGCATATTGGTATTCTTGGACCATAATTTTATTCTGATACTTCCTTTCCCACATTCCAAAACTAATTAACATACATTAGCATGAGACCCCTTCCACCAAATCTACGGTGGTAGATTTATAATATGTTGTTTGTGGGGGTGTTCCTCAAATGAATCCCAGTGAGAAACTTTATATTGCAATTTGTTTTGGATCAAACCACCAATTGACTGGACTATAATGTAGAAATGCTTAGAAAGCTAGAAAAAAATACTACATGGGTTCCAATTATGACGTACTGTATGCCGACCTGGATCCCAGCTGACTTAGCATTTGTGATTGATTTTATCTTTAACCAACCAGCTATTTAGAGGACAGTGAGACTGATTGGTTGGTAGTTTCTTAAGGGGCTGTTACATTAGGGTTTTTTGCGGGAGCGTCTGGCGGCGTATGCGCGTTACGTCATATACGTCACCATACGCCGTATACGCTACTCATACGGCGCCAGATGCCGGCTTATGAGGCATACGGCGCCATACGCTTTCATAAATCCGTCCGTCCCCATTTCTTTGTGCATGCTAAAAAAATCTTGACCTACGGGGGCGTATGGTTCTTACGCGACACATACGCTGAGCATATGCCGTCATACGCTCCTCGTACGCTGGGGGTACGCTACTCGTACGTATGTGTACGTATGCTCTGCTGCTCATACAGGATGGATGCCCAGGCACTGCAAGTACAGTTCCAGCTTTTCTACAGAGTTGCCCTTTATCACCATGAGCTTACTCTATTCCTCATGGTTCTTCTGGCGTCCCGTATCGAGAGACGAAGGAGGAGGGAGCGGCGGCGACGATCCGTGTGGGTCAGACCCTGGATTGGGAGGCGGCCACAGTTTGGCTTGTTCGACAAGCTGATGGTCGAGCTCCGCAGCGAGGACACCGCGTCGTTTGTGAACTTCATGCGGCTGCCTCCCCAGTTGTTTGATGAGATTGTGGTGCGAGTGGGACCGAGGATCGCCAAAAAACGGACCACATTCAGGGTGCCGCTCGACCTGGCGCTGAAAATAGCACTTACTCTGCGGCACCTGGCATCTGGCACAAAATAGTCCTCCATGAAGTTTGGGTGGAGGGTGCCCCACAACACAGTCGCTGATAGTGTGTGAAGTCTGTAAGGCCATCGTCGACGAGTACATGGCCGAGGTCATGACATGTCCGATGACTCCAGAAGGGTGGCGTGCCGTCGCGGACCTCTTTTCAGAGAGGTGGAACTTCCCCCATACATGTGGCGCTCTGGATGGGAAGCACATCGCCTGCCGGTGCCCTCCAAAGAGTGGGTCGCTCTACTACAACTACAAGGGCTTTTTCTCCGTGGTCCTGTTGGCGCTTGTAGATGCGGATTACAAATTTATCTGGGCAGATATTGGCGGTATGGGCTCCGCGTCCGATGCCCAGATTTACAACGCCTCCGAGCTGAAGGCGTGCACAGAAGGTGGCACCATCGGCTTTCCGAACCCTGAACCACTCGTCGACGGCCAGAAGGATGTGCCGTATTTTCTGATCGGTGACGACGCCTTTGCCCTGCGGCCGACCATGATGAAGCCGTATGGCAAGAGGGGCTTGACCAATGACGAGCGACTCTTCAACTACCGGCTTTCCCGAGCTAGGAGAGTGGTGGAGAATGCCTTTGGCATTCTAGCCAACCGCTTCCAAGTGCTCCTGACGACTATGCAGCACCACCCCTCCAACGTGAAGATCATCGTCAAGGCGTGCATGGTTCTGCACAACCTCATGAGGACACGCTACCCAGCGCTACAGAACATGCAGCTGGATCGTCCCGAGACAGCCACCAACAACTTTGTGCCTGGAGGTTGGCGAGAGGGCCACAACCTTCCTGACATTAACGATGTACCTGTTAACCCCAACACCGCGTCCAAGCTAGGAAAGGAACAGCGCAATCTAATTAAAGACTGGGTCGTCTCACCCGCCGGAGCACTGGCATGGCAAGACAGGATGATCTGACAAAACATTTTATCAGTCTGTATGCGCTGTGTCTGTCTACTGTTTTTGCAAACATGTCTGTGATGTTGTGACATGTCTCTTGTTATATGAGATGCTAATATGTTTATATGTCTAGTATAAAATAAACGATATCATTTTATAGATATGAAAACACAATTTTACATGTCTGTTACGTTCTTTCGCTCCCTAATTTAAAGTCATCTAGTTAATGTAATTGTAATGAATCTCCTCTCTTTTTACATAAATTAATCTTTTACATATATACTAAGAACACAGGGAAAAATAGAGTGACACAGAGACAGAAAGGGGGAGACGAGTTAGAGGGAGGGAGGGGGAGAAGAGATAGAGGGAGAGAAGAGATAGAGGGAGGGACAGAAGAGATAGAGGGAGAGAAGAGATAGAGGGGAGGGAGGAGATGGAGGGAGGGGGGAGATGGAGGGAGGGGATAGAGGGAGGGAGGAGATGGAGGGAGGGGATAGAGGGAGGGAGGAGATAGAGGTAGTGAGGAAGAGAGATAGAGAGAGGAAGAGAGATAGAGAGAGGAAGAGAGAGGAAGAGAGATAGAGAGAGGAAGAGAGGAAGAGAGGGAGGAAGAGAGATAGAGAGAAGGAGGAAAGGGAGAAAGGGGAAGGAGAAACATTATAAATTTATAAATTAAAAGTTTTTATTTATGTTTTAATTTTAATTTTAATGTGAATTGTACTTTAATATATAGCAATTAAATGATGGCATGCCTTTACTGAACACGGACACAAAAATTAAAAGTGACAGTATATTTATTTATTGAAACATCTTGACATATAAATGTACAAACAATATATAAACATACACAATATATACATACAAAGATAAATAAAAACTAAGACTACATATATACATATATACACATATTACAATCACTTCTCTCCCTTGCCATTGGCATCAGCTGGCGACTGTGAGGCTGAGGCGAATAAGTCCAAATTGGACCCTAAAATGCCAGATATCCCGGATAACCCCGACAAGTTCAAGAGCCCCTCCGGGCTGGCCGACTCAGACAATTTCACTGGGGGGTCGGCGCGTGTCGGACTCAAAATGTCTGCGGCAGCGCCAGTCCCTGCCCATGGCAGACCCACAGTGGGCGGAGCACCACAACTACAGGAGAGCCCCTCATGTGTGGCACCATTCCTAAAGTCCGTACTTGTGCAGTGTGTGGTGGTGACAGCCATACCACTGGCGGAGCTGGAGGCAGAGGCTGAGGCTGAAGACTTGGCAGAGGCGGGTGTGGCAGTGGCTGATGAAGACTCTGTGGCCCGCCCATATAGCGGTCCACGTACTCATGTGTCTGCGCAGGCCACTGGTGGGGGTTGAGGCTGGTATGCCTGACTTGCAGACACACGAGCAGGTGCAGGAGCAGGTGCAGGAGCAGGTGCAGGAGCAGCCCCACAAACCACCGGTGCCACAAATGTTCCTTCTTCCTCCTCCAGATGGTGCGAAACCATGCGGTTGAGTGCACCGCAAATGGACACAAACCGCTCCTCTGGCATCGTGAGGATCATGTCCGGCATATAGTTGGCGAATGCCACTCGCTTCGTCACCGTCGGTGGAGGTGGAGGAGGAGGCGGCTGCATCACCTTGAGGATGTCGGCAGACTCATCGAACCTCTTGTGGATGGCAGCGAGGAGGTTGTTGTCGACTGGGGCAGATCGCTTCACTCTCCCCTTTCCCCGCTCTTGGGATGTAGCGGGAGGAGTGGGTGGAAGATCCTCGTCCATCGCCACCTCCACATCGGTCCCGACATTCTCCTCCACGCTCAGATCGAGCTGCGGAGCCGCGACAGGAGTGGCCAACTGCAAGACAAAATCATAACATAACATAAGTAACATGAATGCAAATCGATATTTTGACAAAAGACACGACAAGTGAACAGTAAATCAAAAATATATAAAGCAAAAATAATTAACGTTAAATGCAAACATGGATTTATAACGATTATATCACGATACATCTATTGTCAATATCTTGATTTAAGAACAACTACACAACAACTCAACATTAAAGAAATAAATAACATTAACAAATTACTAGAATATTAGATGTTGCTAGGACGTAAAACAACAACAAACAAACAAACAAACATAAATACAACAAAAGCATAACATAACAGACTTAGAATCCAAGCGGTTTTACGAGAATACTAACGGCTGCAGTTGTCAGAACGATAAAAGATTATGTACTTACACTCCTGCAGGGCTCCGGTCGGTGACGGATGACGGACCGCAGGAACCCGAACTTGCGCAGGATCCACTGCTCCCGCTCAGTCAGGTCAGCGGCTGCGTCCCCGCTCTTTTTCTTGTGGAGCCCCGTGTTTGTGTCCCTGAGTGACTTGAACCATTTCTGGAGATGGACTGTTGTGGTCCCCAGAAGTGTCACCTGGTCCTCCCACATCTTGACCTTTCTGTCTGAGCGGCAGTAATCCGAGAGCTTCATATTCCACATGATGGGGTTCTCCTGGAGGAAGTCCAACATCTGATCCTCCTTGAAGACCGACAGAGAACAGTCGCTCTTCTTGGCCCTCCGTCTCTTTGACGTGCCGATGGCACCGGTGCTGGTGGAGGCGGCGGAGGCAGCGGACGACGTTCGTGAGCTGCGTCGAGAGGCAGGAGATGGCGAGCTGGAGCGGGGACGCCAGCGTTGCGTCGTCGACCTCTCCACTTCCATCTCCAGCTCCTCCAGTGGAGAGTCGTGTTCTGGAGAGTAGTGTTCTGGAGAGTGGTGTTCTGGAGAGTGGTGTGGAGAGTGGTGAGGTGGCGAGGCAGGTGAGGAGGCTGGTGATGGAGAGCATTGTAAAGTCTGCCTTTTTCTGCCTCTCCCACGGCCTAGTCCTCCTCCTGTAGTTACAGCAGCTCTGGAGGCTGGTGTATTAGCAGTAGTACTAGTACTAGTAGTAGTAGTAGCAGAAGCAGCAGCAGCAGTGGTGTTCCTCTTAGCAGGCATGGTGGCAGAGTGAGGGGAGCCTGTTGCTGCAGGCTATATATACCCAGGATCCACCAAGCAGCGGACCGCAGAGAGATAACATAGGTCGCGCATAGGTTTCGCATACGCTCCTCATTCGCTCCTAAAATGTTCATACGCTCTGCATACGCTCCACTTGCCAATCAAAACCGTCAACAAAATGTCGCAGTACGCTCCCATAGACTCCTCATAGGTCCCCCATACGCTCAAACCCACCCGAAAGTTCACCGAAGGTCATCATAGGCCGGCATCAGCACGGCTTACGTAGGTTTTCAATACGCTCCCGCCATACGCCGTAATGTGACAGGGCCTTTAACGCCGTGTCGGCAGCATTGGCCATTGGCGAGAATTTTTTTATTTTTTTATTGAACCATCACCTTTACATATAATGTAAATGCACACAATGAATTGTGGCAATAGACACTCATGAATTAAAAAAAACCTCACAATCATATAATTTATGGTCAAGGTAAATAAAATAGATGAAAGTATCAAGTGATAAACATTGTTTTAATAAACTAAATGAGGTGGTACAGACAAGCTGTCCTCAAAAAGGCTAAACACAATTGTTGGAGCAGTGCCATAAACTCCACACAGTTTAGTCAAATTTGTTTGACTGTTAGTGGGGACTCACATCTAATACATCATTGGGGAGGACCCCCCTTGAGTGAGAAGTGCGGATAACCAGATCCCGCATAGGGGCCTACTAACCTAATCTGTTCAAAATTATGTCGACAATTTTAAAGAAGTAGTAATCTTCCAAGTCATACCAACAACTCCGTTGTCCACAACAGGACGGCCTCAACCTTGGTAAAATACCAATTATGCCGCAACTATACTTCGTAACTACTAGCAAATCTTATTTCACGTCATTCTTGGCCTCCTCGCTAATTATAGCACAGTGAGAGTGTTTACGTAGACATAATTTTGACTACTGTTCGAGCTATTTATTTAGCCTAATTACACATCTTACTTATTGCCTAAGCAAAGTGAAAGCCATACTTTGCTTCTCACCTCTTTTGTTGTAATGTCTAGCGAATGCCATTGATGTCTTCCAACTGGCATTTAAAAAAAAAAAACGTTAATGGGAACACCTAGGTTCTGGGCGTTGGAAGCAACTGCCCCTCTGGTGGAGTCGGTGGGAAACTGTCTATTCAGATGTTTAATCTATTTCAGGGGTTTCCCCCCTGCCGCAAAACTCACATATATTGGGTCTTCATTGAGTTGAAGATTAAGATTGTCAACTGAGTTCAAACTTTATTTAAGAAATGTTATTTATTTAACGGTAAGAACCTCACTAAACAGTTAATAACGATAGTGAAAACCAGCCAGAGTTGACCTTTCCTATTGTTGTTGGAATTATTTTAGCTGTGGTCCACTGCTAACCCTCTTCCTGGTGTGTTGGATCAAACATCCCTCAGGAGTGGCAGTCTGACCATGTTCGAACCCCAACCAGGGTTCTCTCCGAGCTACGTGGTTCATCTGAAACTATATTCCCTCTTTCCCTCAAAGTGGAAAGGAAGGGAAAGGAGGCCACTTATGGGGCTGTCAAACTACGACGCTTCTCGCCGGCGACCCGGCGACGTGTGGTGTTTTTGGGTGAAAATGGGTGAAATATCGAGACACGCTGGGGGCACGTTATGCGCGCGTCGGTACATTTTGCTACACGTCGGTACACTATCCTTGACGTTGATGGTCGGCGCAAAACGCCGGCGCGTGCTATTGGTCGGCCAAGGTTTTAAGCGTGTCAAAAAAAAAACAATGACCGGCAGCGCGCGCAAATATATGGGTAAGGACATTAGGCGCACGTCGCGATGCGTTGGACGCGCCGGAATAACGTTATGGGAACGCTAGGAAGACGGCGCGCGTGCGGGAGGGTCGTTGCTCACACGTTGCGGCAAACTGGGGCATTTTTGTTTTACGCCCTAGCAACATTTAAGGTTAGATGAAGACGGCACGCCAAACTTTTTTTTTTTTCCCCCCAACGCGTCGACACACGTTGGCCGTGCGTGCATAATGCGCCACGCTGATGCTGATCTTTTTCCGCAAACCGCCGAAAAGTTGGACGTTTTTCGACGCGCAAGATTTTATTTTCAATGCTGACGGGTTGCCGGGAGAAGCGTCGTAGTGTGACAGGGCCTTAACTAGTTCTTGAGCATTAACAGTATTCTATCGGGTACAGTTGTTTTAATTCACCAATTTTAATGTTAATAATTGGTCTCAGCCAACATTGTGCTGCCTATAGTAGCTTTGGTGTACAGGTGTTCCCATATATCAGAAGCAGTTTTTGGGAACCCAAACCTAACTGAGATCCATTCCGTAATCCTCTCCAATGACCTCCTCTCGTCAATTATTTAACTATTTTAGTATTCCCCCTCCCAGTGAAAACCAATGTCTGTTGGGTCACGGTTGAGATAAGCATTAAGATTGCCAACAGAATCAACTTTATTTTCTGGAAATTATGTTAAATTAATAATAGTAACCTCAGGTACACTGTACGATAGTAAAAAGTGTTGATAAACATAAGGCTAACTTCAGCACTGTACACATGAACTAACTGTATGAAGAGCTTTCCCGCTAAATCAGTTGAATTATTTTGACATGATTACCGTAATATGGCCGATGGATGTAATATATGCGTAGTAGATGTCTAGACACGTCTGTAAGATATGCTAATGAGATGACATCATGGAAAGTTTAGCCGGCGGTTCAGTGAGCCCTAGACGGGAATAAACCATTCAGTATCCAGAAGTCAAAGTGTTCAGACGCTGTACTTTCACATGGTGTCAGATGAGGAAGGATGCCACCCGCTAATAGACTGCTGGGTTTGTGGCCGCCTGGTCAGCTTGACCTCAGCAACAACGCAAGATCGAACTGGAAAACATGGATCAGAGCATATGATATACGCCACTGCTGCAGGAGTCATATTGAAGACAGAACGATTGCAATGCTGCATCTTTCTTCACGTCGCCTGCGAAGAAGCGCAAAAAGCTTTCGCCAATATGTCCATCGCGCTCGCTGACCGAGACAGGATCGGACCACTCACAGAAGCATTCCAGACATATTGTGTAGGCAAGTGCAGTTTGATAATAACAAGGTACAAGTTTAATTCGCATAATCAAGCTACAGAAACCTATGGCCACATACATCACGGTGCCGAGAGACAAAGGATTGCGAATACGGGTCAGTGGAGGAGCCGCTGTTGCGTGATCAGATCTGTTCGTCGGTGCCGTTGACTGCAGTGCCGAGCAAGACGCCAAGCTGTGGTACACGACCGTCCGAGTGAACGGTCGTCCTGTCAAGTTCAAGCTCGACACCGGGTCGGAGGCAAACGTGCTTCCGAGGAACATATTCGACAGAGTCGAGCCGGGGTAGCTCACATTCTCGGGGCATTGGATCACTCCCGACGGTGAGGCATCGGTCGACGTGAATGGCAGAGACTTCAGGCTCCAAGTGGTGCGGGTACCGACTTGTGACAGTTTGCACTCATGACCACTTTGTAGTGCTGCCCCAATGGGAAAGAAGGCCATCAGCACCATGACCTGATATCCCACTCAGTCACATTATCCCGATACTAAGCCAACCAGTCCTTGCCCTATATCCTATTAATGCAGAGCGCCAGTCTAGGAAGTGACAAGTATCAACTTTTAAGTCATTGGTTTGACTCAATCAGGATTCGAACCCATGATCTAGCAACTCATTCAGCCATCCCGACTGGTCCCCTTTCCAGGGTCAAGGTCAACGGTATTGCTGCCGCTGTAAAGCTGTGGGGGGGGGGGGGGGGTCTCCTGTTGTCTTTTCATGGATGACTTTGTAGTATATTGCAGAGCTGCTAATACGAATGTCAAAGATTTTGTTTGTTTGTTATTGTTTTACGTCCTAGCAACATCTATGGTCATATCAGGATGGGTACTGACTTGTGACAGTGTGCACTCATGCGACTTTATAGTGCTGCCCCACTGGAAGACCAGGCCGCCAGCACCATGACCTGATATCAGTCACATTATCCTGACACTGAGCCAACCAGTCCTTGCCCTATCCTAATAATGCCGAGCACCAGGCTAGGAAGCAACAAGTATCAATTTTTAAGTCATTGGTTTGACTCGACCGGGGTTCGAACCCACGACCTACCAACACGGGAGACGGACGCTGTAATATATATAGTTGTACGAATGCCCCCAGCATAATACCGGATGACGTCACAACTAATAGTTCTTAATAAAGACAGTTACATTACAGAACTCACGGTGTTCGCACGTCCTTTACATGGTGTCAGATATTACGGGTTAATATCGTCAATATGGCTCTGCACGGATTAAAATCCCCAGGACCATTGCTTTTAGATGAGAACATGGCCGTCAGTTGGAGATCCTGGATTAATTCATATGAAATATATGCAACAGCAGCTGGAGTGGCAACTAAAACGGAGAAAATCCAGTGTTGTGTATTTTTACATGTCGCTGGTGGAGAGGCGCAAAAGGTACACAGAAATTTCGATTTTGAAACTGCAGACAAGGACAAGATAACACCTCTAATAGCCGCATTCAACCACTACTGTGAAGGTAAAACAAACATCACAGTTGTAAGATACAAATTTAACACATTTAATCAGACTACGGAGAATATGGACAGTTACATCAGGGAATTAAAACACCACGTACAGTTTTGTTGCTATGACGCAATGGAAGCGTCCTTGTTATGTGACCGCATTGTGTGTGGAGTCAAGGATAATGAACTCAGAAACAAGTTATTGCAAGCTCCTAAGTTGACATTGGAGGAATGTGTTCAGTTATGTCGGTTAAGTGAGAATAAAGCAGCACAAGTGAGTCGAGATGGAAGTAATCAAGTCGATGCGATGTCCACTCGTTACGTCAGGAGAGGGGGACCAGGAGAACGAACATCTCCATGGTCACGGCCGTCAACAAGTCGTTTTCAACAGAGTTCCCAAGTAACGGCTACACGTTGTGAATACACACATCATAGGGGAAGCTGCCCTGCAAAAGGGAAGGAGTGCGCTGGATGCCACAAAATAGGTCACTTCATCAAAGTTTGCCGTCAACAGAAGAGGCAGCAGCACAGTGCGCCAGTATATGAAATTGAAGTGGACCCGGATCGTGATGAGGGGAGTGATGACCAGGATACGCGACATAGACTGCATGACGACGAATATGATTTGTTTATAGGAACGATCTACCATGATGACATGGCTGACAGTGATTTATGGTACGCGATGTTCGCCGTCGGCAAACAGGACGTATCATTTAAATTGGACACTGGATCTGAGGCTAATATCTTGCCTCTCAACATCTACAAGAAACTGCATAGTGCCGAGTTGACCCCTTCAAAGTGTCAACTAGTAACTTATGGAGGACACCGGTTCAAGCCTGCTGGTGAGACGATACTGCATATCAACAATACCGAACTAAAGTTTCAAGTGACGGATGCAGGTAGTGCAATCCTAGGTAAACAGGCCTGCGTACGATTGGGTCTGTTGACATGTCTGGACACTGTGGACGAGATACCTGACGTGGAGGCGGACAAACTGGTAATAAAATATTCTGATGTATTTGAAGGGTTAGGTTTAATTAAAGTAAATGCAAAAACATACATTGATGACACTGTATCGCCCATTGTAGACCCACCACGCAGAATACCATTAGCTATTGTTGAGGATGTTCAGACCGAATTAAACCGAATGCTGTCCTTAGGAGTTATTGTAAAACAAAATGAGCCGACCCCATGGGTAAATTCTATAACGATTGTTCGTAAACCAGGTAAACTCAGGATTTGCCTTGACCCAACAAAGTTAAACAGGGCCATTTTACGTGGCCCATACCCTGTACGAACTATTGAGGAGGTAGTAGCTCAATTACATGGAGCTAAATACTTCACCGTTTTGGACGCAAACAGTGGGTATTGCCAAATAGAGTTAGATAATATGAGTTCTAGATTATGTACATTTAATACGCCATGGGGCCGGTTCAGATATACACGTTTACCATTTGGGATAAAGACTGCGGGAGATATTTTCATACAGGAGATGAATGAAATTTTAATGGGTATGCCCGGTGTGCACGTTATATCAGATGATATTTTAGTGCACGGCGTTACAGTACAAGAGCATAATATTCGTTTGGAATCTGTATTGAAACGGGCAAGAGAGGTTCACCTAAAGTTAAACCAAAAAAAGTCCAGGATTTGCAAAAGTAGTGTTAATTACGTTGGACATTTGGTCACCTCAAAAGGGCTGAAGCCTAATACCGACAGGAGACAAGCCATTGTTGACATGCCGGTGCCATCAGATAAGGCAGCAGTGCAACATTTCTTAGGAATGATAGGTTATGTAAGTAAATTTGTTCCAAACATGGCTCAAATTACAAAGCCATTGAGGACGGTAATTCAGAAGAACATAGCATGGCACTGGAATGAGGCGCAGGATCAGGCTTTTCAAGAGTTGAAGGGCCTTCTCACAGGGCACCTATTTTACAATATTTTGATAAAAGAGAAAGGATTGTGATCCAGGTGGATGCCTCAAAGTATGGGTTGGGGGCTACCCTATTTCAGTGTGATTTACCAGTAGCAATGGCCTCAAAGGCACTGGATAAAACACAAATAAGTTACGCGGTGATAGAAAAGGAATTATTAGCTACATGTTTTGGATGTAAAAAATTCCATGATTTTATTTATGGCAACGAAGTAACCATCCAAACAGATCACAAACCTCTCGTTAATATTATGCACAAACCTATACATGAGTTATCGGCCAGGATGCAGAGGATGCGCATGAGGTTACTTAAAAGGATCACATTTATATTTTGCAGATACTCTCTCACGAGCACACACGTCGAATGTAAACCCAAACGACTTATACGACCCTGACATATCGGTGGCTTCGGTAGATATATGTATGGATATTATCCAGCGAGTTAGGGAATGCACCGAATTGGATCAGACGCTAAACAAAATAAAACACTTAACATTAGACGGATGGCCCAAAAGTAACAACCATGTTCCACATGATGTAAAACCATATTACACTTTTAGACATGAAATAACATGGTATGACGGAGTTTTATTGAAAGGTAAACAAATTATAATTCCAAAAGTGTTGCAACCCAGTATGTTAAATAAGCTACATGAGTCACATTTGGGTGTCGTTAAGTGCAAACAACTGGCCAGAGATAGTGTGTTTTGGCCTGGCTTAAGTAGTCAATTAGAAGACAAAGTGTCAAGGTGTGATATTTGCCAACAATTAAGAAATGCACAGGCAAAAGAACCATTAATAAGTCATTCAATACCAAATATGCCATTCCACAAAATCGGAGTAGATTTGTTTCATGTAAACGGTAAAAACTACATATTGATTATAGATTATTATTCTAAATTCCCTGACTTCATTGAATTGTTGCAAATGTCTAGCCAAGCCATTATTGCTGCATTGAAGCAGATGTTTGCCAGGTATGGAATACCCAAATATGTTGTATCAGACAATGGTCCTCAATTCACAAGTGAGGAATTTCGGAAATTTTCGGCATTGTATGGTTTCAAATCGTTATACACAAGCTCGATGCACGCCCAAAGCAATGGGCAAGTTGAACGATATGTACAAACCATCAAACGCATGATAAAAAAATGTATTAGGGACAACCGGGAAGTAGACATTGCATTGCTCAATTATCGAAATACTACACTAGATGGCGTTGGTGCATCACCAGCGCAGTTGCTGATGTCCTGCAGGTTACGAAGCAGAATCCCTTCATTAGACCGGGACCTAACTGCGGCAATCCCACCGTCAAAATTGCATAGATTACGTCGTAGACAACAATTGCAGAAATTGTACTTGATGTTGGACAGTAATGTTAATATGTCTGTCTCTTCAATGTTGATGACTGCATATGACAATATAAATGAAATTGTTGACATGTATTTTACAACTCGGTAGACATTTGAGATGTTGATGTAAATGGTTTAAAAGATCTTACATTTCATAACTGATTGTTGACTCATTGATGTTGATGATTAGTGTTCGCTAAGGCAATTGTGTTAATTACGTAAGCCACATGATATGCAAGCTTTACAATTAGGATAAGAACGACAGTATTAAGATCGACCTAGGATTTGACACAATACATGCGCAGGTAAGAAATGACATTAATAAATGACTGCGTATACTTGTTGAATATAAAGTGCACTCATGCGCATATCATTAATTGCATGTCATCAATTGACGATTCTATTCTAATATATATAGAAAAGGAAAAGGGGGGATAGATGTAGCATTAATAAGACTATTAATATGACACATTTATAACCCAGTGATCTCGATGTTAGTTAATACGTAGTATGCAAGTGATAATAAAAAGATCGTTAGATATCGTTAAAAGGGGAAGATGTAATATATATAGTTGTACGAATGCCCCCAGCATAATACCGGATGACGTCACGACTAATAGTTCTTAATAAAGACAGTTACATTACAGAACTCACGGTGTTCGCACGTCCTTTACAGACGCTCTAACTCATTCGGCCATCCCGTCTGGTTGGAATGTCATAGAGAAACAGTTATAATTAAGCATAAATGGGATCGATAGATGGTCAGTTTTGAATGAAATAAAATTTTCCAAGGGCAAAACAGTCTGCTGCGTAGAATACATGCAGAACCAGAGCAGACCCTTGATGGGGATCCCATTAAAGCTATTCAGGAAACAAAATTGTTGGGCTTCCTTTTCAACGCAAAATTGTCTTTTGTGCCACATATCAAGTAACTCAAAACCTGATGCCTCAAAGTGCTAGATATTCTGAGGTTCTGTCCAGCTCAGAGTGGGGAGTGGACAGAAATGTTCTGCTCTCCGTGTATCAAACCTTGGTTTGGTCACGAATGGATTACGGCAGCATAGTATACAATTCCGCAAGGAGATAGTATAATGGGCTCTTAGACAGGGTGCTCCACTAGGGGCTGTGCCTGGCCCTTGGGGCCTTTCGCACCTCACCAGTTGAGATCCGTTATGTCGAAGCCAACAAACCATCACTTAACAACAGGAGAATCAAACTGGCCATGCAATATGTAGTCAAGATAAAAACCAATGCATTGAAACCTGCACACAATTGTCTATTCGAGACATGTGACGAATTCAGGTATGAAGCCAGGCCAAATTATATCTGATCCCTGAGGCTCCGAACGAAACCTTATTTGGAGGCTTTAGATGTGTATTTGGACATGTTGTAGGATGCCAAAGTCCCAGAACATCACCCGTGGTCATTGAGGAAGCCGTCGGTTATCCTTTGACTCACGGAATTGAGAAAGTTTGGGACACATCACTCAAAATACAGGCATGTGATTTGGTGCAGGGAAAAAACCCTGAAAATCTTTTTAGGTTATCGTGGGAACACACAGCATCCCACTGAGTCACGAGAGTGATGCAAATAGTGTATTTCAGAGCAGGAATTTTTTTTAAACTGGAATTCCAGAGAAATCACATGCCTGCAAATACCAAAGACTACATGCAGAGATTCAAAGCCAGTTCACTGATGGTTCCAAAGACAAAAGCCGGGTAGCTGATGCGGCAGTTTTTCAACGGAAATAATTTCAGCTTTTGCATGCTTGATCAGAGCTACATTTTTACAGCAGAAGCACTCTTTCTCGCATTGGAGTGTATCGAGGTTTTCAACCACACTAACTATGTTGTATACAGTGATTTGTTCTGCCTGCAGGCAGTTGCTGGATTGAAAACAGACCACCGTATTGTGGGCAAGGTCATTTATAAAAATGAACCAACTGGCAACATACGGATATGACATCCACCTGTGCTGGTGCCTGGCCATGCCGTCATCCGAGGAAACAAACAATGCAACACAACTTCAAGTTGACAACCAAGACTGACAACGCCAACCGAGTGCACAATAATGTAAATTTAAACCAGAAGAGTAACCAATGTAACGCTGTGGGAGACCCCAAGTCTCAACACACTGGACGCAAACCAGCACAGGAAGGCATTTACTCCATGCTCTTTGGAATGGCCTACCTAACAGACATCAAAATGCCCAGCTCCCTCAGGGTATTGCACTAGAGGCGAAATAGATCAAATATTCAGAACTTTCAAACTTAAAGCCAAATAAAACTTGACCCCTCAATTCTTGCTAACATCAGTACTGTTCCGGAATATCCAGTTACAAATGTCAAGACTATTTTCAAATAACACACTGCAAACACAATTTAATTTGTTGACGTAATTGTATTCACAGTATGTAAGTACAGAACAGGGATCTAGAACTATACAGATATTATTTCTGATTATTTGTATTATATAAGCTTCAAATAGTGAAGATAAAAATGATTAATAAAGACAGCAAACCGCACAATTATATATCAATACATTGAATTTCTTTTGTGAATACACCAGGGCCCGTATGCATGGGGCGGTGGTAGCGCTCTACCCCTGGGGGTAGAGGGGATATCCGAGGTAGTGTCGAAAAGTCGCTATGCATGTGACCGGGGTAGGCAAACCCCGGGGGGTAAAAGTCGGGTAAGCTACCCCCACTCCGTAGCAGGTATAAGGGTGGTGGTAGGGACCGACTCGGGCCAAATCTATTGAATGCGATCATATTTAACAGAATTACATACCCAATGAGTGAAATTTTATCAATTTAACCCTAAATTCGAACCGTTATTAAGGCTACCGCCGCATTGGCGGCGATATTAATAGTGTTGAATCGACGAATGTAAAGTAAACAAATCGCCGCCGCCACATGGACGTCGATATCCATACTGTCCATCGCCGCCGAATCGGCGGCTATATATTAGGCCCAAATCTATTCAATGCGACCATATTTAACAGAATTACATACGCAATAATTGAAATTTGATCAATTTAACCCTAAATTTGAACTGTTATTAAGGCTACCGCCGCATTGGCGGCGATATTAATAGTGTCGAATCGACAAATGTAAAGTAAACAAATCGCCGCCGAATCAGCGGCTATATATTAGGCCCAAATCTATTCAATGCGACCATATTTAACAGAATTACATACGCAATAAGTGAAATTTTATCAATTTAACCCTAAATTTGAACCGTTATTAAGGCTACCGCCGCATTGGCGGCGATATTAATAGTGTCGAATCGACGAATGTAAAGTAACTGCTAGGGTACCTACCTCCTCGCCGCTTTGGCTTCATGCATACCCCGTGACCCATTTCTTACCACCGGCGATAGCTACCCCGAACTCGGTCCTTACCACCGGGGGCGATAAATAATTCTTCATGCATACGGGCCCAGGTCTATATTGAAAAGGATTAGACTAGCTTACTAAATTGGAACATGATCTAAGCAACAACATTGATGACCACTCTATGTACCGCAAAATATATGTAACCATACTTGGTCACACTTGAACATGTCATAACAAGCTTGATGGTATTTGTACGATAACCCATCATAAATAGTCTTTATTTAACTTGTACCTAAAGAGGAAAATGCAATTCTAAGAACTACTATCTGAGGATGTGCTAGCAAGTGCCTGCTTACATATCCCTGTCTCCTTAGAAGGGTCACCACTTATCACCGAATTGTTCTTTGTCATATTTGAATTCTCCACTGAATCATCTTTTCCTGAATCACCATTTTTATCTCCATCATTATTTTTCAAGTCACCATTCTTTCCCGGGTCAGCATCCCTCACTGCAATGTTATTCAAGGATTCATCATTTTTCATGGTTGGTCCTCTATCTTTTCCTGTATAATCTTTCAGTGAAATATCATTCTTCATAGACTGATTTTCTCCAATCGATCGATTATTCTCCACACACACATCTCCTGATTCATTTTCTTTCACTGAGCCATCATCCTGCACCAACTCAATGTCCTCCAATGAACAATCATTCTTCACTGATTTAATCTCTTTCACTGAGGACATACTTTCAACAGACTCCTTGTCCATCACTGAATCTTCAATTTTCACTGACGCACTGTCTGCTGAGCCATCATTCTTCACCGACTCCTTATCCATCATCAACTGATCCTTCACCGAGCCATCATTCTTCATTGACTCGTTATCCTCACTGGAGCTATCATTCTTCACCAACTCGTTATCCTCCTTGGCGTCATGAGTCTCCAATGACTCGTTATCCTCCCCGGAGCCATCACTCTTCACCGACTCGTTATCCTCCATGCAGCCATCACTATTCACCGACTCATTATCTTCCCTGGATCCATCATTCTTCACTGACCCGTTGTCCTCCTCTGAGCCATTATATTTCACTAATCCATTGTCTACGAAACGATCACTCTTATTTGAAGAATCATCTTTCACTGATCCATCATCCTTTAGAGAATTATCATCGTCCGCAGAGCCATAATCCTTTTCCGACTCATCTTTTATACTACCTTTGTTTTCATCATCACTCTTCATCTCACACATATCACGCTGTTCATAGTCTCTTTGAATGACATCGCTTAGTATTTGTAGGTCACGGGTCTTATTTGTCAATTCTCTGTGAGTGCTAAGCAAGTGCTCATGCAAGTCTTTTACCTCAGCAGACTGAGAAGCCCACAAATCATCTGGACCCGCTCTCTCAGTAGACTCTATCATGTTTGCTATGCACCTCACCATGTTTCCAGCAATATCGGCAACAGACTGAGACATAGCAACAACAGTCGGAATCATTTCTACAGCATTTAACATGAATATCTTACGTTTCTTGGTTAACAAGTTCGGTTGGTGGTTGCTCTCCTGAAATTTGGTCTTGGAAGCTACTTTTTCTTCAGAAATAAAAGATTCCATTCTGGGAGTGGCTGAAACATGAGTTGAGACCGTGGCTGGATCAGGCCCATCTTTGGGCCACACAAGAACACCTCGCAAGGGAGCAACACGGTTTCCTTGAATCTTTTCAGGAAGGGCTGATACATCAACAGCAATGTACATAACACGGGTCTTTTCCTTTATGAGACATTTCCTTTTATTTTTTTCTGTGTTAGATGGAATATAAATAGCAGACTTCCTATAATAGACATCTTTGTTGTCTTTCGTCTTGCTGATGATCCCATTTTTTCCAAAGGTTTTTGCAATGCAACCTTTCGTTGGAGTAGCTTTCAAGGTCACTGAACCCGCTTCAAAACCAAAAATGTCATACTGGCTGAGAATTTGAAGTAAATGAGTTACTTCAACTGGCAAGAATGCCTCTTTTGGCATGTTTTTCTGTAATCCTTGGTGAAGTTCGCCTATCAACATTTTCCCACCTTGTAACAGTAAAAGAACAGAATTTTTTAGTAATTCATTATGATCATCATTAGGGTTCAGATTCTCCTCTGAGCTTGTCACACTAGAAAGGGATGTTGTTGACCCATATTGATGCTGAGCAAGGCTACTGGCAAAAGTGACTTCCTTTGTAGATGAACATGGTTCTTCATCATCTGTCTGGGCCTTGTGTGATGACTTGATAGAAGTTGTGTGTTGCTTGTCTGAGAGTTGGCTTGGAGAAGATGCTTGCTTTTTTGTAGGTCGATGAGCATCATGAAGAGAGCCTGTCTTAGATTCTATTCGGCCAGGATCAGGACCATCTTTGGGCCATACAAGTATCGCTCGAAGAGGAGCAATACGATTTCCTCGAACTTTCTCAGGGATGGAAGATACATTGACTGCTATGTACTTTACCCATGTTCTTTCTCTTATAACAGAATTCTTTTTCTTCCTCTGTGTTTCAGGTGGAATGTAAACTGCAGACTTTCTGTAGTACACATCTTTGTTATCATAAGTTTTGTTAATGAAACCGTTTTTGCCAAAGGTTTTTGAAATACAACCTTTACTTGGTGATACTTTTAATATCACTACATCCCCCTCAAGTCGGAAGATTTCGTACTGTTTTATAATCTGACGAAAGTCATGGATACTTCTAGGGAGGAATGAGTCCTTTGACATTGTTTTTTGTAATACCTCATAGACTTTGTGGATGTTCATTTTACGAGGGGCCAAAAGTAGCAGCACAATGTTTTTTAGAAGTTCAACTGGGTCCTGCATATCACATTCTGATGACGAATTAAGAAGAACATTATCATTGTCTGTCAAAACAAATATGTCATCATGAGCCTCAAGAAAAGCTCGCATTTCTGTTAAGCCTCCTAGGACATTGCGAACATCATTTGATGCTTGTGCCAGATGGCCAGTTAGGGCTTGAATATGCAGTGTTTTTCTATATTTGAGGGTTTTTGAAAGAAAGTTCACAGCTTCATTTTCTCGGTGATCCGATACACTGGAGTGAATCAGTTTCTGATCAATGTGCCTCACGTCACCTCTTTCTTTAGACAATATTGCCTGACTCGGCTGGTTCAAGTTATATGCCACCCACTTGTATATACCCCCTGGGATTCCCTTTTCAAGTTCAAATGACAATATCTGACCTTTCTGAATAAATTTGGTCAAATCATCTCCAACCTCCAGAAATTTACAGTTCTTATTATTGAAATAGATCTCTTCTCCCGCCATTTTCCCTCTACCAACCACCACAATCGTTCCATACAACTTCTGCAATTTCTTTACTGACCCAATATACACTGGAGATTTGGCTCTTCCAGAATCAGCATAACTACACGACTGGCCAGTTGTACTAAAGCATGAACCTGGTTTCAGGATCAATACATCATTCTCCTGTAAAGCAAATACATCTTTTCTTGAGAGAAGAATATGATGTATTCTTTCAATGCCAGACATGGCTACAATTTTCACATACTCTGGACTACTATGTATATAAGAATGCACATCCTTTAAGGGGATTTTACCTTTGCTCTTGAGTTTCTGTTGAAAGAAGGTGACGACATCTGGAGATGATCGTAGTGACACATAATCATCTGAGATGAAGAATATGCTCTCATAATCGTCCAGAAATGCTCGTATTCCTGAAATACCACTCCCTACTGCATCTTGAACAGCTTCTGATGCATGAGGTAGTTCAGCAGTGAGCTCCTGAATTGACAATTCATTCTTACGCTTTACCATCTTAAATACATAGTCAAGCGCTTGTGCCTCAGAGGAGTCAGCTAGACCAACAAAACCTTCAACAGTTAAAAACATCTTCGTATCAAGAAATTTACTCAGACCATAATATGTTTGAAGCCCAACAACCTTTGTCAACTCAAAAGGAGCAATCTTTGCCAGTAACTCTGTGATGGATAAAGTGCATTCTTCATCCAAAACTGCACAGATGAACAATGCAATAAACACCTTCTCTGTCAACTTTTCAATTTTGAAAATAACATCCCCTGCCTTGTTTATATAGAAAAGGGCAGACTTTAAGAGGATTTCTGTTAGATCAGCTACCTCAAATTGACACGTTAGTCTTTTGTGCAGGTCAGATGCTATTTCCACCCTAGGAGAAGTGCAGATCCCATTGGCTAAGAATATATCGACAACATTCAAAATGATTGCATTATCATCACATGAGGTAGCAAAACCAGTATCAATGAAAACCTTTGATGTGCGGTCAACAAATGAATCCTCGGAAATGTGGAACTGCATCGGATGTTGTGAAATAAAACTGGTTAACCTTTGTTCATTTCTACCAGCTACTTCTCTGACATTGTCTGGTGCATTCCTCAAGTGTCCTATGAGAGTCTTTATGTCCATGTTTCCATGTGTCATTAGAATCTCCTGCACGAAATGAACCGCTTGAGTTTTCAGTGATATCTCCTTAGCAGGAAGGCTGATGACTCCATCTTTGGATATTTTGAATGTGTTGGGATGACTGTTAACAAATTCATTGACGCCTTCGGGACTTTTACCGGCTGTTTCCCGAATAGCCTCAGTGGCCTGAGAAAGGCACCCAGCCAGCACCCTTCTGGTCATGGGACCTTTCTCTTGAAGCCTTCCACGCAGGAAAGCCACGGCTTCCCACTCAACGTCCATCGTTTCGTTCTGAAATAGATAAACAGCCAAATGTTTGAAAACATGTCTTTTCCTCCTTTTTTTCTCCACAATCAATGATTTCTCAAAATATAATATAAATTGGAAGACGATTCTGCATGTCATTTGGCCAACCTTGTATCAAAGCAACACAGGTTTCCTCCTCGACTAGCATGGAATTTGATTAGAAGCTGTTAACCGAGTGTCAGATTTCAGTTAATTTATATTCTATGCAAGTTCGAGGATTGAGTTGAGTTGAGAGCAATTGCTATGAACCAAAACTATAAACAGCCAATATAAATGGAAGTATATACTTCACACAAAAGCACTCTTTAAAAGTGGATATTCTTCCAGCTGCTGTAAATGGATATTCTTCCGTGAGTTACATGTGCACGCACACTTAAAATATTACATCATCTGTTGCCGGTTTAGACAAATGCACCTAAGAGCAGAGTGGTGCAGTACAAGCGTGGTAGGCCTATAATCCAGAGGACCGGAACCACTCTGCTATCTCTTCTGGGTTAGGGTTAGTCTGAATCAATATCATTGTTTGAACTCACGGAAGAATATCCATCCAATTTCCATTTACAGCAGCCAGAATAATATCCTGGTCCTTTAAATAGAAACTAATGTGCTGCTTCGTACTACATATAGCTGTGATTTATAGGCAGTTTCGTTAGTAATGTATACATTTCTTTAATGGGTCTAATTGTAGTCAGCCAGTGGAGGCATCAATATGTTACATCATCTAGGTATGTGTGTACTCGCTAAGAATGCAATTTATCTCAATGGAACTTATATCATTGAAAGGAGCTTGGGTTTAAGTAAAACATGATAGCCATATAATTTTTAGAAAGTAAATATCCAGAAAGTTTTCTCCGTTTGAACTTGGGAAAATCTGTCTAGTTTTGACAAAACTGATAGAAGAAAACTCTTTTTTCTTCTTTAAAACAAATTGTTGATATGTATATCATACTATATGAGTCGTTCTTATAAACTGTACCACTTTTGTTACATGAAAATCAAAAGTGAAAACATTCCAAATAATAGCATAATAAATGGTCATATGATGGTTTATGTTGTGCGCATGTTATTTGAAATTAGTTTTATTCACTCACTTTTTGATCTTATACAAATTGAGAAAGCCATTAAAATTAACCATCTAATATCCATCCATATGGCATAACATCATTTTAACACACACAACAAATTCAAGCAAGATTTTATTGATTACAGTTAAGCAAAAAAGATCGTCTTATAAAAAAGAAGTAGATTTATGGTGTCAAAATACAAATTTTCATTTTTGTTTTGCACAAACTCATAAACAAGAAAATCCTAAATGATTACCAAAACAAAATTCTAAAGATTCGAATCAAATTGGACTAGTACTGCCCTGCGGTGAAAACAAGTGTTAACATACTTATCCATTATGAGCAGGGTAAATAAATCTCAGCTTCTAATTAAGATACAGGGATAAATTTGGTATCACTAGAATCAGCAGAACTGTATCTATAACATGCATGTACTTAAAAAATGTAGACAGTCGAACACTAAAATTATGTTCCAACCACCATTCATGACACATGAAATTTGGTTGTATTAGGTATCACAATGGATACAAATTAAAGTGCTTTTTATGGCATTTTTGTTGTTGCTTTTAAGAAAGGATGGCAAGAGAAGCAAATAAATACAAATTTTACTAAGATACTTTTATTAGTTCAAATGTTATGAGAATTTATAATGTAATGAAATTGACCAAAAAAGTGTTGGTTTTCCACTTTAGCTCTGAACCAAAGGGAAGGGGTCTCTAAGTTAAATATTTGAAGTTGCAGATGTTTGAAATTCATGATATTCATTCAGGAATATACACACATGAAGCCTACTTTTTTCATACCTGTTACATAATTAATTTTTCAGATAATTATGCACCAAACTTGGTTCAGACAACAATTTCAGAATTGTAAAAGTAATTAAAAGTGTGAAATTAGGGGAATAGTGAAGAGTTTTTCAACATAACTTCAGAATGATCAAAGATAGAGGCCTAAAACTTGGCAGTACTACTACTGATACTGCCTTGTCCACAGTTAGATAGTAAAATAGTCCAAAAACCTCCCCCCCCCCCCAAGTTGTATGCATTAACATTAGCTAATACTGCAATCTTGGACTCAAATACTGGCTGAATTCATGAGTAGGGGGAACTTTTTCCATCATAACTTCACAACTACCAAAGATACATGCCTAAGATTTGGCAGTATTACTACTGGTAATCCCTTGTCTATGTTTAGATAATAAAATAGTAGAAAAAACAATTTTATATCAAGTATTGCGCATTACAATTGGCAAAGATGGCGATCAGTTCATCATCTTCCTCTTACCTTCAGAGGATTCATATCCACATCAGAAGCAATCACATATTTAGCTTGGACGGTGTCAATGTCGTCCACCTGTGGCCAACAAAATATTCGTTTGGACCACAATTTAAAAATTGAATGGTTGCAACAGTAGGAGAGTCTACACTGATCACCATTCCAATATACCATTCAGTTTCATAAGCTACACACACCCATATACCTTGTCGTTCAAATCTGAACGCATGCTTTATTTGGGAACTTGGATCATGGAACTGAGTAGGTTCTATTTCTATACATTTTCTTTGCTTGAGGTTCCAAGTGCTTTCTTTCTTTGCTTGGTCATACTACTATTACTAGTACTGTTAGTGTCACTGTCAGCATCACAAGATACTCGTTTTTTCCTCTTTCCATTTACCATGACGGTACTAGTAGTAGCAGTAGGCATAGTAACAAGATTTTCAAGATTTTCTGGATGAGACCCTGCAACTGCAAGCACCAATTCTAAGTCTGACAACAGATCGATTAATATTTTTTTGCCAAACATCAACTGTTTATCCTTGACCCCCAATACTATTTTCAGATCTCATTCCATTTTTGACCATTTCCAATCTTACTTTGTCCTTTTCTTTGTTTTGGGCACATCTTTTCATCAAATTATTTATCTACATCCCTTGGTGCTTTACAAGGTCCCCCATCGCTATATACATTATAAATTAGCTTCTGAGAAATTTCCCTTTGCACACTTTCTTTCTCAAGTTTTTTTTTGTTGCGTTTCCTCCAACTTAGCTTTTATTTGTTTTTGTACCTCTTTTTCAACATTTCTGTTTGTTTGTTGTTTTACGTCCTAGCAACATCTAAGGTCATATCAGGACGGGTACCGACTCGTGAGAGTGCGCACCCATGGCGACTTAATAGTGCTGTCCCACTGGGATTGTTGTTTGTTGTTGTTTTACGTCTTAGCAACATCTAAGGTCATATCAGGATGGGTCCCACTGGGAAACCAGGCCGCCGGCACCATGACCTGGTATCCCACTCAGCCACATTATCCTGGCACTGAACACACCAGTCTTTGCCCTCTCCTAATAATACCGAGCGCCTGGTTAGGAAGCGACAAGTATCAATTTTTAAGTCATTGGTTTGACTCGACCAGGGTTCGAATTTCTGTGATTTTCCCTCAGCTTCTCGCTTTTTTCTGCAGCAACTTTCATTAGGTTAGCCTGTTTCTGTGGATATTTGGATGATAGCCAGGAAGAAATTGTTTTATTTTTCTTAACCATCTGGACACTCAAATGGAAATGGGCAGAAGCATGACATCTTCGAAACTGGCTAAAATCCAAGTCTCCAAACTATTACTCGGAGACACTCATATTGTCACATGACAATGTTTCATTTTTTGCCTTAGCTCTCAGGACACCACTTCACCAAATTTTTCTCCACGCAAAAAAATCACATAACTGCCTTTCAGTGACAATGACAAATTTAGCCATAATTCTCTGCAGGCCTGATTTTGTGATTTCTTTCATCGCTTCATTTTCAGCCAAACTTAAGCTTTCTTCTGTCAGAGCATGGGAAACTTTGCTCGAAGGTGCAGACAAATCTGGGAAGACAGTTATGGGTTCATTTAGCAGTAAACTACTGTCCTCTTCCCACTCTTTCATCTGATCCAACATTGACTGGATACATTTGTATTGGTCAACACATTCGACTCCCCATGTCAACATATTTCAGAATGGACCACTAATACAAAAGTATACCAGCCCAAGTGCCCTTACAAGTGCCCCCCATCTCTATACTCTCATTGTTAAGGCGTACACTATCCAGTTTCAGGTTTAATGGTGGTGCCATATAATCAGTCAAAAAGTTTTGAATGTGATTTCTATGATAAAACAGACTACCAGCTCCTTCAAAAATTTGTTTGAACCTGTTCATCCAGAAGCTGATTACAAATGTGGTGTCATTTATGATCTCGGAACAAAATGCATCCCAGTCACTTTTGCAGCCACTCTTTGCATCGCCACAGGGGCGAGTACATCCCATACGGTTCTGATGAATCTGCCGATTGAACTGTGCAAATTTGTGTACCCCATCCCAAACGAGACCAACATTGAACTTCTATATCTTTTTCGATTTCTTTGAGTGTGGTTTCACATGCAGTTAATAGGCCAAGCACAAAATGTGTATTACAGTTCAGGAGGTAAAAATCCAAGTTATCACTGTCAGTTTCATCCAACTGTTCTTTTCTGTACTCTGCAAGTTTATTAAAAAATGCCTTATTAACACTTGCTCTGTCTGTCATGGTAGCAAACATTTTACTCAGAAAAGATTTGTACATGCCATCCTTGTTTTCCTCACTACATATTTGAGTCAGCTCTTGTAACATACATATTACATTGTCCAACAATGTACAGCTGTTCTCAACATATACAGTATGAAACCCAGCAGAAAGTGTATACCCAGAGTTCAGGGTCACTTGATGACACACAAATTTTGTCCCATCCCTGGTGGTACCATCGACATGCAATTCCCATCTATGTGACTTAAGCATTTCTTCTGCAAGTTGCAGCTTACTCAACACATGGGTATGATCTACAAAGTTTATAGCTGAGGAGGGTGACACTTTTTTTTGTCAAAACCCCATTTGATAGTGTTCACTACATCACCAGCTTTATTTGTTGGAATGTCATATTCACAACACAGTTCCATTATACACTTTTTAATCTCATCTGTGTATGATTTTACAGCAATTTCTTCTGTCAAGAATAAAGAACACTCAGCCTGCAGTCCAATCTAGTCTTGTTGTGCTGCCTGTGCCATATTCTTTGCTTTTGTTTTTTCTGTAGTGATAGATTTTACCTTTAGTCTGTTCCGTTAGTTGTGTTTGCAGGATTCTGATTTTTTGTTTTAGACTGGAGATTTCTTCTTTCACATTTTTTTTACCATGGCATGTAGGCAAGCCTCTTTGGACTTTAGATATATTTTCTTTCTATGTAGTGTTTGGTACTGCACACTAGATTTTATTTTGTTCAGTTCAGAGGTCTTTTCTATCAAATTTGCATCACATGCATTCAGTTCTCTTTGTTGCCTGTCAATTGTTGTTTCACTGACATCACACTTTTTTTTATTATAAAGTTACAACATATTTGTCAAGTTCCTGAACTTTACCATACTGTGTTTTGCAACTTTCTTTCAATGTTGCTACTTTCAATTTCATTTGATCCAGTTCATCCTGATGGTTATTCACTTTTTCTTTTAATTGGTTACACTCTTTGTGTAGTTTCTCATTTTCCTTCACAGTTTGTCTAAGTGTCCGCACAAGATCCTTGTCACGGTTACTGCCACAGTAATCATCATGAGGAGAGGTGCCTGTTGTGTTATATTTTGCAGGTTGAACACATATAACAATGGTTTGCTTTTTAAAGGATATAGTTAAGGGACCCTTTTTTTTTTTCCTGACAACATTGAACCTGCTCTGTGTGAACTTCAGACATTTATGCAAAGATGCTGCAGTGAACTTCCCTGGCCATAAAGAATTTACAACTGGAAAAATATTGGCTGCATACTATTCTGCCAGGCACCCATTTGTAGGTAAATTCTGAGGGAGAGTAGCATTGAGTGGGTCACTGACTGTTGTGCGCAGAATCTCAAGTTCGTCACAAAAGGGCCCTGTAACAACAAAATCAGGTCATTAATTATAGTAATATATGTACCTTGAATTTCCTATTATGGTATTAAACTATCCCCCCATTGTCTGTGCTACACCAGTTAATATCAAAATATGATCAATAATTAACATCAACTACAGAATACATACTCATGTTACTCATATACTGACCATACAAAAATCAACTGGCCTTCTTCAATCTAACCTATTTAGTTATTTTAGCTAACTCACATGCCTAATACTAATTATAGTAATATGTACCTTGAATTTCCTATTATAGTATTAAACTACCCCCCGCCTTGTCTGTCGTACAATACTTGAATCTGTACATATATAAAAATGCTTCAATTTCAATATTCAATACATACACATAAAAACAAGGATCATAAACAAAATGAAACAATTATAAATAATGTTTTTTATTGTTAGTTTTAAAAATACATAGAGTAGTATCCTGTCCTAACATTAACAATAGTTCAATTATCATTGTTTAAAATATCAAACAACAAACGGGACTTACCTATACTCTTCAAATTGGTGGTAATTTGTAGAAAATCATTCCACTTTTATGGCTTTCAATGACAGCAATGTCTTTTCTATGAGATGTCTAGTCTTGCTTTGTGGAAATATTGGGTAAATATGACTCATCCAAGTCCCAACTTTCTCCCAGGAAGCTTGTGTATGGACCTTTATGTGGTACAGTTGCAGAAGCAATGTGTTTGTGACTTCATGGCCAAACTTTGGTACATTTGGACGTCTGCCTCTGCGTTGTGCGCAAAAGATCGTCTGTAGCAGTCTGTATCGGGCATCATCTTCACACAAATCTGAAATAAAGTCATAAAAAATCAACTTTCCAGTATCAATTACCGTTTTCAAATGAATAAAAAACAAATGCTATACTTTTAGTCATTAAAAGCACAAACAAAATCCCATCTCTAATCCACACTAGAGAAAAATAACCCACACCCAGCACAAATGGCTATTTCATACCTAACCGCTGCGAGAACGTGGTTGAGGAGATTGACTGCAGACTAGACAGGGGCATGCATTTTGCCCATCTAAACTGCCAAAGTGCCTACAGCAAAATTGACAGGATTAAGCTGCACTTAAATATCTGTAAATTTGATGTATTAACACTGTCAGAGACATGGTTTCATGAACTACATAGTGACTAACTTCTAGAAATAGATGGGTACACACTTGTGAGATAGGATAGAAAAACACTGACCAGTTCAGAAATACAAAAAAGGGGTGGAGGGGTTGCAATATGCAGCAAAAAAACTCTTAAACTCAGAACATAAGACTCTACAAGAAGCAAACAGATCTGAGATAAATATTGAATTAGTATGGACACTAATAAAAAATGAGAAACAAGCACACATAGCAGTAGGGAGTCTATATAGACCACCAAATGGGGACATTGAGGATTTCACCACACAACTTGAAGCATCCCTAGACAATGTGTCAAAACTCACAAAAGCCAAAATATTCCTATTAGGGGACTTCAATATAAACTACAAAACAAACAAGAACAAACACTTACTACAGAACTTACTCAAAGGAAGAGGATTACAGCAAAAAATTAGTGAACTAACCAGAATTGGAGAAAACAGTTCAATAATATACCTAATCATAAACTCAAATCATGCCCACACATCAGGAACTAGGAACTGTGGCATTAGTGACCATGAATTGATATATATTACTAGAAAGGAAATAAAAAACAAAAACAAAACTACTCTCCATATGGGATTTGTTTGTCCATGGTGACTTTATAGTGCTGCCCCACTGGAACACCAGGCCACCAGCACCATGACCTGATATCTAACTCAGTCACAACATCCTGACACTGAGCCAACCAGTCCTTGACCTATCCTAATAATGCCGAGCACCAGGCTAGGAAGCAACAAGTATCAATTTTTAAGTCATTGGTTTGACTCGACCGGGGTTCGAACCCACGATCTACCAACACGGGAGACGGACGCTCTAACTCATTCGGCCATCCCGTCTGGTCTCCGTATGGGAAGATCGTACAAAAATTACACAAAGGAAACACTAGCGGAGCACCTGGAAAAAGCTGTGAATTTACCAATAACACCTGTCACAGATGTAAATGACCAATGATCATTGGGGAAGTGAGAAGTCGCCTCGACACTACCTGTCCAATAAAAAACCTTAAAATTTAAAAAAAACAGGACCCATGGGTAACCCCATAATTAATCAATGTAATTATGGACAAGTATATTGTTTGTTTGTTGTTTTACATCCTAGCAACATCTAAGGTCATATCAGGACGGGCTAGACAAGTATAAAGCATGTAAAGTAGCTAAAGCAAGCGGGAGACTTCATCATATCGAAGAGTACCATAAAGCAAGAAATCGAAGCGATAAATCAGTGAGGAAGGCCAAAAGGAAATTTATTATCAACCAAGACCAAAAATGGGGTAAAAACTCGCATAAATTCTGGAACAACGTAACGATCCTAATTCCAAACAACAAAAATAAAGATACAATTACCTTAGACAACAATGAGGGAGTTGAAATCAGCAACAAGGGTACAGCAAACATAATGAACAAACACTTTTCTACCATAGGAAACAAACTATCCAGAAAATTTAACTCTAACTGGGCCACAACTAAACGTAGTGACAGGGGATTGCGTAACCACAAAAAAAGAAATGAGTGATCTCATAAAATCAATTGATTGCAATAAGCCCTCAGGCATTGAATATACCTTGAGAATAGTACTGAAGGATGCATTCGGATACATCCCAGAGGCCTTATGCAGCCTATTCAACACATCTTTCAGAGAAGGTACCTATGTAAACTGCTGGAAGCTAGCCAAAGTAACCCCGCTCCACAAAGGGGGGAAAGGGAGGGCAGACAAGACCTGGGCAACTATTGACCTATCTCAATACTCCCACTGCCTGGGAAGTTAATGGAGAAAATAATGCATAGACCACATTATGGACCACCTGATCGAACACAAAATACTAAACAGTAAACAAGGCAGATTCAGAAGAAAAACCACTCGAAAATTAAAACAATTGCTAACTTAATAAGAGATATCTCAAATAATATCAATAAAAAGAACCTAGTGGGTGCAGCGTTCATAGACTTCAGCAAAGCCCTTGACACGGTGGACCACACTATCCTAATCAGCAAACTATCCCAAATGGGAATAACGGGAGTAACGGGAAAATGGGTAACAAGCTACCTACAAAATCTAAAACAATGCACAGCAATACATGGAACCATATCAAGTGAGGAAAAAATAAACTGTGGCATACCACGAGGGTCAGTCCAGGGACCACTCCTCTTCCTCATATATATTTATTTAAATGATCTAAATAACTGGCTAGACACTGAAAACATCCAACTATATGCAGATGATACTGTGGTATATACTGCAGGCAAATCATCTGAAGAGATCGAAACAAAACTAAATCAAACACTAATGAAACTAACTGAATGGGGCCATATAAATAAGATAACTATAAATAGCAATAATTCGAAGACGGTGCTATTCAGTACCAGACTAACCTCTAACAACAAAATAAAATGTCTCCTGGGAAACAACGAGTTAGAACAGGTAGAAAACTACCGACATCTGGGAATGGACCTCGACAGGCACTTAAACTATGACCGTTGCATAACAAACACTATCAAAAAAAAAAACCCACAAAATATGGCTCCTGTCAAAACTAAGGCACTACATGAGTGAAAGCATGGCAATCAAAATATATTACGGCATGACCCTTCCCTACTTCGACTACGGTGGGGGAATACCAAACTACTAAACAAACTACAAGTGATGCAAAATAAAGCCCTTAAAATATGCCTCCAAGTACACAAAAGATATCCCACCATAGAACTACACAAAAATGCAAAGCAACACTATTAACAAGCAGAAGAGAAACGCGCCTGAAAATACTAGCACACCACGAAACCGGATTACACAATAGCCCCCCGCAGGGACACTAGACACATGGCGGCCCCAATACTCCTAACAGAAAGAAGCAACATGAAAATACATGAGAGAAATGTACTAACCATGGCAGCACATGCCTGGAATAAACAAAAAGTAAAATTACAGGCAATCCGTAACCCTGACCACTACAAAATATTCCTAAAGAAACCAATTACTTACTGACACAACAAAACCACACCTGCCCCTGAGCGCAGTCACTGCTTGCTGTGTACCGGCGCAGAAAGCAAAAGACAGGCCAGAAAAAGTGGTAGGCACTAAACAGAAAAATAGGAAAATTAGCCCTCCTAAGTATAAAGGAAATCAGGAAAGCTATCACCTCATGGTGCAGTCCACCTGGGTATGTGTAATGGTACAAACCAACACAGAAATGGAGAGGCCATGGTCATGCAACTGATCCACCCTGAAATACAAAATGGCTAGGCAAACAACACAGCCATCCAACCTGGCCGCAGTCCTAAAGGGTCCAAGTGTGTTCTAGCACATGAGTGCACTATCTAAGGACAGGGTTTAGGTGAAAGGATGCTGTAACAAATAAAAAAATTAACAAATCTGAATGGAACGGGATCCTCTCCGGCAAGCCTGCATGTCACCCAAGTATATGTACATAGTAGGCTAAGGTATCATACTCAGACTAGACAAAAAAACTGGAAAATTACAACAACAAAAACTAACATAGGCTATTACTAACATAGGCTATTACTAACATAGGCTATTACTAACAACCAAAATTGCAGAAGGCTGACCTGAGCAGACACGGGTAAACACTCTTGGGCAAAGACAGCACCACAGCTGTCCAGCATTGAAAACAAGCACCCTCACGGGAGCTTATACGGTATGGGCAGAGTAAATACCTTGTCAATACAATTTTAAAAATAAAAAAAATTAATTCTAAGTCGCCCGGTATACCTTGCCTGGAAAACGAACAAACTTGGAATAGTTCTAATTCATGCCACAGGGTGGTACAGGTTTAGTACTGAACTTGTCCACTTGGTGGTGTAGAGTGACCTAGATTGGTCATGTGACAGCTGTTGTTGTGAAAATGTCTGGGTCAGTGGAGAGAAGGGAGAGTAAAGCTGAGGTATTTTCAATTTTATTTAGAATAGTTCAAACAGGAAATATATTTGCTTTAATGTAAAATATATATAAAATATATGCATAATTCAATGAGAAATACATACAGATGAAAAACATTGTTTTTTTGTTGAATGTAAAAAGGTTTTGGACTGTCTGGGGTTTGAACCCACAAGACCAAACAACTTCAGATTACAAGTTCAATACATTAACCACTAGGTTTTGCATGTATCCGTTTGAAATTTGTCAGTTACACTGTATATAAAAGGAAAACTTTTATTATTGAATGTAAAAGGGAGTGAACCATATGGAGTGAGATATGTGCATTTGAAAGTTTTTGACTTTCAGATCTTTAGTATTACCAGTAGCTAATGCAGCAGCCATTCCATGCTGGCCAGATCAGACGGGCCTGAGCATTAATAGTTTGATGGGATCCACCGCAAACACACAGGTTTCCGGTTTTAATGCTATGATGGCAGCAGCCATTCTGGGTGTGCCTATACGTTATCGTTTGGATGGGATCCATCGCAATTGCGCCAGGTTCTGCACTTAACACTATGACAGCAGCAGCCCTTCCGCAGTGTAGGCGCTGGTGAATGACTCAGGAACGCAGAACGTGCAGTTCATCATAGGTGAGTGTAGAAACTGATATGGCGCTACGACCCCAGCCAGTAATACGAGTTTTACCTAGGTACAGATGATGGATAACTGTTGTTTTCCCGAGGTACGAGCCTCGGATAGTCGTCAGTCAGGGAGAAGGAAGCACATCCAGTTCCAGCAATCTTTTACATACTTCGGGAAAACAACAGTTATCCATCATCTGTATCTGTAGTCGGATAGTATGGCGCGTGGGTGAAAAGACGTTCTCCATCGGCGCGGAGTTAAATCACGGAAAAATACATCTCTAACGGACAGTAACTAACCATATTTGCAAGATCCAGGGATGAAGGTGGTGTCCAGCAGAAATCAGGCTTGGATTATTAGACAGATGACGAGTTTCCACGATAAAGCGGATTTCACTAATTGACTTGGCGTTGTCGGGGGATCGCGGGAAAGTGCCGGAAGTGCGGTTACAGCTGTCCTTGTTGTGACCGTATTATCGCCCATGCCGACCGTTGAGCCGTGGTTGCCGGGAAGACGATCAAACTTGATCAGTTAGAGGAAGTAAAAGTTGTAACAAGGTTTCCGTAGGTAAACCTGCGGAAGGATCGTTACCGAGCTGGTGTCTTTCCCTCGCGACACACGTACCTACCGACCGAGAGAGAGGTAGTACGGACCAGAGACAACATAATACGGAGAGAGGCGAACGGCGGGACCCGCATTGTTTTCATGTCATCCGTTCGATGCGCCGAGACGATCGAGACCGAGAAGGAAATTCTGATTTGACAGTGGACAGTTTAATCTATGTTGTGACGGCGAGCCACTTACTGTGTTCTGTGGCAGTGAGCCATTACTGCGAACTGTGTGCCATGGCAGTGAACTGTTTAGTGTATATTGTGACGGTGCTCAGTTGACTGTGGTCTGCGATTGTGAGCAAACTGTCCAATGTTTGCAGCCATCACAGGGAACACATACGTAGTGATGGTGCGCGGGTGAAAGACGTTCTCTATCGGCGCAGAGTTAAATCATGGAAAAATACATTGTCGCCCATGCACCCCACCCCCATCACCCTTTCAACGAGTATGTTACTACTAGAAACCTAATCAGGCTTGGATTATTACACAGATGATGAGTTTCCACCATAAAGCGGATTTCACAAGTTGACTTGGCATTGTCGGAGGATCGCGGGAAAGTGTTTTTGTTCCTCTGGATAACATGTTGTCAGTGCTGGTGCACTGGTCTTCCAGCCCTAATCTCAATTGCCTCCACACGGTGAACGGATCTACAATAATATCCAGATAGACATTGCCGAACGGTTTCTTGCCACGGACAGTAACTAACCAAATCTATAGGATTGCATTGGATGTTGCATTGATCAACCCTCAGAACTTATACAAAAGAGGGAATGCCATTATAGAAAACAGGAGAGAGGTGTGAACAGAGGTGGGTAATTTTACTTGCAATTCTTGGATGCGCGGCTTTCTGCGTGTGCAGGGACTGTATTTGACCATCTGTGTGTGTGGGGACTGTATTTGACTATCTGCGTGTGTGGGGACTGTATTTGATGATCTGTAACTCTGACTGACAGTGGGCTAACAAGGTTCGCTGGATTACACTGGTGATTTTGTCACGAAGGAATAAATATGTCACAGAAGCAGCTAGCTGACAAGACCAGGATGCATGGGAAGGCAGTGTCACAGCCGCAGTCGTCCATGGCTCTGACCTCCACAACTTCGCCACCTCGGAATGGTGCTGCCACAGATCGGGATCACCCGGAGGCTGGTGCCAATGATTCTGTGCTTGCCCAATTGTTAGCTAGGATGGATCGACTGGATACCAATATGAACGCCAAACTAGTGAATGTGGTACATGCAGTTGATAATATACGTGATAGGGCTGCCACTGATATGACAAAGATAACAGCCCTCCTGGAGGCTAGCCGCCAGGAACAGGAGGCCGACAGACGGTCTTTATTATTTACTAAGCAGAGCCTGGCGGTTGCCTTAGAGTCAAACAAGAGATTGGAGTACCGAATCAATGATCTGGAGAACCAATCTAAATCTAAATTAGCGAATATCAAAATAGACGGTAAAGCTGAACAGGAAGCAGAAAATCTCTATAAATACGTATCGGACTTGGCCTCGCATCTCATCCCGGAAATGGCCCATGAGCCCCCGGCAATACTTTCAGTATACAGGATCGGGAAGTGGAGGCTGGGGGCCCCCGGGGCTCACCGGTCGCAGGCTACCAACCGTCCCCGCCCAATTATGGTTACATTCAAACATCCACATGAGAGAAATGCTTTTTATATTGCACGAACCAAGCTAAAGAATAGCGAGAAGTATAGAGGTATCTACCTGGGTGATGATGTGACTCAACTGACCAGGAAAATGAGAGACGAGTTCAGGTCGGTCGCAGCACTTGCCAGATCGGCTGGTGCGGAGGTGCGAGTACATGAAGATGGTGTCATCATTGATGGCCGTAAGTACAGATACACCAAACTCAACTCCCTTCCACCCCAATTTTTGCTGGCCAAAGCAAAAACAGTTAACAGGGACGCACAGATTTATTTCCACTCTCAACATTCCTACATATCCAATTTTGCCCGGTCTCCCATTCTGCATGAAGGAGTTGCATACCAAACAGCAGAACACATGTTTCAGGCAATCAAATGCAAAATGGCTAATGACCTGGACCGTCTTGAACAGATTAGCCTGGCACCAACCCCCCTGGAGGCCAAACGCATAACAGATCAGCTCAGAGAGTCACCGGAGGGGCGTGCTAAACGCGACGAAGTACTGGCATTGGTTATTAATAAGAAATTTGATCAAAATCCACAACTTGCAAAGTTTTTGGTTGAGACGGGAGACATACCACTGAATGAGGCCACTTCTAACTCATACTATGGGATCGGAGCCACACTACATGGTAGGGAGGTACGGGATAAAACAAACAAAGGACGTAATAAGTTGGGCCTGGCATTGGCTGTTAAGCGCAAAGATCTTACTGCCTCCCGTCAGTCTAGAAACTGACCCATTGTATGGAACTACACTGATGACTCCTGGATTCCTGGCTTGACAGATTTTTTCGAGAATGGACACACACTGCAACTGTTTGTTAATGTGTTATGTACTCGTGATACTGCATATGGGCTTTCCCAGACCTACCTTAAAGTGTTTTTTTTTTTTGTGTTTTTTTAATTGAGTCTGTATTTATACTGTCCATAGCATGTAAGCTGGCCAGCTGTAGTGTTCGTGTTGTCTTACCAAGCAGTAGCTGCTGATAAGTTATTTGATTGTCTGCATTTCAGTAGCAGATAGATAGTATGTTGGTATGTTTAGTTGCCTATGTTAGTTTTTTTGGGCCCTCTTGGCATTGTATTTTTATTCTATTCTTATTACTATGTTAGTTGTTTTCTTAAGGTTCTATGTTAGTGTTTTGGGGTTTTCTTGGGAAGAGTTTTCCATTTTTTTCTACTTAATTCTATACTAGCCTATTTTATTTACATGTCCATAGGCCTGTACGTAATAGGTGGTTGAGTTATGTTTGTTTGAATTTGATTTGATTTATATTGTTGTTGGATATGTTATCTGGCTTTTATATTTCCGGTTATCCCGCCCTGGGCTGTCCAGTTGGTGGGCCGTGACATATCACCTGCCCCCTTGTGGTGCAGTTCAGTTGGGGTTCCCAGTTTTTATTTTGCACAGATATTTTTTGTACGTTTTTAGGTCATGAATTTGTCTTTCTTTCACCGTTTGCGCATTCCATGCCTTGGTCGCCATTTCCAGTGTGCTCCTTTCATGGTCTTTGATCTGGCTTCTGGTCTGCCTTAGTAGTGGTGCCTTGCTTGCTCTGGTGTCCCTTAGTGGTTGGGTTAGATGATTAATGTCTTGGCTATATCCATATGCTCATGTTTTTAGGTGGATTATCCTTCTGATTTCTAGTAGCTTTACTTTAGTTCTTTTGTGTAGGTCATAAGTGGGGTGTAGTTTGTCTACTCTCAGGCAGATTTTCAGGGCCCTATTTTGTAGTATCTGCAATTTTTTAAGTATCTCTTTTTTACCATCCATGTAGATTACATCCCCATAGTCAAAGTAAGGGAGTACCATGCCTTTGAAGATTTTTATTGACATATCTTGTGTCATATAGTTTCTTAGTTTAGCAAATAGCCATAGTTTGTGATTTACTTGTTGTATGATTTTTGTTACACACAGCTTGTAGTTTAGCTGGCTATCTAGTTCTAGGCCTAGGTATTTGTAGTGATTTACACTTTCCAGTGTTTGGTTTCCTAGTGTACATTGTAGGTTTCTTCCTGTGATTGCTGTATGTGAGAAGAGTACAGTTTTAGATTTATTTGCATTGATGGTTATTTTATTGGACTCACACCAGCCATCCAGCTTTAGCAGGAGGTTGTTCAGTTTGGTTCAGTTTGGTTGCTACCTCCTCTACTGTGCTTCCTTCTGCATATATGACAGTGAAATCCTCATATAGCTGGAGACATTCTGTCTCCAGCCATTTTTCTAGGTCGTTTATGTATAGTATAAATAGTAGTGGTCTCAGGACTGATCCTTGGGGTACACCACAGGTTACAGTTTGTTGGTCTGAGAGTGTACCATTCACTTTAGTTTTTTGTTGCCTGTTGTTTAGGTAGCATTTTATCCAGTTTATTGATTTGGATTTAATGCCCATGTTGTTTAATTTTCTTATTAATATGCTGTGGTCTACAGTGTCAAAGGCTTTGCTGAAGTCGATGAAGGCTGCTCCAAATAATTTCTTTTGGTTCAATGATGCCAGCACATCACTTGTTAGGTTTGCTATTGTTTTTGATGTGGAGTGTAGTTTTCTGAAACCTCCTTGCCTCTTGTTTAGTATATTGTTTTTTTCCAGGTGCTCATTCATGTGCCTGTGGAATATTTTTCCAATTAGCTTGCCTGGTGTTTGCAAGATTGTCATTGGTCTGTAGTTCCCCATGTTTTGTTTGTCACTACTTTTGTAGATGGGGGTGATGGTTGCCATCTTCCATGCTGTGATAAGTGTCCCTGCTCAAATGATATGTTGAACAGGTCGACCATGGTATCTGGGATGGCTTGGAGTGCCTCTTTTAGTATTTTTGTGGGGATTCCATCTATTCCACTTGGTTTGTTTTCATCTGTCATTTATGAGTTGTGTTAGTTCTTTTAGGTCAGTTTTGCAGGTGGGGATTTCATCCTGGATATTTTCTGACTTGTTTTCCCTGATTTATGTGAATTTCTTTGATAACCTTTGTCCTACCGTGGCAAAGTGGGTATTTAATTTGTTTGCTGCATAACTATCTGTGTGCGTATTTCCATCCTTATCCTGGAAGCTTATGCGTTCTTCTATCTTATTTTTGGGAAACAGTAAGCTTACATTTTTAAGGAACTTATTTGCGTTGCTTCCCCAGTCCTTGTCTTGTTTTATTATATATTTGTTTTTTGCTGTCCTCACTGCTTTGAGGGAGTTGTTTCTGGCAGTATTATAGGCCCTTTTATCCTCTGGGTCTTTAGTACGTTTCACTTTGTCACCTAGCTTTCGCTTTGTTGCGATATGCATTAACAGTTCGCTGTCTACCCACGGGTCTTGGTTTCTCTGTATTTTTAGTTTCTTTATGGGACAGTGAAGTCCCCATTTCTTTAAATAGTTATATAATTTCACTGTTCCTTTTCTCCAGGCGTGTCTAATCCATATTGTTCTAAATGTTTCCTTAAAAAAGTAATGCCGAAAGGGGTGTGGTTGACACGTCTCCATGGACTGTTAGTGGTCCTTCATGTTGTAGGTTGTTCCTTTCTCGTGGAAACCTGAGCATGTCTTTTGCTTCTAACTTCACTGCCGCTAGCCATGGTTGTGTGTCCCACTCCGGTACTATGAGTACTGCGTGTGAGCGATCTATCTTGATCTTCCTGGCCACCATGCTGATAATGCTGAATGGTGGGAATATGGAATAAAATTTATTATTCCAAATCAGAGAAAATGCATCCACTCTCCAGGCATCTGGCTCTGGATGCCAGGACACATATTTGGGTAACTTTTTGTTGTTTCATGATGCAAACAAATCAATGTCTGGCTTCCACCATTTATCACAAATGTAATCAAAAATACCGTGAATTAATTACCATTCTAGATGGTCATGGAAATGTTTACTTTTCCTGTCAGCCAAAGTATTCTGACTGCCTGGGATATGTGTTACTGTCGTGTTCCTCTGCCCAATCCCAAATTAGTTTGGCTAAATGGTTTCATGGTTTGGAACGTGCCCCTCCCATATTACGTATGTATGCCATGGCTGTCGTATTATCTGTTAATACCGTTACAGAATTTTTAGGTAGGTCCACTATAATATGCAATCCTAAATAAATAGCGCTGAGCTCTAGTACATTTATGTGGTCGGAGATTTCATCTTCCATCCACCGACCACCTGTTGCGTCTCTATGAACCCCACATCCTTCCAGTGAAGCGTCAGTCGTAACTGAGGTATTGGGTTCGCCATTCTAATAGGGTTAGGGGAATTCTCAATGTGCGACAGCCACCACATAATATCCTGTGGGCCTTCTTGCGAAATCGCCATGGTCCTTTCAAAGTTCCCTTTAGTGCAAGCCAACACCAAGTTCTTATCTATTTCTATCGATTTAATATGCGCCTTGCCATATAGAATAGCAGGGGCATATGCTATCATAAGTCCTATCAAGATTGTGATTTGTCTTATCTTCGGCTTAAGCAAATTTAATAATTGGTTTGCCATAGTTGTAAATTTATCAACTTTCTGTTTCGTTAATGAAATAGTCATCTCTGTTGGGTCAATAACAAAACCCAGAAACTTTAATTTCTTTGTAGGTGTTTATACTGATTTAGTTTCATGTATGTAGAAGCCTAACTTTTTTAAATGTATCACATAGCTCGTCTAATGCTGTTTGACAATGTGTTTGTGCAACAATAAACCAATCATCAATGTAAGGAAACATAACGTGTCCTTTCCTAGCCATGTGGGAGAATATTGGTTTTAATAACCTTTTGAAAATGCGTGGAGCACAAGCTAGCCCGTTTGGCATACAGGTGAACTCATAAAGCTCCTCATTCAAACAAAACCTGAGAAATTTACGGTCAGGTTTATAAATTGGCACTGTATAGTATGCATCTCTGAGATCCACACTGGCTAGCCAGGAGTCCTGTGTTACTAAATCTCTAGCTGTATCCAGTGAAAACATTTAAAAATGTTTATACTCTACTATTTTGCTTAACCTTGTTAAATCCAAAATTAGTCTGATATCCTTATTTGGTTTGGGTCGCAAGAAAATATTCGACATAAACTCCCCAGCCACATGCAGTGCTGGCTCTGTAATGACCTTTTCACAAAATTTTAGAACTTGATCATTTAACGCGTTCCACTCAGAACCATCAAATCTATATGGAAATGGTATGCTATTTTGAATTGGCGCCTCTGTGAGTGGTATTCTAACCCCTTCTGCCAGGGGTTAGAATACCACTCACAGAGTGATTTTCCGTAATCTTACTCCATTCTGGTAAGCAATTAATTACGCTACCCACGGTAAATTCGCTTACTCGAGTCTGCATAGCCACTTCCACTTGTTCCCTGAGGAACGGCTTCTGCAGAGTGAACTCCCTCATGAAGGGCATGTTCCCGTCGTTCCAGTCGAAGGGCTGCCTCTGGACCCTTCCACTGGCCCGATACCCGTCCCAAACTGGCTGTCTCGCTGTCCGGTTCGACGCTTTCTTGAAGCGGGCAGGATTCGCATCTCCAGACTTCTTTCTTCTCCGTTTCTATGTGTTTGCCACACTTGGTTCCGGTCTCTACTTGTTTGAACAAGTACTGGAGCTGGCCTCCGAACATCTTGGTCTTGTCCAAGGGCTTGCCCTTCACCAGCTTGGGGGGCAAGGAATAACGTATATTCCTTTGCATCATTGTCGATCAACTTCTTGGACCTGGCTACCTCTTTGCCGGCGTCCGTACACACCGCTTTGAAAATGTACTCAAAGCGTCTATAGGAGAGGAAATTGCTGGCGGCTGTGAGCAGCACAATCCCCCCGTCCAACCCCACACAGGGATGAGAACTTATTCACGGTCATCATCCTATTGCCGATAGGTGTGATGGCTGCCAGTGCTGACAACTCCGCCTTGTGCATGGTGTATAGGACCCCTTGAAATTTCTTACGGTCTTCGCTCAACCTCACATCACTGTCCATCTTGATGACAGATTCCGGGACTCCTTTGATCCCAGTGAACTTTTCTCCCAGCTTCGTAATCACTTCCGCCAGCTTGAAAGTGTTGAAACGACCCAGTATGGTCTTCCTCATCATCATAGTGGTCTGAATCTTCTTCTTTTCAATGTTTTGCACTTTTTTACCACTTTACCACTCAGTTTAGCATATTTACCCGCCCGCTGGGTGTCCCGAGTCAGAATCCGTCGTTGAGTCAGAAGAAGACGACTTCTTACTCTTCTTCGTCTTCTTTCCGTGAGGGCTGGTGAAGTCATCCCCATCAGAGGAACGCTCTTTCTTCTTGTGTTTGCGTTTTCGCGCAACCACAACCACCTCTTGCAGGGACTCTTCCTCTGAGGAATCTTGGTCCTCAGAAAAGTCCTCCCACTCGGAGTCTTCCGACACTGGCACTCACTTAGTCGTCTTAGTGGCATGTGGCCTCGCCGGGAGCATCTCCAACTTCAGTTGAACAAGGCGCGCCAAACGCGCAGCTAGGTCAGTCGGGCATGGTTCAGAGCCCTCCCCCCCGCCTCCTCAGAATACCATTGTTCTGGCGACCTTTGTACCCTTACTGGCGGTTGTAATGGTGGATACAAGTTCACGACAAGACGTTCAGTATGCGAGTGAGTTTATTTAGGGCACCCGGCCAACACCAGGGTCAAGGACGTCCACGTGTACACGGCTGTACACACTGTACTGATACCTGACATCTTCCCCCTTTTTTTTTTTGAAAATAAAGATACATCATGATGATAAATGTGTTACAGGGTTGTTGTTTTCCTTTCATTTTATCGGTTATTTTGTTTATATATATATATATATCTTTTTTTTTTTATATTTCAAAAAGACAGTGTATGTCATATCAACTTAACTTATGTTTAACCTTATGATTTAGATATATATAAAGATATATATCTGTACATGTATATGTACCCACTCTATGTGACATAGATCCTCATCTTTGTGCTCGTTCTTATTTAACGAGGCGTTTTTATGAACCATTACTCTTATGACTAACAAGATATATATACGTACTGACTGTCATTAGTCAACATATTATGTTTGGTTCAATTGTTAAAGTGCTTATCAGTAAAGAATGATATACCTAGCCGATGCTGGTTTATCTCTTGGATTTAACATGTATACAATGATATCTTGGGATAATTGCAAAGAACCCCATTGTTATGGGACAACGTTAGGAATGGAGAAACATATACCAGTCATGATTAGCCTTGCAATGTTATACTTCAAATAGGTATTGATTCCTGTCTGTTTGTGTTGTCACTATTTCTTTTGTTGAGCAGTCTTGCTTGCATGCGGTAGGTGTTGTACTTAGGTGAGTGGTAATTAGTTGTGTCAACATGGCGACGTGGCATCATCGCCTGGCCGAGTGGGCGGACGTGACACCCGGCCCACCCTTGTGATGTAGTTCGGTGCTGATGGGATAGTGTTGGCCTGTGTTGGTGCTTGGTTGTTGCACTGCTCTTTATTTCTATGCCGCTTTTCATTTCTGGGCTGCACTGTGTTATCATTTTTCTGTTTAGCATAGGCTTTTGGAACCTGTAATAAGTGTACCCTATTCCTGTTCAGACGACTCCCCGTTTGATTTTCTATCTGATAATCGCGTGGCCCTGGGGTGTTAGTTTTCGTAACGACGCCCTCTTCCCATTTACCTTTGTGTGTTCTGTATTGTATTTGATCTGATACGTTCAGCTGCTTGTATGGTGTGCCTGCTTTTTTATCGTAATAGTATTTTTGTAGTATTTGAATTTTCTGAATGTTTTTATTTTTTCATTTTTGTGCTTTTGATTTTAACAGACTTTCTGAAGTCGGAATTTTTTATCGTAACTTACGGCTCATTAGTAGCTGTGCAGGTGATGCATTCAATTCTTTTATGGGACTGTTCCTGTAGTTTAGCAAATACAGGTTATAGTTTTGTTCGTTTTTACTTGCTTTTTTCATCATTGTCTTCACAGTCTGGACATAGCATTTGGCTTGGCCATTGCTTTTAGGATATGGGTTAGAGAAGATTTGTGTAAAATTATATTCGTTAGCAAAATCTTTAAATTCTCGACTCGTGAACTGAGGACCATTGTCTGATACTAGCATAGCGGGAATGCCATGCCTCCCGAATATCTCATTTAGTACCTTTATTACCTCGTTTGTGTCTGTTTTGCCTTAACTCTACAACCTCAGGAAATTTTGAATAGTAATCTACTACTATGACATATGTTTTCCCGTCTAGTTGGAAAACATCCACCCCCACTTTGAGGAATGGGATGTCTGGTATGGCATGTGGCCACATCGGTTCTGTGTGTTGTGCTTTGCGGTGTTGTTGACATGTTTCACATCGGGATATTAGATCTTCAATTTGGGCATTCATTCCAGGCCAGAAAACATTATCGCGTGCTAGCTGTTTACACTTTACCACGCCTAGGTGTGTCTCGTGTAGTAGTCTTAACATATCTCTTTGCAGGCTTTTTGGAATAATTATTTGCTGTCCTCTGAATAACATGTCGTCTGAATATGTGATTTCGTCTTTAAATGTAAAAAACGGTTGAGCACATGATTTTACCGAATTGTTTCGTAACGGCCATCCTGTTTGGACTAAGCGTGTAACCTCGTTTAGTGTTGGATCTGTTTTAGTTGCTGCTCCGACCTTGTCATTTATGTCTTTGGCTACCAGTATCGTGGCTATAGAAATTTCTTTGTCAAATAGATTTTTTGGTGTTGTATTTACTGTGTGTGCTCACGATAGTGTGTCGGCAAAAAACATCTCCTTACCTTGTACATATTTCATGACAATGTTGTAGTTTTGCAACCTCATACGCATCCGCTGCATTCAGGCTGACAATGTGTACAATGGTTTAGACATTATGGCCACAAGTGGTTTGTGGTCGGTCTCGACTAGCACCTCTTTACCGTAAACATACTCATGAAATCGCACACAACCAAAACATATAGCCAATAATTCTTTCTCTATGACAGCGTAACTCGATTGGCATTTATATAGAGCTTTAGATGCAATTGCGATTGTTTTTTTTCTGTTGAAAAATAGCCGTGCCAAGGCCAGATTTTGAAGCATCTACTTGCAATGTGATTTGTTCATTTACGTTGTAATATTTTAACACAGGTGCTGTAATTAATAGGCTTTTTAATTTGTTGAACGCATGCTCTTGTTCATGCTGCCAAAACCATACTACGTCTTTATTTAATACTTCTCGCAATGGCTTCGAAATCTCCGACAGATTTGGGATGAACTTCCCGACATATCCAATCATTCCTAAGAATCTTTGTATGCCGGCTTTGTCACTTGGTGTCGGCATCTCTACAATGGCTTGCACGCGGTTTGCGTTCGGTTTGAGGCCTGCCTGTGTTAAGGTGTGTCCTACATAATTGATTTCTGTTTTGCATATTATCGATTTATCTGGATTTAGTTTTAGATTGGCCTCTCGGGCGCGAACGAATACTCTTTCTAAATTTGTATTATGCTCTTCTACCGTGTTGCCGTACACTAGTATGTCATCTGTAATTACATTCACCCCTGGCAGATCGGCTAACAAGTTGTTCATTTCACTGATAAAGATGTCGCCAGCCGTTTTTATGCCGAACGGCAGACGAGTGTACCTAAACCGACCCCACGGAGTGTTGAATGTACATAATTTAGAGCTTTCTGTGTCAAGTTCAATCTGCAAGTACCCACTGTTGGCATCAATTACTGAGAAATACTTGGCATTACTTATTTTTGCGATGACTTCTTCTATCGTTCTAGTAGGATATGGGCTTCTTAATATTGCTTTATTCAATTTGGTAGGGTCCAAACATATTCTGATTTTGTTGGGTTTTTTTACGATCGTTATTGAGCTGACCCATGGAGTCGGTTCATTTTGAGGCACTATTACCCCTAGTTTCAACATTTTATCTAGCTCTTGTTTTACTTTATCCTCAACTGCATGTGGAACACGACGGGGAGGGACAATAACAGGGTCAATTGTATTGTCAATATACATTTTTGCATTGATTTTTATCAAACCCAACCCAGTAAAGATATCTGCATATTTGTTTACCAGTTCTTGTGCTTTTTTACTACCGGCGTCGGGATTCCTTGTCTTGACTGTGATTTCGCCGATGCGTTGAATCAGTTGCAGAGCTACGCATGCCTCCTTCCCGAGTATTGCCGTGCTGTGCGATGCTACTTTGAATGTCAACGGCAGACCGTCAACTTCAATTACCGCTTCCCCCTCTGGCCATATCCGATCACCTGAATATGTTATCAAACAACACTTTGAGGGCGCTAGCACGATGTTGTGGAGAGCATCATATATTTTACGTGATACAATGTTAGCTTGAGAGCCAGTATCCAGCTTAAATTTCACTGGTACGTTTTGTAATTGGTATTCAACGTACCATAAATTGTCTTTGTGTACTTCCTCAGTCATCATCTCTCCGACGAACAAATCGTTGTCCGTGTCCTGGTCTTCGGCGATCTCGTTGATCTGTGCTCGGCTGGAGCGACGTGTCTTGCACACCTTTTGGAAGTGTCCATATCGGTTGCAATTCAGACATTGCTTGTCCGCTGCTGGACACTGGGCGTTGCCGTGTTGATATCCACACTTGGTACACATGCTTCTGTTTGTCTGTGATCGGCGCCCGCGGTCTTGCCACATACGCGCATGTGGCCCTACTGTGGCTTGTGGCGCATGCACTGAGTAGGTTTGGCCCCGCTTGTTGATTTCGTCCACGCGCTCGTCTGGCTGTTCGTTGGTACTTTGGTTTAGTTGTGCGTGTGTATTTTCACTGAGTCTGCACATTTCCAAACATCTGTCTAATGTTAAATTGGGTGTTTGAAGCAACTTATCGTGCAACTTGTCCTCCTTGACTCCACACACTAAGCGATCACACATCCTGTGTTGTAGCTCTCTGATATAAGCATCCATTGACTCGCTTGTCTGCCGAAATGAGTTGAACGTGTATCTCACTACTGTTATGTTGGTCTTGCCAACACAATAGTCTCTAAACGCTTTCACCAAGGGTTCTATTCTGTCCTGTTCGCTGTCGTTGAATTTGAATGTTAGATGTAGCTTCTGCGCTTCAATCCCAGCCACGTGTAAAAACACGCAGCACTGCACTTTTCCCCTTTTACTTGCTGCTCCGGACGCTAAACTATATATCTTGTATGAGTGATACCATGCCTTCCAATTCATAGCTAGATTACCTTCAAAGCTCAGCGGCAGTGGTGGTTTAAGGCCAGTTAACGCTATCGTTCCTTGTGCTGTGGGCTTTAGATTCTTCTTACATCTGACACCATGTAATGGTGAATACAAGTTCACGACACGACGTCCAGTATGCGAGTGAGTTTATTTAGGGCACCCGGCCAACACCAGGGTCAAGGACGTCCGCGCGTACACGGCTATACACACTGTACTGATACCTGACAGTGGTGAAAGGTCTTCGTCTTCACTGGGCTATCGGAGAGTGTCAGCTTTACTCCGCTTTGTAGCCATAGCTGGGAGTCTGCAAACCACCGAAACCAAAGGTTAGGCAATGCTCAAGGTGAATGTCACACAGGTAATTAACGCTAAATAATACCAAGTGTGCATCAAGGCACTGTATCTAAACCGTCTTTAACACAGGCGTGTGGGAAATTGAGTGTCATAGGTAAACGGTATGGACAACCAACTGAAATCAAATGAGGGGTAGGGACCAGTGTAGTGGTAGACTCCCACACTCTCTGTCCAATAAACTTCTACCACCTGTGGCTTTCTTGGCCAACAAGTTGGAGAAAATACTACGGAACTCGGAGGTACGCCTAATAAACAATTGGGGAATCTCGAAGAAACCCAGGAATAAATCCTATCGATGTAAATGGCTCCTGTCAAACATCTCTCCATTCGGCAACCGGCGGCAAATCAAAGAACAATGGCAGCATTGTTCTAACGAAGTTACGACACATCGTAATTAACCTGTAATTCAGTTAATATTTCATAAAAAGTTTAAAAAAATGTGAATGCTATCATGAACTATACCAACATATTCATTCAAAAATGATACTAACCTGGTTGGTTTAGTAGTTAATGTAGAAAACTGCCGCAGCTACTCAACAAACATCCTCCCGTTGTGAATAGATTATGCTAATTGCTGGACCCAGATGCGCTTCCTTCTCCCTGGACTACAAGTAGCCAAAGGTGTAGTACCCAGGTAAAATATATACACACACACACACAATCACACACCTTGTATATATATGACTTTGTAGATATATTATATACAAATAGCCTAAACTGAGACAAGTAGCTATGTGTGGTCTCTGTGGCCTAGTGGTTAAGGTGTTGAACTTGTAATTTGAAGTTGTTTGGTGTTGTGGGTTCAAACCCCATGTGTTTCACTGCTTTTTACATTCAACAACAAAAAACGTTTTTCCTTCTATATATGTGTTTCTGATTAAATTATGCAATGTAATTGTACTAACAATATATTTCCTGTTTGAACTACTCTAAAGAAAATTGAAAATACCTAAGTTTTACTCTCCCTTCTCTCCACTCACCCATCCATTTTCAAAACAACAGCTGCCAGCTACCCAGCCTCAGATGCCCCACCCCCACTTCTCACCCAGCCTCAGCAAACCCACCCCCACCCCACCCCCCACTGACCTCAGCACTCTCCCTAACCCAGTTCAGGTGTCTGGAGTCACATATCAGGGGCCGTATGCATGGGTTGGAGCTACGCGTAGCCGGTGCCACACGCTAGCTCTGGGGTAGCTATCCACGGCTAGGAGGGCCTTGGTTAATTAGGTCAAGCCGTATGCACCAATGTCCAAGCCGGGGCGGATAGCTAACCGTGAAGTTATTTATAGATTTGGGAATTCCCTGGATTCGACAATATGAATAGCGCCACCAATGCGGCGGCGGCTTTAATATCGGTTCGAATTTAGGGTTAAATTGATCAAATTTCACTTATGGCATATGTAATTCTGTTAAATATGACAGCATTGAATAGATTTGGGCCTAATATATTGCTGCCAATGCGGCCGGCGCCGGTGCCGCTGATCTGTTTTGTTGATATGCGACAGTATGGATATCGACGTCAATGCGGCGGCGCTTTGTTTACTTTACATCCGTCGATTCGACAATATTAATATCACCGCCGATGCGGCGGCTGCGTTAATATCGGTTCAAATTTAGGGTTAATTTGATCAAATTTCACTTATTGAGTATGTAATTCTGTTAAATATGATAGCATTGAATAGATTGAGACCCACACACGCACACTAACCAGCGCGGCTAGCAGTTAAAACTGACTTGAAATCAGGGTAGCTTAGCCTAGGCTACGGTCGGCGGCTAGCGCTGGCACCGGCTCATGCATGCGGATTTTCCAAGGTTAGCCGTGTGGTGCCACCCTAGCTGCGGTTAGGGCCCTAGCACCAGCCCATGTATACGAGCCCTGGGGCCATATGTGTGAACAACTTTTTATCAGCTCCGGTGTTAAGGGCCACCACCAGGTTAGCTAACGCCGGTGTTGGTAAATGGATCACGGGGTATGTACGGGTGCAAAGCGCGCTGGTGTTAGCTAAACTAGCAGTTATTTATAGATTTGGGGTATCCCTCTGAGCCTGCGACACTGGTGAGCACCGCTATTTGCCAATATCGCCGCCGATGCGGCGGCGGCGTTATTATTGCTTCGATTTTAGGGTTAATTTGATGAAATTTCACTTATTGAGTATGTAATTCTGTTAAATATGATAGCATTGAATAAATTTGGCTCTAATATATTGCCGCCGATGTGGCAGCGGCGGCGGGCGACGATTTGTTTTGTTTTGACGGTATGAATATCACCGCCGATGTAGGGGCGGCGTTAATATCTCTTCCATTTTGGGGTTTATTTGACCAAATTTCACTTTTTAGTATCTTATTCCGTTAAATATGATAGCATTGAATAGATTTAGGCCTAATCCGTACCTAACACCGCCCTTAAACCTGGTATGGAGTGGTGTTAGCTAGCCGACCTTAAACTGGCGGTGTTTCCGTAACACTGTTCCATATACCCCAGTCAAACGAGGCCTGTGTTCACTTACGATCGATTCGCGACATCAAAACGTCCTCATTGCGCCCTCCTTAAGTGCTGGCGCCGCGAGGACGCCAACCTCCCGGCGTCCATTTCGGACGCAAGGAAGTTGCAAGTGCTGCACTTGCAACCTCCTTGCGTCCAGTTTGGTCGGCGCCATTAAGAAGTGGTTGGCAACCTGGTGCCGCGAGGTCGCCAACCACTGTTTCCCACCAGTTTTGGACCATGGGAACAGTGGCGGAGCAAGGTCGCCAACCACTTTTGCCATACCGTGGCGCCGCAAGGTTGGTGACCAGGCGCCGACCTGGCGCCGCGAGGTTGTCACCAGGTCGCCAACCACTTTTGACATACCGTGGCTGCGCAAGGTTGGCGACTAGCCGGCGCTCTCGCCACCAACCACCATAGCAGTTGGTGCCCTGTCCGTGCCAGGACGCCGACATCATTTTTGAATTAATGTATCGAATGGGACGCTGGGTGGTTGGCGTCCTTTTGGGCGTAAGGAGGTTGGCGGCGAACGGACTTTTCACCGCTAAACTGGAAATCCCGCCCAAAACGCATTTTGGCTTGCTAACACAGCGCCATGCATACGGGCCCAGGTTTTATAAACATAAAAACTAAGCACAGTTGTGCTTGGAGAGCATTTGTCGGAGTACGGTTCCCGTCGCCACAAGGTATACAGGATCACTTTAACCAGCATCTAAGTTAAATGTGCAGAATCAAATCTAGATAATTATTTTGGTTTTGAAAATGTTATGTTTTCATCGGACTATGCAGCTTTAATGGTGGTTAACAAGTAGGCACAGTAGTGCAAGTAGTTCTGTAGAGAAATAATTTTTCTATGTAATATTTGGTAAAATCACGTTTTACGATCGTTCCAAAAGCCTTTACAGCTTGGTTTAAAGATATTTCAATTTTGTCCAGTTTCGCTATTCCAAAAACAACTTCAAAAGTTTCACTCAATTTTAACCTGCAAATTCACACTTTTATAGCAATCTGAAACATTTAAAAAGTAGACTGTGGTGAGTAACCATTACTAATCTTATGTACTGTTGAGTTTTGGGGAATTGTGACAACTTCATGATTGGCGCGATCCGTCATGCAACAGGTATGCGCTTGTGTTTATCACTTTTTCTGAGACTCACCTAAAAAAGTATGTGGTGGCTTATTGGTCAGAGAATGAGTCTTATGACAATGCTACTGACTATGACGTATCATTCTTTGCCTTGGCAGCTGATCTCATATATGATGATCCTATGCATAACTGATATTTTGAGAATGACTCTTGATCGTGATTTGTTGATTTACCTTTATGGAGTATTTTGTGAACAAATGGTCATGGAGTTCATTAATTAACCACAAATGTTATTTTCATGTCACTTATTTTTCTTCAAATGTCATTTTATTCAATTGTATCCATAGAACATGAATTAAACTAGCTTCACTGTAAATGTCATCAAGATCTCTCCATTATTAAAGAAAGTACATGAATTTCACCAATTCCAGTCACAGAAATGTATTGTTTCAGGTCACTTTACTTTGCTTCAGGTCACTTAATTTGATTTGAAATTTCATTTTATTGAATTCTGTCAATAGAAGATGCCTTAAACTAGCTTCAGTCCAAATTCCATCTAGATATCTCAATTATTAAAGAAATTACATGCATTTTCCCATAAAAGTCACCAATTTCGGTCACAGAAATCTAGTGGTTTTACCATAAAGTTGCATGGTCCGATGAAATATAATTTTGTCAAAATTAAAACAACTACTTACATTTGATCCTATATATCCAACTTAGATAATGGTGTATTAGCTAATGATTTGGGACAGCATATAAAGAATAACCAGTGAATTTATAAGCTCACCCCTTTAGACACTCACTTTGAAACACCCATTATGCAGGGAGGCCATTAATCAACTAGGCCAATCTCGTGACCTCATTAGCCTCCCCCCAACCAAGTAGGCCTACTGTGCAGGGCCATAGAGGGGAAGGGGCTATGTTTTGTTTGTTTGTTGTTGTTTTACGTCCTAGCAACATCTAAGGTGATATCAGGACGGGTACCGACTTGTGACAGTGCGCACTCATGGCGACTTTATAGTGCTGTCCCACTGGGAAACCAGGCCGCCGGCACCATGACCTGGTATCCCACTCAGTCACATTATCCTGACACTGAGCACAGCAGTCCTTGCCCTATCCTAATAATGCTGAGTGCCTGGCTAGGAAGCAACAAGTATCAATTTTAAAGTCATTGGTTTGACTCGACCGGGACTCGAACCCACGACCCCACGATCTACTAGCACGGGAGACGGACGCTCTAACTAATTCGGCCATCCCGTCTGGGGCTATGAGGTGGATGTGTCTGTGTGTGTATGTGTCTGTGTTTCCTGACCTGACTTTACAGAGACACACAGACAGACATACACAGACAGACATACATACACACACAAACAGACACCCATAGATAGGCACACACGGACAGATGTGCAGACAGCACACACATACACAGAAACACACAGACATGCACATACCCGACATACACAGACACACATACACCCGACCTCACTTTGCACAGAGAGCCACACACACACACAGACATACACACACACACACACATACATACACACACAGACAGACATACACACAGACAGACACACATACACACACATACATTACCACACATACATATACACACAGACAGACACACATAGATAGACACACACATATATACATGGATAGACAGCACACACAGACACAGACATGCACAGACCCGACATACATCTAGACACACATACCCGACCTGACTTTACAGAGAGAGACACACACACACAGACAGAGACACATAGAGTGATAGACAGTCGCACACAGACAGAGGCAGACACACATACATGCACAGACATACATACACACAGACACACACACACATATAGTATAGTTAGATGAATCTTACCTTGGTACAGATGCTGGATAACTCTTGTTTTCCCGAGGTACAAGCCTTGGATAGTCGAGGCCGAGGGAGAAGGAAGCAACATCCGGTACAGCAATCTTCACCTAATTATTCAGGATAAAAATGAGCTTAATGATTGGAACTCCTCATGTTTTCTTTTTGGCACAAGCAAACATAATAGTCGTGGCAGGCGGGCCCTAGTCCACGACTATCCGAGGCTTGTACCTCGGGAAAACAAGAGTTATCTATCATCTGTACCAAGGTAAGATTCGTCTAACTATACTATTTTACCTCAGTACAACGCCTCGGCTACTCGAGGCCGAGGGAGACTTTACGTAGCCTCATTTTTATCCTCTATTATCTGATAAACATAGTAATTTTTCAGTTGTAAATTCCAATTTTGTAAATTCTCACACATCTTCTTAGTTGGAGAGTAGGCGGGTTACAACCCCGCCCGTCTTTTCTGGTCGTTTGTTGCCATATTTAGCCAACGACCTTGCCGTCTTTCAGCCGGCATATGCTAGGATTCTCTTCACTGAGATTCCCAATTGTCTCGTCTTCGAGACCATAGCACCTCTTGTAAAGTGCGAAGTGTAGCGTCCTATGTCAAAGCCTGCTGACTTGAGCACGTGAATCGTCCAACTGGTGATCGTGTCTCTGGATAAAGCCTTATGTGGCTTTATGAAGCTTACCAAAAGCTGTCTGGAATTATGTATTCCTTTTATCTTGGATATATAAGCCCTAATGGCTGACACTACACACAGTTTCCTGTCATGTGGGAACCCATTAAAAATGAATCAAGGAGAGGGGATCTCCTATTTTTAGCCTAGCTGTTTAATCGATAGATGTCCATAAATAGACCATTTTCAAGAAAACTTAAATACCCCTGAGACATCCCAAACCTATTATACTATGGTTTAGGAGGGTTTCTTTCATATAATGACCTCCTGAAACACTGAAGAACTTCGTGTTTCCCAATTAATTCTCCGTCAATCCTTGGTCAGATGACCGAAAGAGCTCTTCGAGCTGCATTAATGGCTCTATAACCTAATCCATCATCCTGCATCATTCGTAAGAGGCGGACTACCTGGGCAAGGGATGGTTCCATTGGCTTAACTTTATGTAATTTTTTTTAAAAAAGCCTTATTTTGTGGATGGCATAAAACTTATTTATGTAACTTGTTATTCTTTCTCGATTCCAACAAATCAATTTATTGAACAAATATCATCATTTAATGACCAGTCCAAATAATCAGGCTGAGTAACTTTCTCTAAACCAAAGTGTCATAAATATGTGTTCCGAAAGGAATGCCAGAAGGGGTGTTGTTAACACATCCCCACGAATCATTAATGCTTAAAAATCTTTCCCTTACGTATAGAAAAAATATAAAGTCCTTAGCTGCTAGGACTAATACTTCCAACCATGGCTGCATGTCCCAATCAGGGACTATCAAAGCACTCCTTGCTACTCTGCCGATTAGGCTGAATGTTTAAGAAAATGTAATAAAATGTATTTTCCCCCCAAATCAAAGAGACAACATCCACTTGCCAACATTTTTGCTCTGGATGCCAAGAACAACTTTATAAAATGTTATTATTTCATGATGCCAACAAATTATATGTGGCTTCCCCAATTCCAATTTAATTTCGCTCTCTTATTATATGAGTTGGACATTGTCTCTCCCATGTTGCGAATGAAAGCCATTACTGTAGTACTATCTGTCAACATCCTGACATAGCATTAGGGCAAGCCGGCTAAACACCTAACCCTAAATACACTGCTTCTCAACTCTAGAACCTTAATATGATCACTGTCCGGGAACATACCTGTCCCTCACTCTTCATGAGCGAAAAATAATAGTTTGTAAAGAAGGGAGAAGCACAAGCTAAACCACTTGGTAAACAAGTAAATTCATATAGTTGTTCATTCAAAATAAACCTTACAAAAGTTTGGTCTGCTTCATAAATTGATCGGTAACTGCCTGTGAGCAGCTCGACTGTGACTGGGCCATAATGAATGAATCATCAATGTATGGAAACAATACAGTTATTTTTACCTCCTGGAAAAAACTGTTTCCGTGGCCATCCGAGTTTGCATTGCAACCTCTACTTGTTCTCTTCTGAGATTTAGCTGAGGGCATTTGCTCCAGCTTCATGAGCCACTTTTCTAGCCCAGCAGAGCCGGAATCTGGCCTGCTTTCCTCCCCTAACACTGTGTACCAGGGAGGCTTAAACCCTCACCCCCGGTGACGAGTAATTATCATCAGAGATGGGAGCCTCGGTCTTACTGCCCTTCATAGGCAACTAACCCTTAAATCCAAGATCTGTAACGACCAATGAAAATTAGAGTGCTCAACCAACTATTTGTTTGTTGTTTTTCGTCCTAGAAAATCTATAATCATATCCAGACAGGTACCGTTTGTAACAGTACATAGCTAATAATGGCCAAAGTACCTCTCAGGCCAGACACCCTGTAACCATCAACTGAAAGTTTGAGTATGGCCAACCAACTAATTGTTTTTATTTACATCTTAGAACATCTAAGGTCATATCAGGACGGACATCTGTCTCCGCTCGGCCACAGGCGGTTAAACGTAAAGTGGCTTCAGCCAACAATGCTCTCCATTTGTCAACAAGCGGCATAACGTGATGTGGCTTCAGCCAACATCGCTCTCCGCTTGGCTTAAACGTGATGTGGCTACAGCCAACATCACCCTCCGTTTGGTAACGCACAGCCTAAATGGGATGTGGCTTCAGCCAACATCGCTCTCCGTTTGGTAACAGGCGGCCTAACCGGGATGTGGGATCAGACAACATCGCCCTCCGTTTGGTAACGGGCGGCCTAATCGGGATGTAACTTCAACCCAGATCACTCCCCGTTCTTAACGGGCTATATAAACTGATGTAGTCGCAACCATCATCGCTCTCCGCTCGGTCACAGGCGGGCTACCGTGATGAGGCTTCAGCCAACATCGCCCTCCATTTAGTAACGGACGGCCTAAACGGGATGTGGATTCAGCCAACATCGCTCTCCGTTTGGTAGCTTGTTTGTTTGTTGTTGTTTTACGTCCTGGCAACATCTAAGGTCAAATCAGGACGGGTACCGACTTGTGACAGTGCGCACTCATGGCGACTTTATAGTGCTGTCCCACTGGGAAACCAGGCCGCCAGCACCATGACCTGGTATCCCACTCAGTCACATTATCCTGACACTGAGCACACCAGTCCTTGCCCTATCCTAATAATGCCGAGCGCCTGGCTAGGAAGCGACAAGTATCAATTTTAAAGTCATTGGTTTGACTCGACCGGGACTCGAACCCATGACCCCACGATCTACCAGCACGGGAGACGGACGCTCTAACTCATTCGGCCATCCCGTCTGGTCCCCGTTTGGTAGCAGGTGCCAAAATGGGATGTGGCTTCAGCCAACATCGCTCTCCGTTTTTAACGGGCTACATAACCTGATGTGGTCGCAACCATCATCGCTTCCCACTTGGTCACGGGCAGGTTACCATGATGAGGCTTCAGCCAACATCGCACTTCGTTTCGCAACGGACGTTCATAACCGTAATACGGCTCCAGCCATCACCGCTCACCATTGCGCAACGGGCGGCTTAACGTGATGTGGCTTTCGCCAACATCGCTCTCCATTCGGTCACGGGCGGCAATTACTGGTGTTGGAGTACGTATTTACACCGTTCCAACACAGGCGTGTAAGCTAATGTGCAATGTCGTAGGGTAACGGTATGGAAGCCGAAACCAAATGAGGGGTAGGGACCAGTATATCGGTACCCTCCCACACTCTCTGTTCCGTACACTTCTCCCTCCTGTGGCTACTGCGCCAGCATGTTGGAGAAAATGCTACGAAACTCAGAGGTACACATTAAAAAAGTGGGGAATCCATAAAAGAAACCCAGGATTAATTTCCAACGTGAATCCATAAAAGAAACCGAGGAAAAATCCAAACGAGATGAGGCGCCAGCCAACATCGCTTTCCGTTCGGCAACGGGCGGCTTGTTGAACCAAAAACTTTACCTGTGATGTGGCAACCACCAATATCTACATACATACTTTTACTTATAAATTAATTCCATAAAAATCTAAAAACGCCACTAAATGCACCATTAATTCGATTAATATTCATATAACAAACATATCTACACAAGAAATATGTATCCTCCTATATTCTTGGGTTTAAACTCCTAAGAAAAACCGCTAAAAACAATAGCAATAATCGAATCGAGCAACCGACTGGAAATAAACAACACGGCAATGTCAATCTACCGTACCGACTCCCAAATCGGTCTAACTCCAATAAAATCTTTAATATTCGTCAATATTCTAATATTCATAGAATAATATTCTCCACAAGAAATACGTATTCTGCTGTATTCTTGGGTTTAAACTCATAAGAAAACCGCTAAAACCAATAGCGATAATCGAGTCAAGTAACCGACCAGAAATAAACCACACGGCGATGTCAACTCTACCGTACCGGCTCCCAAATCGGTTTAACTCCAATAAATTCTTTAATATATTCGTCAATATTCTAATATTCATAGAATATTGTTCTACACAAGAAATACATATTCTGCTGTATTGTCGGATTTAAGCTCATAAGAAAACCGCTAAAACCAAAAGCGATAATCGAGTCGAGCAACTGACCAGAACGTGCCCGAAGTAAACAACACGGCGCTGTCACTCTACCAAACCGGCACCCGAATCGGTTTAACTCTAATAAATTCTTTAATATATACGTCCAAATTCTAATAATAATAGAATATTATTGTCCACAAGAAATACATATCCTCCTATATTCTTGGGTTTAAACTCATAAAAATAACCCCTATAAATAATAGCGATAATCGAGTCGGGAAATCCGACAAGACGTATACAAAATGGCGCTGTCAAAGTAGCGTACCGGCATCCAAGTCGGTTTTACACCTATATTTCTTTAAATACAGTCACCATAATCGACAAAATCGTACAAACTCATCTTCACATGTTCATAATGAAATATGGGAAATATTTCCTCCTACTTCCTGCGAATTCTGTCTTTATTGTAGAAAAAGACTGCTGCTCTCTCGCTCACGTCCAACGCTCGCGAGTGGAATATGCTAATTGCTGTACCGGATGTTGCTTCCTTCTCCCTCTCGGCCTCGAGTAGCCGAGGCTTTGTACCGAGGTAAAACAGACATACGCAGACAGACACACCCATAGATAGACACACACAGACAGACATGCATAGACAGCACACACAGACACCGAAACACACAGACATGCACGCACCCGACATACACAGACACCCGACCTGACTTTGCAGAGAGCTAGAGACACACACAGACAGAGACACATAGACAGACTCACACAGACAGAGGCAGACACACACATACATACACAGAAACAGACAGACACACATAGAGACAGACACATACACACATACACACCCACAGATACACACAGACATGCACAAACAGACACATTATATTTTGTTAAAAACCCTAGTGACATGGGCCTATGGCACTAATCTGTTCCCAGAATGTTTTTCCCAAACAGAAATACCTACCTACAGTCCTGTAAGGTTCCAGGTCATCTCAAATCAAGTGGTGACCACGAGATGACCATCTGGGTCATAGCCACAGGACTTTTGGCAAGCTTGTCGAAATTATTGTTGGTTCTTTCAGCTCATATTACTTCAAAAGTAATCATCTTTAATCAAAATCACTCCGGACTAATGATTAGTAGCTTGTAACGATCATCTTGATATATTTATCTAAAAAATATGACAAAAATTCAAATGCCATCGGATCATGCAACTTTAATTTAATGGAAGAAAATAAGGACCAATTTCAGAGATGAAAAACGCCATAACTTCCTTAATACTCTAGATATTCTCATAATCTTGGTGTCATTTTAAAGGGCTTTTCAAGCTCTTTCCAGTGGTGCCTTTTTTTTTTTATTGAGGGAGTTTGAATTTTTTGCCACATACCTACTAAGACTTAAAGACTGGTTACTGACACTGACAGTAACCAGTCTTTTGTTTAGAGTACCACCTCTTCCTCCTACTAGTACGATTATTGTCGATGGGACTAGACTTTACTACTACTACGATTATTGTCGATGGGACTAGCCTTTACTACTACTACAACTAGTGATGCTGCTGCTGCTGCTCCTACCTAGGCTACTACTACCACCACTACTTCTACTAGTAGTAGTAGTACTAGTAACATTACCACCACTACTGACGAACTGTACTAGTTCTATGGTGACTACATAAACTTGATAAAGGATTCACCCGGTACTCGCAGTACTACAAGTACCGGGTGAATCTTTTATCTACATGCTGACTAGCAATGCCATTGGCAATGGGTAGCATTCGGATCCAACGAATTGAACGATGAACCATTAATAAAGCTATTAAAAGTAATGTCGACTTACTCAGAGCAGAATTTTCGAGATTTATTTTACTCAGACCAGTTGAAATGTCTAGTCTTTAGAGTGGATGCCTGTAAGTGTAACCCATACCTTTATGGAGTTACGTGACAGCAGTTACACCGGCATAACCACTGATAATGGTTTCCTTGCCAAGCCACTCTGCACACTCGTGACACTGTGACTCGTGACACTGTGACAGCCTGTTGTGACAGCCTGGTAATAGCAAATAGGGTCCTCTGTGGCACCTACGCTACGCTACGGCGACCGTGTTTCCTGTGCCGTCCTCCTGCACCCAGGTCCTATAGGTTGGGCGCAGTAGAGTTGATTGGTGTATTTTTCAGAGAATTCTATGTGCGATCTTTGTTATTTTGTCCAATATATGATATCTTTTGCGTCGTTGTTCACACTCCTCTGTCGATGTTGACAGGTGTCGTATTTTCAGCGCCCGGTGTGGTGGTTTCAGCGTGTTCCCGTGCTCAGAGGTGTCCCTCGCTTCTGCGCATGCGTCAGAATCTAATAAGGATTGCCGTAATCGATTAACACTACCCGGGCGATTCGGGTCATCCGAGTCGTCAGAAATTCAAATAGAACACGGCGAGTGGAGTCGACAAATACACGTGCCATGTGCAAAAAAAGAATAACTTAGATTAATTAAATGGAAATATAGGTAAACTGGGCCATCATAAAATACTTTAAATCCTATTTTGCTGTATTTTTTATCGGTTATTAAAAAAAAAAAAAAAGATTGTCCACCCGAGCGCGGAGAAGCGTATTCGATTATTCGACCGGAGTTTGTAGGATGTGCGCATGCGCCAATAAGTGGCTCAGGTGACCCGAGTTGATGCGAAATCCGCGCATGCGCAGAAGCAACGGGACACCTCTGAGCACGGGAACACGCTGAAACCACCACACAAGGGCGTAATCGATTAATCGACTCTGGTCACCCGAGCCACTTTTTGGCGCATGCGCACATCCTACAGACTCGGGTTGAATAAACGAATACGCTTCTCCGTGCTCGGGTGGAAAAAATGGTGGCTTAATCTAAAACCTAATTATTTGTTTTAATAACCAATATAAGTACAGCAAAATAGGATTTAAAGTATTTTAGGATAGTATAAGCTGACAATCTGGGTTATTAAAAAGAAAAGCATTAAAACAACGATTAGAACTTGTAGTGGTAGCTGTTATCCTACAGGTACCAGCTCAGGGGCCGTATGCACCAATCGGGGTTAGGGCCGTAACCACGGCTAGGCTAGCTCCACACGGCTAAATGTGAGAAATCGGTATGCACCAATCGGAGCTAGCCGATTCACACACCTCTCCAACCCGCCGCTACCCCGAGTTGGCTAACCGGTGCTAGTGCCTTAGCTCCGGCTAAGCCTATCACCGATTGCTGCATACGGCCCCTGGTGTGACGTCATCGTTCCTAGCAAACCCCAGCCAAGAGGTGGGTTACTGGCGTCGGGTCGTTTTGCACACGGCACGTGTTTTTGTCGACTCCACTCGCGGTGTTCGATTTGAAATTCAGACGACTCGGGGGACCCGAGTCGCCCGAGTTGTGTTAATCGATTACGGCCCCTGTGATTGTCAGCGGCCTGTCGTGGCTTCTGCGCATGCGCGGATTTTCGCACGTTGCGGCTATCACTGCTATTTGTTTTGTTTACACTCGGCGATTCGACGCTGATCTAGCTACTACGTTAATATCGCTTGTAATTTAAGGTTAATTTAATTAAATTTCATTATTTGAGTATGTAATTCTGTTAAATATGATCAGGGTACCTTGTCTGAGCTTGTAGCCGGCCAGGGCATGGGTGTTTTGCATATGTCTTAAAATCCGCGCATGCGCAGAAGCCACGACAGGCCGCTGACAATGACCGGTGTGGCGGTCTCCGATGCCACAAGGCTGATATGCCAATCACCCGAGCCACTTTTTGGCGCATGCGCACATCCTGCAGACTCGGGTCGAATAATCGAATACGGTTCTCCGCGTAATTATTTATTTTAATAACAAATATACGTACAGCAAAATAGGATTTGAGTTTTATGTCCTGGCACCATCTAAGGTCATATTAGGACGGGTACCGATTTGTAACTGCGCGCACTCATGACGACTCCACTCGCGGTGTTCGATTTGAAATTCTGACGACTCGGATGACCCGAGTCGCCCGGGTCGTGTTAATCGATTACGGCCTAGACGACGCTGTTGGATTCTGACGCATGCGCAGAAGCGACATTTGGCATATCAGCCTTGTGGCATCGGAGACCGCCACACCGGTGTGGCGGTCTCCGATGCCACAAGGCTGCGGTGCCAAATGTCGCTTCTGGGCATGCGCGGATTCGAGTGACACATCGGCGTGAAACGTCCTTACGTGCAAATAGACAATAAAATGGACAATAAAATCTCCTGGCACACAAAGAAACATAGAATAAGTGATAGAGAGATAGTTTAATTAGTTAGTACATACCGTCTGCATCCCAGTAGTGTGTTGACACTTGGTGCTTCAGTTTTCTGATCTATTTGGGCGTAATCGATTAATCGACTCTGGTCACCCGAGCCACTTTTTGGCGCATGCGCACATCCTACAGACTCGGGTCGAATAATCGAATAGGATTTGAAATTCTGACGACTGGGGTGGCCCGAGTCGCTCGGATGGTGTTAATCGATTACGGCCAAACTAGAGATTTGACGCATGCGCAGACGACGCTGTTGGATTCTGACGCATGCGCAGAAGCGACATTTGGCACCGCAGCCTTGTGGCATCGGAGACGGCCACACCGGGCGCTGAAAATACGACACATGTCGGGTGGTTTCAGCTGGCCGTCTGACTACATCACGGTTCCAGCGGCGCGGTGCATTGTGGGATGGGTCAGAGCAAAACAACCCCCCCCAAAAGCACATGGCACATGCTAATACACTGGGTGCAGCTATGAAATGTGCTAGTTTCAGCTCATCTCAGCTCTTGTTTGAAACATAGAATACTAACTAAAAAAATATATATAATAAATTAAGATATTAATCTTGTATCCAGCATTGCATTTACATCAATATAATCAACACATCTTATGCCATGTGCATTTAGATTTAGAAAGATCTAGGCACTCAGACTAGTGTTTACACGGGAGAGTTAAATCGCCTCATATAAATCGCCTTGCCTAGTTCGCCTCACATTCGCCGTGTAAACAGGACTCTGGGGCGGATTAGGGCTGATTCGCTTCATATGATTCACTTTTTGTAATCCACCTTGCTAGGTGGTTTATTTGAAGCGATTCAGCTTGTTCCCGGGCGGCGATAGTATAACATAGTAGTGCCTGCCGGGAACAGGGGGAGCAGTAACTAATCGCTGGTGCCCGGCAGTGTTAGGGCCCGATTACGCCGAAATCTAGTGAATGCGATCATATTTAACAGAATTAAATCATCAAATAATGAAATTTAATTAAATTAACCATAAATTCCAAGCGATATTAACGTAGCAGCTACATCGGCGTCGATTCGACGAGTGTAAAGTAAACAAATAGCAGTGCTCGCCGGCTACAGGCAGAACTAAGGCTGCTTGTTCCCGGTCGCCGACAGACTTTCAAACTCGCTCGTGTAAACGCGCCACTAATTCGCTTCATATAAATCGCATTGTCTAATTCGCTTCAAAATTCCCCGTGTAAACACGGCTATTTAGAGTCATAGCCAGAGTACTCAATACATTGTCAATGGCAGTGAGCAATCTCCATACAGAAAAAGTAGAATATTGATAAAACCACATGACCTAGAGACAAACCGCTTGGAACACATACAGAAAACATGTTTATCAAAAAGATTATATTAAATTTATAAGGTTAGGGCTTTGGATTTCTATTAATTTTGAATAAAGCTGACGCTTTTCACTGCGCGTATAGGCAAACTCAATGGCCGTACACTGTTGCTTTGCTCCCAACGCCGTTTTCAGCGCATGCGCAGTCGGAACCGTGATCTAGTTTATCGATTAACACGACCCGGGCGACTCGGGTCACCCGAGTCGTCAGAATTTCAAATCGAACACCGCGAGTGGAGTCGACCAAAACACGTGCCGTGTGCAAAACGACCCGATGCCGGTAACCCACCTCTTGGCTGGGGTTTGCTAGGAATGCCTGAGCTGGTGCCTGTAGGATAACAGCTACCACTACAAGTTGTTTTAATGCTTTTTTTAAAATAACCCAGATTGTCAGCTTATACGATCCTAAAATACTCTAAATCCTGTTTTGCTGTACTTATATTGGTTATTAAAACAAATAATTAGGTTTTAGATTAAGCCACCATTTTTTCCACCCCGAGCGTGCAGAAGCTTATTCGGTTATTCGACCCGAGTCTACAGGATGTGCGCATGCGCCAAAAAGTGGCTCGGGTGACCAGAGTCCATTAATCGATTACGCGTGTTCCCGTGCTCAGACGTGTCCCTCGCTTCTGCGCATGCGTCAGAATCTAATAAACATGGCCGTAATCGATTAACACTACCCGGGCGACTCGGGTCATCCCAGTCGTCAGAATTTCAAATAGAACACGGCGAGTGGAGTCGACAAATACACGTGCCGTGTGCCAAAAAAGAATAACTTATGTCGTGGGGGTGATGAAAATGGGAAATACTGCGCCTAGAGCGGGACTCGAACCCACATCTCTTTGCATTCCGGGCCAGTGTGCTAACCATTACACCACCTAGGCTCCTTGATATCAATACACTCCCCACGCCCACCTGTCTATGTGGTTACTTGCCTGAGAGGTCAGTGCAGACCACTACACTCGTCCCCCTGGAATTGTAAGTCTTGTAATGCTTACAATTACATACATACAGGCAATGCACTAACACATACATAAACAGGGTAGGTTCAACAACCATACAGCGCAAAGCTTGTACAGGATCCTGATCACGGCAACCAGTGTCGTGGGGGTGATGAAAATGGGAAATACTGCGCCTAGAGTGGGACTCGAACCCACATCACTTTGCATTCCGGGCCAGTGTGCTAACCATTACACCACCTAGGCTCCCTGATATCAACACACAACCCACGCCTACCTGTCTATGTGGTTACTTGCCTGAGAGGTCAGTGCAGACCACTACACTCATCCCCCTGGAATTGTACGTCTTGTAATGCTTACAATTACATACATACAGGCAATGCACTAACACATACATACACAGGGTAGGTTCAACAACCATACAGCGCGTAGCTTGTACAGGATCCTGGTCACGGCACCAGTGTCATGGGGGGTGATGAAAATGGGAAATATTGTGCCTAGAGCAGGACTCGAACCCACATCTCTTTGCATTCTGGGCCAGTGTGCTAACCATTACACCACCTAGGCTCCCTGATATCAACACACTACCCACGCCTACCTGTCTATGTGGATACTTGCCTGAGAGGTCAGTGCAGACCACTACACTTAGATTAATTAAATGGAAATATAGGTAAACTAGGCCATCATAAAATACTTGAAATCCTATTTTGCTGTATTTTTTATCGGCTATTAAAAAAAAATAAAAATTCTCCACCCGAGCGCGGAGAAGCGTATTCGATTATTTGACCCGATATTGTAGGATGTGCGCATGCGCCAATAAGTGTCTCGGGTGATCCGAGTTGATGCGAAATCCACGCATGCGCAGAAGCAACGGGACACGTCTGAGGACAGGTGTCAGAGTCTTATTTCCCACAAGTCTCATTTCCCAAATATCGCTTCTGCGTATGCGCGGATTTGAGTGACGAATGCAAACTTTGGTTGGCTTTATGACTTTAAACCCAAGAATACTGGAGGAAACGTGTACAACAATATTCTCTACGAGTTTGAGAATATTGGTGAATATATTAAAGAAGTTATTGGCGAAAAACCGATTCGGTGACATCGCTGTGTTTACTTCTGGTCGCTTGTTCGACCTGATTATCACTATCTGTTTTTTAGCGGTTATTCTTATGAGTTTAAACCCAAGAATACAGGAGAATACGTATAAGCGAGTTCAGCATCTCGGGCGCGCGGTGGTTGATGGGAAGTCATCGGTATAAACAAACCCACGTGCGTCATTACTGCATGACTACGCGCAGTGCAAAACGTTAGTTTCATTCAAAATTAATAAAAATCCAGAACCCTAACCTTATCAATGTAATATAATCTTTTTGGTAAACATGTTTTCTATATGTGTACCAAGCGATGTGTTTCTAAGTGGTGTGGTTTTAGAGATATTTCACTTTTTCTGTAAGAAGATTGCTCACGGCCATTGAGTTTGCTGGAACGCGCAGTGCGAAACGTTAGTTTTATTCAAAATTAATAGAAATCCAGAACCCTAACCGTATGAATTTAATATAATATTCTTGGTAAACATGTTTTCTATATGTGTGCCAAACGATTTGTTTCTAGGTGGTATGGTCTTAGAGATATTTCACTTTTTCTGTAAAAAGATTGCTCACTGCCTTTGAGTTTGCTGGTACGCGCAGTGCGAAACGATAGTTTTATTCAAAATTAATAGAAATCCAGAACCCTAACCTTATCAATGTAATATAATCTTTTTGGTAAACATGTTTTCTAGATGTGTACCAAGCGATGTGTTTCTAAGTGGTGTGGTTTTAGAGATATTTCACTTTTTCTGTAAGAAGATTGCTCACGGCCATACGTGCAGTGCAAAACGTGGCTTTGTTTATACCTACAGCGCCGACCGGAAGTCGTACCCACACATGCGCACAGACAATGCTGAACTCGCTTATTGCTTGTGGAGAACAATATTCTCTGACTTTTAGAATATTGACGCATATATTAAAGAATGTATTGGAGTTAAACATATTTCTTGTGGAGAACCAGACTTGTGGGAGGTGAGACACTGACACCGGTATGCCGAGCTCTGTGTTGTCGGTATGCTGGCAACCAGCGCTATTCACGGGTGACCTAATTGGGCGTCAGAACGAGGCTGAGTACGCATTGGGCAGTAAAAATAGCAGCAAGTCACTTTTTTTTGGTCCATTAGTTGTTTAAGCAGGGGGAATTTCAGTCCTATTGGTCCATTAGTTGTTTAAGCAGGGGAAATTTCAGTCCTACTAAGCCGTGTTCACACGGGCAAAATGTAAAGCGATTCAGCCAAGGCGGATACCAGGGCCGCGTTCAGGGTCCGTCTAGGGTGCATGTAAACGACAACGGGTCCAGTGCGGCGGAAGTAAATAGACTCATGAATATTAAGTTTGACCTATATATGATGTATCACCCCCGACAGGTGTCGCACAAACTTTAGGGGAAAAGTATTCAACCAAGATGTTTTGATAAAAAAAAAAAACTTAAATATACGATTGCTATGAAATATGAAGTAAGTTATATGTCTTCAGAGTCATTGCAGTGGTCACTTAAGTTAATATCGCTCATGTAAACAAACACGAGGGCATCCTACACTCCACCTAGGGCTAGGCCGCGTTCAGGCTCCGTCTCGGAGGCGCCTCGGCGACGGGCCTGACGTCACGCTAGTCTGAACGGCAAAGGCAGTTTATTGTCTCGAAAATGGCCGCCCCCCATAGGCGGCGGCCATTTGCAATGGAAATGCTGCGCTGTGATAGGCTGAAACTACTGGATACGGTGGAAATGCTGCGCTGTGATAGGCTGAAACTACTGGATACGGCGGCCATTTTCGAGACGCTTTTTGTCTCCTGATTGAAAAGGGAGGCATCGCCGAGACGTCGCCAGGACGCACCCTGAACGCAAATAGAGCAAAAAGCATCGCCGCGACGTCGCCGAGACGTACCCTGAACGCGTCTCCCGTGTTGGTAGATCGTGGGGTTGTGAGTTTGAATCCTGGTCGAGTCAAACCAATGACTTTAAAATTGATACTTGTTGCTTCCTAGTCTGGCGCTTGGCATTATTAGGATAGGACAAGGACTGGTTGGCTCAGTGTCAGGACAATGTGACTGAGTGGGATATCAGGTCATGGTGCTGGTGGCCTGGTATTCCAGTGGGGCAGCACGATAAAGTTGCCATGAGTGCGCACTGTCACAAGTCGGTACCTGTCCTGATATGACCGTAGATGTTGCTAGCACGTAAAACAACAACAAACCCATCCACAGCATAACTTTTTTTATATTCAACAACAACAAAAAAACGTTTTTCATCTATATCTGTTTCTCATTGAATTATGCAATGTAATTGTACTAACATATATTTCACATTACACAAATATATTTCCTCAAGATTAGGGTTCTGGATTTCTATTAATTTTGAATAAAACTAACATTTCGCACTGCACGTTCCAGCAAACTCAATGGCCGTGAGCAATCTTCTTACAGAAAAAGTGAAATATCTCTAAAACCACACCACCTAGAAACACATTGCTTGGTACACATATAGAAAACATGTTTACCAAAATGATTATATTAAATTGATAAGGTTAGTGTTCTGGATTTTTATTAATTTTGAATGAAACTAACGTTTTGCACTGCGCGTAGTCATGCAATAATGATGCACGTGGGTTTGTTTATCCCGATGACTTCCCATCAACCACCGCGCGCCCGAGATGCTGAACTCGCTTTACCCTCATCTAGGTCACTCTCCTGTACACCACCAAGTGGAAAGGTTCAGTACTAAGCATGCACCACCCCTGTGGCACACATCTGAACTATTTCCGAGTTCGTTTGTTTTCCACGCGACGGATAGCTGGCCGCTTTAAATATGATCGCGTTCACTAGATTTCGGCCTAATCGGGCCCTAACACTCCCGGGCACCAGCGATTAGTTACATCTGAGCCTGTAGCCGTTGTCAGCGTCTCATTTCCCACAAATCCCATTTCCCAAATATCGCTTCTGCGCATGCGCGGATTCGAGTGACGAATGCAAACTGCAGATTGTCAGAGTCTCATTTCCCACAAATCTCATTTCCCAAATATCGCTGAGGGGGAGGGGGGTACTTTGGTTGGCTTTATGACTTTAAACCCAAGAATACTGGAGGAAACGTGCACAACAATATTCTCTACGAGTTTGAGAATATTGGTGAATATATTAAAGAAGTTATTGGCGAAAAACCGATTCGGTTGCCGGTGTCGTATTTTCAGCGCCCGGTGTGGTGGTTTCAGCGGGTTCCCGTGCTCAGAGGTGTCCCTCGCTTCTGCGCTGCTTCTGCGCATGCGCGGATTTCGCATCAACTCGGGTCACCTGAGCCACTTATTGGCGCATGCGCATATCCTACAAACTCGGGTCGAATAATCGAATACGCTTCTCCGCGCTCGGGTGGACAATCTTTTTTTTTTTTTTTAATAACCGATAAAAATACAGCAAAATAGGATTTAAAGTATTTTATGATGGCCCAGTTTACCTATATTTCCATTTAATTAATCTAAGTTATTCTTTTTATGCACATGGCACGTGTATTTGTCGACTCCACTCGCCGTGTTCTATTTGAATTTCTGACGACTCGGATGACCCGAGTCGCCCGGGTCGTGTTAATCGATTACGGCCCGTTGATGCGAAATCCGCGCATGCGCAGAAGCAGCGCAGACGCGAGGGACACCTCTGAGCACGGGAACCCGCTGAAACCACCACACCGGTCATTCTCAGCGGCCTGTTGTGGCTTCTGCGCATGCGCGGCTTTTAAGACATATGCAAAAGACCCATGCTCTCGCCGGCTACAAGCTCAGGCACTGTAACCGGCAGTGTTAGGGACCGATTAGGCCGAAATCTATTGAATGCGATCATATTTAACAGAATTACATACTCAAATAATGAAATTTAATTAACCTTAAATTCCAAGCGATATTAACGTAGCAGCTAGATCAGCGTCGAATCGCCGAGTGTAAACAAAACAAATAGCAGTGATCGCCGCAACGTGCGAAAATCCGCGCATGCGCAGAAGCCACGACAGGCCGCTGACAATGACCGGGCGCTGAAAATACGACACCGGTGTCAGCGTCTCACCTCCCACCAGTCTGGTTCTCCACAAGAAATATGTATCCTCCTGTTTAACTCCAATACATTCTTTAATATATGCGTCAATATTCTAAAAGTCAGAGAATATTGTTCTCCACAAGCAATACGTATTCTCCTGTATTCTTGGGTTTAAACTCATAAGAATAACCGCTAAAAAACAAATAGTAATAATCAGGTCGAGGAACCGACCAGAAGTAAACAACACGGCGACCGAATCGGTTTTTCGCCAATAACTTCTTTAGTATATTCACCAATATTCTCAAACTCGTAGAGAATATTGTTGTACACGTTTCCTCCAGTATTCTTGGGTTTAAAGTCATAAAGCCAACCAAAGTTTGCATTCGTCACTCGAATCCGCGCATACGCAGAAGCGATATTTGGGAAATGAGCCTTGTGGGAAATAAGACGCCCACACCGGTACGGTAGAGTTGACATCGCCGTGTTTACTTCTGGTCGGTTGCTCGACCTGATTATCGCTATTTGTTTTTTAGCGGTTATTCTTATGAGTTTAAACCCAAGAATACAGGAGAATACGTATTGCTTGTGGAGAACATTATTCTATGAATTTTAGAATATTGACGCATATATTAAAGAATTTATTGGAGTTAAACAGGAGGATACGTATTTCTTGATTGTGTCACTACCCAAACCAGACTGGCTCATTTTTTACGCATGCGCAGACGACGCTGTTGGATTCTGACGCATGCGCAGAAGCGATATTTGGGAAATGAGACGTGTGGGGAATGAGACGCTGACACCGGCGAGAACCATTATTTTACACTATCGCCGCCCGGGAACCAGCTGAATCGCTTCATCTATACTACCTCGCGAGGTGGTTTACATGTACCGATTTATATTAATCGATTCAGCCCTAAAACGCCTCAGAGTCGCGTTTACACGGCAAATGTGAGTCGATCTAGGCAAGTCATTTTATTTGAAGCGTTTTAAATCGCCCGTGTAAACAGGGCTTTTGACGGTATGCGCAGTGCAAAACATTAGTTTTAATCAAAATTAAAGTTGCATGGTCCGATGGCACTTGAATTGTTGTCTTATTTTTTAGATAAATATATCAAATTGATCGTTACAAGCTACTAATCATTAGTCCGGAGTGATTTTGATTAAAGATGATTAGTTTTGAAGTAATATGAGCTGAAAGAACCAAAAATAATTTCGACAAGCTTGTCAAAAGTCCTGTGGCTATGACCCAGATGGTCATCTCGCGGTGACCACGTGATGTGAGATGACCTGGAACCTTACAGGACTGTAGGTAGGTATTCCTGGTTGGGTTTGGCCTTCTGGCACTAGGGTTTTTAACAAAATATAATGTGTGTCTGTTGTCTGCTTGTGTCTGTCTATGTATGTCTGTATGTATATGTGTGTGTGTATTTCTGTGTGTGTCTATCTGTGTGTTTCTCTGTATGTGTGGGTATGTATGTATGTATGTATGTATGTATGTATGTATGTATGTATGTATGTATGTATGTGTGTGTATGTATGTGTGTGTGTCTGCCTCTATCTGTGTGCGTCTGTCTATGTGTCTCTGTCTGTGTGTGTCTCTCTCTGCAAAGTCAGGTCGGGTGTATGTGTGTCTGTGTATGTCAGGTGTGTGCATGTCTGTGTGTGCTGTCTATGCATGTCTGTCTGTGTGTGTCTATCTATGTGTGTCTGTGTGTGTGTATATGTGTGTGTGTATATGTATGTGTGGTAATGTCTGTGTGTGTATGTGGGTCTGTGTGTATATCTGTGGGTATGTATGTGTGTGGCTGCCTCTGTCTGTGTGTGTCTGTGTGTGTGTGTCTCTCTCTGCAAAGTCAGGTCGGGTGTATGTGTGTCTCTGTATGTCTGTGTGTGTATGTGTGTGTCTGTGTGTGTATGGGTGTGTATGTCTGTATGTGTGTGTGTCTGTGTGTATGTATGTGTGTGCATGTATGTGTGTGTCTGCCTCTGTCTGGGTGTGGCTGTCTATGTGTCTATGTGTGTGTCTATCTCTGCAAAGTCATGTCGGGTGTATGTGTCTCTGTGTATGTCGGGTGTGTGCATGTTTGTGTGTCTGTGTGTGCTGTCTATGCATGTCTGTCTGTGTGTGTCTATCTGTGTGTCTGTCTGTGTGTATATATATGGGTGGTAATGTATGTGTGTATGCATGTGTGTATGTTAGTGTGTGTCTGTATGAATACGTATGTGTGTGTCTGTGTGTGTATGTCTATGTGTGTATGTCTCTGCATGTCTGTCTGTGTGTATGTCTGTGTGTGTCTGTCTGGGGGTGTCTGTGTGTGTGTGTGTGGCTCTCTCTCTGCAAAGTCAGGCTGGGTGTATGTGTGTCTGTGTATGTCGGGTGTGTGCATGTGTGTGTGTTTCTGTGTATGTGTGTGCTGTCTCTGCATGTCTGTCTGTGTGTGCCTATCTATGGGTGTCTGTCTGTGTGTGTATGTCTGTGTGTGTATGTCTTGTGTGTGTATGTCTTGTGTGTGTATGTCTGTGTGTGTATGTCTGTGTGTATGTCTGTCTCTGTGTCTCTGTAAAGTCAGGTCAGGAAACACACAGACACATACACACACATCCACCTCATATCCCCTTCCCCTCTATGACCCTGCACAGCAGGCCTACTTGGTTGGGGGGGCTAATGGGGTCACGAGATTGGCCTAATTGGTTAATGGCCTTCCTGCATAATGGGTCTTTCAAACTGAATGTTCAAAGGGGTGAGGTTATAAACTCACTGGTTATTCTGTATATACTGTCCCAAATCATTAGCTTATACACCAATATCTAAGTTGGATATATAGCATCAAATGTAAGTAGTTGTTTTAATTTTGACAAAATTATATTTCATCGGACCATGCAACTTTAATAGAAATTAAGAACCCTTACCTTAGAAATTTAATATGATGTTTTTGGTAAAGATGTTTTCTATATGAGTACCAAGCAATTTGTTAATAGGGGGTGTGGTTTTAGAGATACTTCACTTTTTCTGTATTTCCTATTCTCGATGTCGGCATGACGTCACAAGGCCGGAAACTAGCCCGCGAAGGGTAAAATACGCCGTGATGTGTGCTGCGGCAATGCTATGTCTATGGGGAGGATTTATTTTTGTAAAATAAATTTAAAAACTTTCATCGAATCGATTAAAAACATCTTGATGCGCGATTGAAGAGGAAGATCTGAGGTATTTAATTTAACCTAAGAGCAATTTTCTCTGAAAGTATTAAAAACAGATAATAGTGAAAGTTGGGATATTCTGAGTGTCAGTGCCAGTGTTAGCCTTACCAGATCATGGCCTCAAAAACTATTTTCGCCAAATAAATTCAAGAACTTCCAATTGGCTGATAAAAAAAAAGCTGAATATGAAATTATAGAGAAAGATCTGAACTATTTAATAGAAACAACAGAAATTTGCTTTCAAAGCACCAAAAAGCAAAATTCACTGTGATAGATAGGGTAGTTTCAATGTTGTTTCTATGAGAGTGGCATTTGTTTTACCCTTCGCGAGCCGTGAACCCCAAAAGTGCCCGGATGTCCGACATCGAGAATATGAAGATTGCTCGACCATTGACAATGCCTTGAGTTTGAGTATGCGCACGGCTGAAACAGCCACACCGGTGTAGTAAGTTCAAAACACTACCCCACAAAAACACTACGGTAGTGTTTTCAACCTAGGTTCAAAACACTATGGTAGTGTTTTCAACCTAGCTGAAGGTAGGTTCAAAACACTACTGTGGCCACGCTCAAAACACTATCCTCAAGTTCAAAACACTACCTTTAAGTTCAAAACACTACAGGGCAGTATGATGTAAGGTGGGGCACTAGGGGTTGTTTTTAGTGGTTATTGTTTTAAATCCTAGCAACATTGAAGGTCATATCAGGATGGATACTGACTATCCTATTAATGCCAAACGCCATGCTAGGAAAGCGACAAGTATCAATTTTAAAGTCATTGGTTTTACTCGACAGCGAACCTACATGGCACATACGCCGTAGCGCTATCAGCGTATACTAATACGTGGCGCACACGCTGCAGCACCATCAGCATATGTTAACGGAAGAGGTTACTGGGGTCGGGTCGTTTTGCACACGGCACTCGCGGTGTTCTATTTGAAATTCTGATGGCTCGGGTGAGCCGAGTCGCCCGGGTCGTGTTAATCGATTATGGCCGATAGTGTTTTGAACTTGGGTAGTGTTTTGAACGTACGTAGGGGTAGTGTTTTGAACTTTTCAACCTGAGTTCAAAACACTACCGTAGTTTTTTTAACGTAGGTTCAAAACACTACCGTAGTGTTTTGAACGGCATAGTGTTCTGAATGTCCTACACCGGGTGACTCAGGTCACCCGAGTTGCTAGAATTTCAAATCGAACACCACGAGTGGAGTTGACAATAAAAAATGTGCGGTGTGCAAAACGACCCGACCCGCCAGTTACCCATGTCTTGGCTGGTGTTGCGGTTTCCCAGGGACACCAGTTTGCCAGGGACACATCGCTTCTGCACATGCGTCAAAATCGAACAGGATCGTCACTAACCTTATAAATTTAATATAATGTTTTTGGTAAAGATGTTTTCTATATGTGTACCAAACGATTTGTTTCTAGATGGTGTAATTTGAGAGATATTTGACTTCTTCTGTATTTTCTGTATGAACATTGCTCACGACCATTGACAATGCCTTGAGTTTGACGGTACGCGCAGTGCAAAACGTTAGTTTTATTTTAAAATAATAGAAATCAAGAACCCTAACCATATAAATTTAATATAGTCTTTATGGTACATATGGTTTCTATATGTGTACAAAGCGATTTATTTCTAGATGGTGTAATTTGAGAGATATTTGACTTCTTCTGTATGAAGATTTGCTCACGGCTGTTAACAATGCATTTGAATGGAAGTGTCCCTGGCAAACTGGTGTCCCTCGGAATCCGCATCACTGGGGTTGGCTAGGAACGATGACGTCACATGTGTGCTGGTACCGTCCTGCAGGATAGCAGCTACCAGTACCAGTCATACATGTTTTTTTTGGGTAATAACACAGATTAATGAAATGGAAATATAACAAAACTATCCAATAACAAAATACTTTAAATCCCGAGAGTGGAGAAGCACATTCGATTATTCGACCCGAGTCTGTAGGATGTGCGCATGCGCCAAAATGTGGCTCGGGCGACCCGAGTTGATTAAAGCTGCATAGTCCGATGAAAACATCAAATTTTAAAAACCAAAGGAATTATCTAGATTTGATTCTACATATCTACTTAGATAATGGTGTATTTATTAAACATTTGTCGCTACCTAGAAGGGAAGATCGAGTCAATTTAATAGAACTTCTTACGATAGAAGCCTATGGTGTCAGAGTTTTGGCGTGTTTGCAAAATTTAATTCTGCATGCTTACACTTCAAATACCTCAAAAGTTAGCCATTTAAAATAAACATTACTTCAAATTAAAGTAAGATAGATTATAGTGATCAACCTCACATATTTATCTCAGAGAATATCAGAAACTCAAAACCATCGCACTATGCAACTTTAATACACGATGCCACGGTTTGGCCATATATGGGCATGTCCTAATTTTGCGAGAACGAGGCCACTTCCGGTTATAGATAAACAAAGACTGATAGCCTTGAGTTTGCCGGTGTCGTGGTTTGAAAGCCGGGTCAGATTGGATGCCCGGCCGTGGCTTCTGCGCATGCGCGGATTTTCGGAGGCCCTGCAAACTGCAGCATGTCGGAGTTTGAGTGCCCTGCCAGTTTGAGCGCCCTGCCAGTGGATTAAAAAAAATATATAATTGTAAATATAGTTTATTCATTGAATAAAGTCTTTTGTCAGCGCCGTGGCACTGGTCTTCCAGCCATGTGACAATACAGTTATTTACAATATATGCAGCTAGCCCAAATCAGCTGAAATAACAATATCAAACATTCAAAGACTTACATATGGTATAGTTTGACAATTCACATACAAAAATAGCAGTTATATGTTGTATTCCTACACACTTGATACATACATGTGTATTGATTAGACCTTTACATTACGGAGTGGTTAGGTGCATAGTTTTCCTTCATAGATTTGTATGCCTACTATGTTGTGAATTGCA